>OY855904.1:45799814-46314814 GCA_963693305.1 Meandrina meandrites
AGCTAATTTTAAAAGCTAGTTGCCACCACAAATGACACGCTGCAAGCACGGTAATGCAACATGTATTTTGTAAATGTACTTTGGGTGACAATTTAAAAAATTTATTTGCAAAAGAACCCGTCTCTGTCATTTAAACAAAGAGCTATACTTAAAATATTTATTAGTTGTAAATTCCTCGGTTGTAAATTCCTTCGTCTCCCGGAAAGAAACGCTAAAAAACGAAACTATCTAAACTTGCGGAGGTCAAAGTTTCTTGTATCCTCTTGAAACCTTCTTTTAAACAAAAGCTTTAAGAAAATGCAAGTAAACAACGCAGGAGATTACGATGGCTTCGCAACTTAGTGCGACTTGCATTTGAAGGATTAATACTTTTATTCCACTAACTTTCTATACTATCAAACTGCACCATTGTCTACAAACACTAACTGTTAAAATCTGACTATGGGTATTAGTGGATATCTAGCTTTCTGTAATACAGAAATGTGCGTATTAACGAGTGCAAAAATAATAATAATAATAATAATTTTAGCCTTTTTACGATTTTCAAAGAAAACTAAAGTTAGTAAACCTCTCAATGAGTAAAATTCCAGCTTTGCGTGTGTTAAATGATATCTTGCCTTTGTGACCTTTCGCGACAGGATTTTAGGATTTACGCAATACCATGTTTCGTGACGAGAAATTTATTAGTTCGGGAATAGCTGCCGTTATACACTGCACGTTCTTCTCGAATTCCAAAAATTAATTAATTAGAAGTACCTGTAGATCTTGAGTCATCGGGAGTTGTTATGTCAACGTTTAGTCGAAAATCTCGTGGCTTATCCGGCGTGTTCACCGTGGACAATGCTCTCTCAAAATCTTCTTTGAAGTTCAGATAATTGCCTGTTTGGTGCGCTCGCATAGTTTTCCTGTCGGGCTTCTGAAAACGAGAAAGCAATATGTTACTCAGTGATATTGTTACAGATCAATATCTTTTCCAAGTAAATAACCTAGCGGGCGGTAAATTGAATGTTACACTGAGCGATTGAGGAAAATGATCAGACAAAAAAGCCATTCGAAGCCGGGCATTGCGGAAATTTTGGAATTTGGAAGTCAGTCGGTTTTGTTGCGGTGAATTTTATATGAAATTAAAGTGATCAATTAGTCTGCCCTACAAACCTTTGGTACTGGTGGATGATGCCTGCTACCTTGAAATCCGCGAGCCTTTTGAAGATGAAGTTGAAAGCCGGGTCTTTTACTTGAGTAATCGGTCGTGTAGATTGACTTTCCCATTGTGTGTTTCTCGGGTAGCAAATTCGGTGGTAGTTGTACCCATTGCGGCATTTTGAAAACCGACCGCAATCAAACCGTAGCTCGAGGCGAAGTGTTACCTTACAACCAACAGTAATCTTAATTAAAGTAATTTCTTATCTGTCCACATTTACGGTAGAATGCGGTCGTATATGTACTGCTTTATAACCACGAGCTGGCTTCAGACGTAAACTAAAGTAGTCGCCATGGGGAAACCAGCACCTCTGCGCTGATTGGTTGCCAGGAGAATACTTAGTACTCATTAACTAATTAGGTCTCTCACGGTTCATTGTTGATATTTACATATTTTGCTGTCAATTTCATGTCGCTTTCAAGCGCGCATTGTTTTGTTTTAGCTTTTTTGTGCTGTGTAAAATAGGCAAAAACATTTTCCAAACGATCTGGCTTTGAAGCTAAAAGCATAATTTGTCTAAAAGAAATTTTCGCCAACAAAAAGGGAGTTATTATATTTGTAAAAACAGTTGCAACTGAAAAATGTTTATTAATTAATGTAAAATACTGGTGATAAAGGAGGCTGTTTATTCCTCTGGGAACAATAGTTGAGCTGTGCGCGACACTCGTTGAAAACCAGCTGTCACGCCATGGCCATCTGTTTTTGTAAAACCAGGTGTGACTATTAAAACGTAGCCTCCTGCGCAGACGTCTTAGGGCTAGAAACGCGTGACGAGCCCTAAGACGTCTGCGCAGGAGGCTAATTAAAACGGGACTTGAAGGAATTCTCTTCGTCGGCAAAGAAATTTTACTGAGACCTCTGCCGATTCCCTCAGATTCTCTCAGTTGGAGCACGTGCATACACAACATCGTCCTTCGGATATGCCAGTCCCTTTTTGGGTTATAAGTTGCAAAATCCAGTATTTTATGGAGCATTTCTCGCGATCAGTTGAATCAAGCCGAGGTCAGTCGTTACAAATTACAGTGAATGTATGAGATCAAATGGCGTATCGCGACGCGTACGTCACGCGGCCTCAAACATGCACCCGTCGGCCGCTCCGTTCTACAGCTAGTTCCTCTACTTCAAGGCTCACATTAAAAACGCAAAAACACGAGCGAGTGAAGGAGGAAAAAGCTACAAAACTCGTGAACGGAGCACGAAGGCTGTAAACTGACTCTAAACAATTTAGGCGTTCTTTTCGCGTCTTTCTGAGAATAGAAAGTTACACGCGAAACTCGCGCGATCCCCGCGCGAAGGAAGCGAATTCTCCTAACTATGACTCCCGCTTCGCGTTCTAACACAAAAAAGAACGTAAAATCAAAATTGTATTTCGCCTGTTAAGGTTAGTATGAGGTTAGTATACAAGCGGACGTAAACAGTAGTTATAAACTGATTTTTACTTCACGAGCGTTACGGGACGAGCCCCTGCGTGACAGGAAATGAATGAATTCCGGAAATCCTGAATGTGTTCCGAGGAACTTCATTTTGGGGAACATATCCTTTTGAGTCTTTCTAAAGGGCCGCTATTTTAAGACTGCTTGCAAATCTTAACACAATGCAACACACTTGGCCAAACTAGTTTCTTTTTCTTAATCTTTCTTCGGCTGACCACTGTCATGATTCGGGATGAAGTTTTTTTTTTCTTTTTTTTGTACGCGCGAGATTTGCGTTCAACTTTTAACGTTTAGGTAAATTAAACTAACCTAGTGAAAAATAATTTTAAAAAAGCCTCCAGCTAAAAGATCATAGCTCTGTGAAAATTTTCGCAAATCCACAAAAGTTCAGTGCCGGAATAGGATTTTTAAATCAATTCGGAAGTACAGAGCTGAAAAAATGCAACCAGAATTATTATTAACAAAAAGAATGGGCCACTTTTCCCCAGGATCTCAATTCAGCTGTTCTGTTTTAAAAAGAATCAAATTTAGTACAAAGTTCTACTCAGGGACTTTCCCTTCCATAGCTTTGTTTTTTTTTTATCTGGGATCAGTTTCCGGTATCTAAGTGCATTACGCAGCCGCAGAAGTAAAAACTTCCGCGATTTCCGAGAAAAACGCATAAAACACAGTGTTCTGAGGAAACGGTGTTTGATCGGGTGCTTGATGTTATAAAGGTGGTGCTTTTTGTCAGAGAAATCAGTTGCTCTTGCGAGGAAAATCATGGAAGAATCACACAGGAAAGTCTTACAAAAGCTGCACTTAAAGATCTCAAGAAGCATTGATCCGAGAAACATAACTGAGGTGCTCTTTACTCGAAGTATTTTGGACGAAAATGACCGCGAAGAAGTGCTCGCAGAAACTACAACACAGCATAAAGCAACGAGGCTCTTGAGTTTGCTTCCTCGAAGAGGTTCCGAGGCGTTCGAAGTGTTTTTGCAAGCTCTCTATGGCTGTGGTTGTGCTGCCTTGGCGAATAGTATTCAATCGGAGCTCTCAGGTAAAGGAGAAGTTTTTGATTTGATCGATCAAATACACTAGTGTTGAATGACCCCGACATGTACTAGCAGGTACACGTCACTTCTCGTAGCTCACGATGCAACAATGTTATTTTCATGATTGCTTGCTGGATTTAGGTGACAAAAATGCCCACGATTGGTAGTTATTCGTAAAGATTGCTGTTAAAACGTTTGCGACTTTGAGTTCTTTGGCAAAAACAAAAATGGTCGATTCAGAGGAGTAAATTAATCTTGTTATAAATTGCACTGGTTTTAGTGAAATATGAGTGAATTTTTCACGAGAAATGTTTTCATTTTTTAAAGAACGAAACCTCAAAAGAGTAAGACGAAGTTATATAAATTTTCAAGGGGTATTCTGGTCAGTGTTCCTGAGAAGAAAATGGAAAATTTTGTAGTGAAGATTTCAAGACAACTTCCGAAGATCTCCGATTGACATTCGAATGTTTTCGATCAATTTTTGACTTTTCGCTAAGGCTACTTAAGATTTCAACTATTTTCTGAAACCTTTCTCAAGATTCGTTTTACTTGCAGGCAAAGTAGAGCAAAGTACAGTGTCTTCATGTACAAAGATTAATTAATTATTAATTAGTATTGTTTAACAATAAATAGACAGGGAGCTCAAGATATTTTTGAAGGTTAAAATATGACAGAAAAAATTAGTAAAAGTAGAGGTGCATTTCTTTTCAGAGTAGGATTAATATGCTTAAAAGGGGAGTAAATATTCATAATATATTCACCCTCAAAAGACAGAACAAAGTATTTTTGCAGGCCCTTCTTTTGCAGCCCCAACGTCACAAAAGGACAGTAATTTTTTATTAATTAACAGTAATTAATCCGATCCAGGATTTTTATTAAGAGGGGGTGCACATATTTTTTTGTTTTGTGCAGAATATCAGTTGTATTAGAAAGCTGCTGGGTTATCTTACAGGGGGGAGGGGGGGGGGGGGGTATCCCTGATTATTATGCATTAATGAAGTTCTTTGACCAATGTTCTTATTATTTTGCAGGCGAACAAGCTGGAGAAGGCAATGAATGGAGACCAAGATCTGTAGGCCTCCCAAAAAGGATTCCCAAATTTGTTGGAAGAATGGGTGTTTGTCAGGAAATCGCGAGTACATTGGCTACTGAGGATGATGACATGATTTGCCTTGTGACCATAGTTGCTCCACCGGGGTTTGGCAAGACAGCTGTGGCCACAAACATAGGCTACATGATGCTAGAACAAGGAAAGGACGTACTTTACTTTTCTCTCAGAAATGTGTCAAGGCTTACTGCTGCGGCAGAACACATGCTGAATGAAACAACAGGAATTCATGCACAGGAGAATCCAGTTTCACAACTGACAAGTTACTTAAATTCCCTTCAGCGTCAAACTGTTCTCATTTTAGACAATGCAGAAGACCTGCAAATTGGCGACGAGTCAAAATTTGAGGCATTTCTTGAGAAAACTGGTCAACATGCAAAAAATGTGGTTACTCTTGTCACAAGCAGGAATTCAGTGTCAAAACTAGACCTCTTCCCCTTTGGCACCAAACATATTTCCCTAAGGCCTTTAACGAATGAGGATTCATCAGCTTATCTCGAGAATCATGTGGCTGATATCTCAAACCAACGTGCAAAGGAATTTGCCATGGCCTGCCGTGGAGTTCCTCTGTTGCTGAAAATCACTGCGTCATTTTTACAAAGCAAAGCCATTGATCCACTTGATCTGCACAGAAAGCTTCAGAACTGTCCTCACAAATTCCTTAAAGCAAAGCATGCAAAAATTCAAGAACTATATTCTCTTCTAAGAGTGTTTTACAACAATTTGGGACCTGAATTGAAGGAGGCTCTTGGTTACCTGGCTTCGTTTCCCACATCTTTCACAAAAGAGGAAGCAAAGGATGTCTTGTTTCCAGAAGAGGATGATCTGAATTTTCAATTTTTACTTGACACTCTTGAACAACATTCACTTGTGGAACAAGATGAAGACAGCAATCACTACAGCTTGCATCCTCTTGTGCAAGCATTTTGCAAATCATCCAGGGATGATACCTGCACTGCGTACAATACAGCAATCAGACTATTTTCAGAACATTACCTTTCGCTTCTGCAACGACTGAATGATGACTTCATCAGCACAGATTGCAAGATTGTGATTGACAAGTATCACGTTAGCAAGGCAAACATCTCTCACGCCCTGTCGGCATCAATAGAAGATCAAGATGATCTTTTCAAGTGTCATGGGCTCAGTGTCTCCACTGAAGCTGTGAACTTTTTAGCGAAAGTTTTGAACATGGATGAGTTCATGGCTTTGTATTCTCAGTGCTCAAAAGTGGCAAATAAATTGACTGACAAGACACTATACAGTGAGTGTCTAGTTTCCATTGGATTCAAACAGCTGTGTTACTATGGTTACAAGGATGCCTACCGCACAGATGCCAAAAAGAGCCTCCAAGAGGCCCATGATCTTCAGACCAGTCTTACGATTTCTGACACCGAATGCTTGGGTCATTGCAAGTGCAAGCTGGGTCTTTGCAGCTTTATTGCTGGAGACAGAAAGAAAGGTATCTCGCTCATTGCACAAGGCATTGGTGTGCGGAAGAGAAGGGTGCGCACTGAAGGATCAGGAAAAATGGAACGCATGCTTTTGGCTGGTGGCTTCTGTGACCTGGGGAGTAAGTAGTGCATTTTATTTGTCATGTCTAGTACTGTTCCCTGATTTGCCTTATAACATCATATGATACATACACCTGTGAAGAAATGATTCCAGAATTCTAATAAATTTATGTAATTTAGATTGAAAAAGCTAAGATTTGCGAAGAAAATGTGGATCAATGTAGTCAATACTGAAGAAATTTTTAACTTATGTGAGTGACACTCCAGTTGTCCAGTGATTGGACAACTTTGTGGTTAAAAAGGAAAAAAAAACTTTAAAACCATATATTTAATTGTTCTAGTATTTGGAATCCGCCCTTAGATGTACTTGAATTGCGCTGGAGTATATAAAACAAGATGCCTGTAGGGCGTACACTCCGGCCATTTTAGGGGTATGTAGATTCGCAGCTGAGATCGATGTTGGGGGGTTGATTTATGTCGAAATGATATATAACCGTTCAAATCAATGAAAATCCTCTTGTTAATCATTCAGAATCAGTGTTTACGCTAATTAAAAGTTGCAGCAGACAACTAAGGGTTACTGGTGCGAATTGAGAGAGAAAAGTCCCATTAAGTACATAAAAACAGTGGTTAGGAATAGTCTGTTATTAACCGCCTGTTTGTCAGGCCGCATCCATTTTGTCACGCTTGAGACGTTATGGCGTGATGCCATTACTTTCATGTAATCCCACTCAAAAAACACGTGCAACCTAATGCATTTTCGCTCTTTTCCTATGGAATGGTAAATACGTTACGTTTTGGTTTGTTTTCTGTTCTGAACGTTTCGTTACATCTAATATGACTTCATTTGTGTGAATTGTACTCAGTGGTCATTTTAATGTCTAAAATGTATCGACTAAAGCGTTACAAATTGTTCTAATTACCATCAACAAAGCCCCCTGGGATTACATCAGACTATTGCCCAAGAATGCAGGATTCTGGCGACGACAACAGATCAAGCTGAATTTTCAACTCCTGCCCTGGCCCCGAGGGCCTGGGCCGGAGAAAAAAATCAAGAAACATGTTTCCATTTTCCATTGCCGTAAGATGTTAATTTATTGTTGTTTTTCCTCTTTCTTTTGTGACAGTGGCAATGTTTACCAGTGGAAAATACAGAGCTGCTGTCAACATCTGGCGAAATCTCTGTCTGGTCCGATATCAGGAGCTACTAGGTAAACATCCTTTCACAGCATCCTTGCTGCATTACATTGGAGATGCTTATCAGAACCTTGGTGATCCTGGGCGTGCTGTGGCCTTCAAGAAACGGTCTCTTGCTATGAGGAAATTCCTATTAGGTAACTGGCTTATAGTAAAGTATTGTAGCTCTTCTTAAGCCCCTTCTTCACTTAATTACTTTTTTAGTTAGTGTCACCAATTAGTGCGTAAACACTAGAACAACTGACTCTGAGATAGTGTTTGCTAGTAACTAGTCTAATACACACAACCTCTCTTTTAACATAATTGGCACATAATGGAGCTAACTCATGTTATAATTATTTTGGAAAGACTGAAATAAGTGAAAGCAGGCACCTCACGTAAGGACCTTTTTTGTCATTACCTGACACAGCTGGTACTGCTTGACACCCCCACCCCCTCCCCTGCTTCAAAAAGGGTAGCTGCCATTTTTGGTTGATTTCCTCCCTCCCCCAACTACCATTTTCTTACTTACTGTAAATGAAGCCCTGCAAGGGACCCTATTTTGTTTTTCCGTTTTGTTTGTGATAGTTCATTGCACTACCTTTCCAGTGCTTTGACAGCCTCTTAAGCTAATCCAAGGCTACAATTTAACCAAGATTTTGTTTTCTTTTGATTAAATGCTGCTGTTGTATGGAGTCAGACATTAGGCAAATTCAAAACTGAAGGACAAAACTATAATTCTATATCAACAGAAAAACGTCACTGAAAACTTACAAAACTGAAATTACTTCAAAATACTGACTCAGTCCAGGGCCTGTACAGGGTAATGCCACAGGCCAGGAAATGATTAGGCGAAAATAAAAAAAAAATCATTTAATGTTTGAAGTTCAGGGAATTTTATTTTGATCCAGAGGAAATTGGACATGTTGAAGAAAAGTCAGGGAAAATTAAAATTATACCATTACTGAAGTAATGCCATTGAATTCTAGAAGTGATATTTCAGCTAAGTCAATATGATTTCCACAACGTTTTTTTGTTTCGTAAGCGGACACTGGGAGCCGCTACTATGTCGAACATTTTGTGTTCATTAGGTCGGGGAATTAAAAATATATAACAAAATTTTGTAAACTGAATTCTGTGGTAACAACATTTCTGTAGTTTTGACGTGTTTTTATTTCGGTACCTGCCACATTTTCCTTCAGATGTGGATCTTGCAATGGTCTTATTCTTGACATTCTTTTTATTTGTTGTAAACATCAGGTGATGATCATCTAGACACTGCCAGAGCTTACTATGGTGTCGGCTGCGCTCTTGGAGCCCTGGGTCGGACAAAAGAAGCCCTGGATAATCTCAACAAAGCCTGTGAAGTCCAAGTTCGTTTCTTTGCCTCAAAGCAAGATATCGACAAAACCAATCAAGAAATTAACCGTTTGCGAGGAAGAACAAGAGCACAGTCACCATGCCGAATGTTACAACAGTTGTACATTCAAAACTGCAGTGTAACTGGACACAGTGCTGTTACCCTTGCAACATGATGTGTGAGAATCGCTCTGTCGAAGCCAATAGACGTTCGTCGGACAAAACCGGCAGAAGGAAACGAAGTTTCAGCTTGTGCTACTCTTGTACTGTAAAAGTGTAAACAGAACACTGTAAAGTGTGTTTATACAGTGGAGCCTCTCGTAATCGGGCATCCCAGGGAAGTATCCAGTGCCGGGTATCCTAGAGCCCGTCGAGGGCCATCCTTGTGAAGGGAAAAAGAAGACCGTTTGAGTTCCTTACAGCAAGGAGCCCAAGATTGTGACCACTTTTAATTTATACACATACTTTCGTGCGTCATTATCCAATCAGAACCCAACTGGAAGCTGTCTTCGGCTTCTGTTTGGAGAATGACTGCACGAACGAATGTGAATTAGTTAAAAGTGGTCACATTTTTGGGTCCCCTGCTGTAATAAGAAACACTGTTCTATCGGTAAATAATGTCGCTCCTTAATAGTTTACGGGTCACGATCATGATAAGAGACTTTACAACAAAGTTTGTAAATCAGCTGCAGTTTTGGTTTTTGTGACCGCTATTGATAGTGGAAGATTAATTTTGGTCATAGAAATGTTCCAAATCGGGCTCGATTTTCATCCCTTGTGTATTGCTCTAGCCGAAGACCAGCATCGGGCTTATAGTACAAAGAAATGGGCAGGACCACAATTAGATGCCCTCTAAGGTAGTTATTAGGCCTAAATATATATATCGCTGATCTCGAGATTGCTTGCAGCGGCGTAGCAAACAACACCGTAAAACGACAAGATTGTGATAAAGCTAATCTTAGTTGTCATTTTTTTTAACGAAGCGTAATGCCGGAACAATATATTATACCTCGTCATGTGTTTTCGTCATACGTTGTATTGTAAGATAGATTTCCTATCTGAAAGCGCAGCAAACGAGTAAAGTATTTTCTCCAGCGAACTAAAACGTCCAGTTTAACAACGATTTCATTCATTTCTCTTTTAATAAGTAAGAAAAATATAGAGTGAAGTAGATTTCGGGTAGAAAAGCATATAAAATATGGCATAGTTTTCATATTCAGAAATAGTTATTGAAGACTGAGGATGTGTACATAGAAAATGCCCTTTCAAAGGTTTGCAGTATTGTTATAACTGCTTAGCTAGTAGTTATCCCATAAGACTTTAAAAGGTATATTGAGCGTACAGTTTAGAAAAGCTTAACGATATTAGGTACGTTGTATACATCGGGTTGTTTGCAAAGCAACTGAACTTTAATAAAGTTGATGTTCTTTAATAGCCGTTTGTTCATCTATGTACGTGAAACTAGAAATAACTAACGGTTAGGAAGTGAGTCGAGGGATTTTTAATAAACTTTTGTTGAGTATTAAAATTGGTTGACCATTGCGTTGGGTAGTTATCATAAAAAAAAAAAATCTGCATGTGATGTCTCTGTTGAAGATGATTTCCAGTCCGTACTGCGCAATCTCAGAGTTTGTTGTCATTATACGTTACACTTCAGTAATAGCGTACATGACGTCACTGGATCCGCTATTAAGTTCTCTACATTCGAGATTCGATGGGGTGAAATGTCGGTTTAATTTGGGAGAACGTCGAGGGTCTTCTTCACGTTTTTGTTTGACAAAGATACTTGGGGTCTATAATGAAGGGAAAGGTAGGGGCTAAACTTTACAATACCAGGCCACTTCAAAAGCGTAAGATTCGCAGCAACACGCCCGCGGTCCCGCAGTCGGCCAGAATAAATAAATCGAGTGCCACCGCGGTCCGCGGTCCCGCAGTCACTAATAGTTCAATAAAACAAGTAACACCGTGGTCCGCGGTTTTCCAGTGTACGAGAGTAAGAAAACATGTGCCACCGCAGTCCGCGGTCACAGTTACAAGAGTATGGGTTGTCGTGATGCAGGATATTTAGGTAAAAAAATATAGGGATACGGGATATATGGGGGAAAATTAACGGTATACGGGGATGCAAACATCAAAGTTGGGGATGCAAACCATAAAATTTAACTCGATACAGAATATTTAGGCCAAAAATTAATAGGATACGGGATACGCGCTGATCTGTATCAACAAGGGTTAAGTACTAGGATATAGACGTTAACGCCAAGCCAGCTGTTAGCCTTCACGCGGTTTTTTTTTTTTCACTCCAGTCTGCTTGCCGTTAGCTCTTTGTTGTTGTTTGGGTCAACACTATTGTAATGAGTTTGCTCGATCCCAAGCCAGCGGTTAGCCTTTTGCGGGTTTTTTATTTACTCCGGTTTGCTTGCGGGTAGCTTTCACTCCAGTCTGCTTGCGGTTAGCTCTTTGTTGTTGTTTGGGTCAACACTATTGTAATAAGTTTGCTCGATCCCAAGCCAGCGGTTAGCCTTTTTTTTTTTTTTTTTTTTATATGAACGTTTTTGTTTATTGCAAATACACACAGTAATACGATACAGTAACACATACAAATACAGATAAATGAAAGTAAAACAATAATAATAATAATGAAATACAATAAGATAATAATAATAATACAGAAAAAACAATACATTACAAATCTTCACGCTACTTTACAATGCCGATAAAGAGTGATTAGCTCGCTACAGTGCAGTAAAAAAAAAAATAAAAATAAAAAAAAAATATATATATATATATATATATATGTCTGATTTTTTGAAAACGGGGTCAGCGTTATTTTCAGCGCTCTGTGCGAAATTCGCCGTAAACGTAGACGATATAAAAACTAAAGGAAATGTCATTTTTTTTCTCTTTTCTCCTTTACCTTATTAACCCTTTCGCGCTGTTAAACATTTTTTTTTTTTCGTTTCTCGGCCCTCTTAAGCCTACTAAGGCCCCAAAGGTACATTGTGAAAGAGACCGGGGAGACTTTTCTTTGACCCCATTTTCATAAATCCACGTATATATATATTAATGAATAAAAAGGCAAATAAGCAAAAATATATGCAGGCCCGTTGATGACATCTCCAAGGATGAGAGGGTGGTGGCTTGCAGACAGAATGTCAGGGGATATCACAAATCTTTCATATTAGATCTTCTTAAATAAAAGTACACAATAACTCCCATTTCTTTGGAGGAGTGCTTTTTGATATCGCCTCTGTCTCATACATGAGTTTAATATATCGACGAAACGCTTCCATTCGAGGGACATTTTCTTTCGTTTTGCAGAGCCAAATAAAATGTCTGGCAAGTAGGCAGCAAAAATTGATTTGGTGATGGTATTTAGACGAATCAGGTGTTAAACCCAGTGCAACAGTGCGCTCCAATGAACTATTGTTTGGAAAAATTTTGCATTGCGTCAACCATGATGTCAGATCAATCCAGAAAGAAGCTGTTTTAGGGCATTTCCAGAAGAGGTGAAGTAATTTTTCAGGCTCTTCGAGGCAGAAAGAGCACTTAAAGTCATCCTTAATTCCGATTTTAAACAAGAAATCATTAGTTGATATTTTTCGGTGCAGAAATTTACCGTAAAAACTCGTGTATAAGCCGCACTCGTAGATAAGCCGCACCCCCAAATTTCAAGCACAATTTTGAGAAAAAAAATAAAAACTGGCGGAAAAATGCACAGTTGATTGTGAAAAATGCTGGATTATGTGGAAATTTCAACAATCAATAAAGCTAAAGTTGATTCCTTGAGCCTTTCCGATGTGCAGGATGTACCATAAACGAGGAAACACATAAACGGAAAACACTTCAGTCTTACCCAGAATTTTATAGAATAAACATCATTTCTGCCAACTTTGACATTTTTATCTTTTTCTGCCATTCGTTGACAGGTATTTCTTCTTTCATCACAGTTTTTACACCAAATTTGGCGTGAAGAACGGACATTTAGTCGTTGTGTTCGTGAAAACGTTCGTAGCTTAGTAACCAGGCACTCGTTCGGACAACTAGTATCCAGGCCCATCGCCAAAAGACACGTGGAACGCCTGGAGGTTGAAAATTGTTCACGGACGAAAAGCGGGAGTTTCGTCGCTGTTTTCAGGGAAAAAACTTTTTCAAAATGATCAGTCTCTTTGTTATTTTTGTTTGTGAGGATAGTAAAGAGCTGCTTTGTCGCTTATATGGAGCAATTTTTCAGTTTTATGTGCAAAAACGCCCAGAAGATGCGGAGGATGCAGATGTGAGCGATTTACGTGGACCCGCACAGCCGCATCCTGTCAGATGCCCTGTTTGCATGCAATGGTCTTGTAGATAAGCCGCACCCACGATTTTGAGCCACAAATTTTGGCAAACAAGTGCGGCTTATACACGAGTTTTTACGGTAAATTGAAACTCTTTAAGTTTAGTGCTTTTTGTGCACTTTGAAGCTAACTGGTACGTCTCTCGCCATTTAATATCTTCAGCATTGTTGATTTCACAATCTTTCATCCATTTCTGCTGGCTTTGGGTCGGAGCAATAGATTTAACTGCAATAAGCTTGGAATATACCAGTCGGGTTACGCTTTGTGTTGTCAGTAATTTAGTAGAGAAATTTTGATACTCAGGACTATTGTCTGCAAAATTGCTTTTGTGCGTATTCCAGGTGTGTTTGAGTGCGGACAACAGGCCGTAATATTTCAAAGGACCTGCATTGAGATTGTATTTAGGAAGTTGTTTGAATCGTTTTTCAAATGTTTAACTTTTGTTATCCCCTTGATAAACCATTCGATAGGGCGGTTATCAATTCTAATTAGCGAGTTATACCATAAGCTCTGATCAAGAAACTGTTTCTCAGAGGTTATGTTATCTTCGAAATTAATATCTGACCAGATGGTCAAGATTTCCCTTACAAAACTATTTGAAACTTTTGCAGCGCTGGTGATATCTTTCTTGTTTAAATTCCCTGTAAGAGCTGTTTTACCTCCAAGTGTTTCTAGTTCTAAGTCAAAGAAAGTTTTCCATTTCCCTTGGTTGTTATCATCAAGATATTTTTTAATCCAGGTGGCTTTTAGTGACTTATTGAAAGACTGAATATCAATCATTTTAAGACCCCCGTTTGGGTAGTCATTGATCATCACACCTCGCTTGATTTTGTCGCCTTTTCCGTTCCATAGAAATGAGTAGAAAAGTTTGTTTACTTCCTTGATTATGCTTTCATCTGTACGTAATGGAGATAACACGTACACAAGTTGAGAGGCCGCTAGACTTTTTAACACAGTTATTTTTCCAATGAGTGTAAGTCTACGGTACTTCCAGCAGTTAAGAGTGTTCCGAACTTTAGTTAATTGGTCTTTGTAATTTAGTGTTCTTGTTGCTTCGCGTTCAACTGAAATCCATACACCTAAGGTTTTAACTTTATTTTTTGGCCATTTAAAGTTCCTTTCTGGAATTACTATTTGGTCGCTTGCAGTGTTAGACCCGATCCAAAGGGCTTCTGTTTTTTTATCATTAAGTCTTAGTCCAGAAACGTCTCCAAACCTATCGAGAACGTTAAGAGAGGCTTCCAAAGATTTCTTTGATCCATCCAATATAAGTGTCGTGTCATCTGCGTATTGACTTATTTTGATTTCTCTTTGTTTGACAAGGATACCCTTGATATTTTTGCTTTCTCGGATTACTTTAGCTAGTGTTTCAACTGACAAGACGAAAAGGTAGGGCGAGAGAGGACAACCCTGTCTAACCCCTCTTTGGATTTTGAAGAAGTTACTCGCCCATCCATTGTTCAAAACACAACTTTCCACGTTACCATAAAAAAGATTTATCCAATTAATGACGCTATCGCCAAATCCGAAATATTGAAGAGTTTTCCTAATGAAAGGCCATTCCACTGTATCAAAGGCTTTTTCGAAGTCTAGGAAAAGAAGTAGTCCAGATATGTTGTTTTCTTTTGCAAAACAGATAACGCTGTCGATAACTCGAATATTTTCTCCTATAAATCTACCTTTCATAAAACCTGTCTGGTCATTGTTGATAAGGTTTGGGAGGACATTTTTAATGCGGTTTGCGATTGACTTTGCTGCTATTTTGTAATCGCAATTAAGGAGGGTTAAAGGTCTCCAGTTTTTAATTAGATAAGGCTCTGTATCTTTTTTAGGAATAAGTTTGATGATACCTCTTCTTTGGGTTGTCGACAACTGTCCAGATTCGTATGAATAATTTAGTGCTCTGATAAGCGTAGCAGATATATCGTTCCAAAAAACCTTGTAAAATTCAGCTGGTAGTCCATCAGTTCCCGGGGTCTTATTCGGATCCATATTTCGAAGGGCTTCTAGGCATTCCTTTTCGTTTAGAGATCCTTCGCATGTTTCCTGTTCATCCTCTGTGAGTACTGTATCATTATCTTGCGTGAAAAATAGAGAAATGTCTTCTGGATTAGACGCATTAAATTTAGATGTATACAAATTTTTGTAGAAGGTCACGCATTCAGTTAAAATTTTCTCATCTGTGGTGATGAAATCATTATCATTTGTTTTGAGTTGGCTTATTGTCCCCTGTTTGTATTGACGTTTTTCCAGATTAAGAAAATATTTTGTTTTTCTCTCCTTCGTTGTGCCATTTAGTTTTTGATCTTAGAATTGCGCCTTTGGTGCGAAATTCTATGATTTTTTCCAGCTCACTCTTTTGTTCCTCTAATTGCTGTTCGAGGTGTAAGTATTGCGTGTCTTGATAAACTTGCAAATTATCTATTTTCTCTTCTAAATTAGCAATTGTTTGTTCTATTTCTAGTTCCCGCTGATTGGTCTTTCTTATTTTAGTCTTTGCATAGTAGAGCGACTTTTCACGCACTTTAAGTTTTATCATCTCCCAAAGTAACGCGGGGTTTACCGAGTCGTCATTTTTGTACTCTTCAAGAGTTGCCTTGATAGTTGATTTGATCTGATTTATATAATCAATTTCAGTTAGAAAGGATGTATTCAATTTCCAGAAGCCTGGTCCCCTTGGCTCTTTGTTGTTGTTTGGGTCAACACTATTGTAATAAGTTTGCTCGATCCCAAGCCAGCGGTTAGCCTTTCGCGGGTTTTTTATTCACTCCGGTTTGCTTGCGGTTAGCTTTCAGACCAGATTCCGCTAAATTCCCAAGTGCATTATTTGTTTTTGCCCCATTTTTCATATGTTCAAAGCAACTGCGGCACCACGGATCACAGTGGCCCTCCAAAATACATTTCTATCTTATTTATTTTTTTAATATATGCAAATCAACTGCGGCACCGCGGACCACGGTGGCATTATTTCAAATATTTAAATCAAGTACGGGACCGCGGGCCGCGGTGGCATTATTTCTTATTAAACACAAGTGCTGCACCGCGGACCGTGTTGCCGCAAACCTTACGCTTTCAGAGTGGCCCGGTATTGTAAAATTGCTCCAAGGTAGGTTTGTCCCCTGAACTTTTATTTTGGAGCAAAATTCCTTCGTGTGTCTTCGTAAATACTGAGAGCAGAGACTGCACAGTTTGTACTGGAAATCAATTAACTGATTAAGGAACTCGGGAATTAAAGGCTGGGTGGGCTAAAAGATACTGCATGGGAAAGCTCTAACTTATAGCAATGAAATGAGTTTTTTTGTAGCGTCTGTAGGGTAGCAGCAGTATAAGCAGAAAAGATGAAAATATTTTGGTGGTGTTCCAAAAATAATATTCTTTCTTCTACTTCTTCTTTAAAACCCTTTTAAAGTGACATGCACTCAGATCTCTGACACGACTTCGCCATACATCGAGCATAACGCTCTAGACACATGTACGCATTGCGGACCTATGTGTTAGGTTAGCTCAATGCGTTGGTATACCAGCCTCGTCCCCAGGCGTCGCTCCCTCAGCCTGGTCGAGCGCGGTGCATCTACCCCCACGCCCCCTGTTTTCCCGCCAAACCGTGTCAGCGGTTTGGCGATTTTGCAGGATAATTGTTAAATAACTGAGGAGAAAGAGACTAGTATGTCAGAACATCCATCCTATCAGTCAGTTAAGTTCTCCTCGTACGCGGTCGTGAAAGAACCTCTAAAAATGATGTCGCTCAAACTGACATTTCCAAGCTTATTTCCGTGCATCTCAATTAAAAACTAGCCAAAACAGCTGGAGATTGCTGAAATTTGTTGAAATTCCAGGCTCGTTCGTGACGCCCCACAAATAAGCCTATTTGCAAGCTGGACTTCCCGAGGGTCTAGGGCCTGCCGTCACTTAAAAGGCAACGAGGATAAGGCTCCGGCGGACGGTATTGATGTCATAAATAAAAGCAGTGTGCGGCATGTGCAGACTGCAGACCAGCAGACCTTTTATGCATCTTGTTACAATTACCATTATTGAGAGCTAACTGTAAACAGGCTAACCGAAGTGCTATTCAGGCAAAACGGAGTGCCATTCTGTAGGTCTGCAATCTGCATTTGTCGCGCACGGTAATAAAAGTCTTCATTTACTTCCTTAAATCTCTATCATTTCCATTTTCCCTGCTTCCTTAAAATCCACAATCTCCATGGGCAAATTATGAGAGGTTTATGGAACATTGCACTTGGGCAGCAACAAAAGAAAATGCCTTTATTACACCTTGCTGAAAAATATTAAAAATGAATTATCTGGCCAAAGCGGCGTGAAATATTTATTAAGACAAGTTCTTTTCTACAACTCAAAATCACAAGAGGACGTAGGTCTCTTGTACTATCCTCTGAAAGCAGATATAAAATAATTGTTGGGCTTTCCAACAAAGCCAAAACCTCCACCTCTCCATACGCCTGTTTTTAGAAGAAAAAAAAAAGAAAATGAATCTTCAGAAAGGCTAAGGGCGGTTAATGGCGAGCATACAAATTGGCCTCATGCATGCGCGACAGCGCGAGCGGACGAGTGAGCCAGAAGGCATTCTCGTTCCCAAGCCTCTCGTTTCATTCATTCAGTAGCTCTGGGTACGAGAATGGCGAGTTGTTTCCCGCCTCAGCCCTAGTCCTCTCGGCGGCTGTCTTCCGCTCAGCGGTCGCTAATAAGGCCTCAAATTTGTGTCTACACGCCTGTATTGAGGTTCTTTACACAGAACTCTGTAAACAATTTCTAGACGAAGAATAACCTGTATCAATTCAATGTGCATTGTCTGCAGTTGTGACATTGTTAATCGACCCTTTTCGTTTTATCGCGTGACCAACCGCGTCGAACGCGGGCTCAGGCGACGAGATGATCGCGTGACTTTTGCTACATGGGAGACCGTTGCGCATGTGCACGCTATATATGTCGACTGTCGTCGTTGTTTATCAATTTCAAACAGATTTCAGCAAGGAAGAGCCTTCTTTTTCCTTGTTGCTAACTTGAAAGAAAACGTTTACTCAAGGCTACGAAAGTTACAAACATATAGCCTGCGAAGCTTCGTGGATGTTTAGTTGGCCCGCTTGATACTCCTGCAAAGAGGAATACAAAAATCTTGACGTTAGCTGAAATTCGCGCGGGTAAGTGAAAAGCAAGTAAGAACTCAATCTCTACATGTATCACACTGTATGCCAAACTTTCATCGACGTTTTTAGACCAATTTTCAATACTGAACATATAATTATATTAATAGTAGTAGCGTTAGTAGCTGAGAAATTCGAACGAAATGTATATAATGGGGGGTACTGTCGAAGAGATCGCATGCACAAGTACATACAATACAGTGGAAAATGCAGTAATTTACTGGTTTGTATATCTTATTTATTTGCTTCGGTGTAAGATGTTTGGTGTTTGAATCAGAGTTCGGGCACTTTAAGTAATGATTTGCGCATTCAAAAACTAATCTGAAGAGCAAGAGACCGCGCGCGGAAATGGAAACCGTTATTTTCGGGTGCGCGGGAACTATGAACTATCTGAATAAAATAAGCCGCTATTAGCTCAAAAATCAAATCATCCGAGATAAAATTATCAAATTATACAAGATAGAAACGAAGAACTTAGAACTTGAGCGAATCGCCGGGTGCGCGGGAACTATGAACTATCTGAATAAAATAAGCCGCTATTAGCTCAAAAATCAAATCATCCGAGATAAAATTATCAAATTATACAAGATAGAAACGAAGAACTTAGAACTTGAGCGAATCGCCGGGTGCGCGGGAACTATGAACTATCTGAATAAAATAAGCCGCTATTAGCTCAAAAATCAAATCATCCGAGATAAAATTATCAAATTATACAAGATAGAAACGAAGAACTTAGAACTTGAGCGAATCGCCGGGTGCGCGGGAACTATGAACTATCTGAATAAAATAAGCCGCTATTAGCTCAAAAATCAAATCATCCGAGATAAAATTATCAAATTATACAAGATAGAAACGAAGAACTTAGAACTTGAGCGAATCGCCGAAATTCATATCACGGATTGTTTATAATTTATATTTGTAGTTGACCTTGAGAAAAATTTACATGCAAATTTTCAAACGTCGAAAGTATAGAGCGCGAAATTATTCGACGTTCAGTCAACATTCTTCTTTATTCCGGCGTTTCTAAAATGAACTGAAAATAGCAAAAATTAACGGCTTTCTGTTGTGTTCACGCTGGTTATCCGTGCAAGCAATCACACAGCAGTAACTTGATTTGTTGCCTTCTCCGTACCAAATTTCCTGCTCTCTTGAAAGCGCGGGCATGTACGCCAGTCGCTGAATGATTCTCGATCTGGGTCTTATTTTCGAGTTTCCTGAAATTTCCTCGAGATCAAGCGTTTAGCAGCGATTTTCTTGAGCTGACAGTAGCATACACTGTGAAATTTATTCGTCATTAACTGGATTTTTAGTCGTCTTAAACAGATTTCGAAAGCGGAAGTATTTTGACCTTTCAGCCAAATTGAAAGCAACGTAGCAAAAGAATGGATCTGCATATATCAAAATGAAATCTCCACGGGCAAATAAGCTTTTCTACAGAAATCTTGGATTGAAAGAATTACTTTCAGTATCTATAGTGCTCACTGTAGATACTGAAAGTAGCTACAATAGAAATTGTTGATCTTACATCGAAAGCTGTGCTATTTTGCCCCCATAAAGAATTCGAATCGCGCGGACAAAAACATCACGTGACATCAAGGTCTGACGTCAGTTACTATGGCAAAAGTTGAAAGCTTTTAGCGTAGAAGGGGGTGATATGTTAGCTTTCTAAAAGTCCTTTCCAATATCAATTTCCCCATATGTTGGTTTAGTAAGCCTGGGCGATATCGCATTGTTGGTCGATCAAAGAATCAAAGTTGCCAATCATACATCCCGGGCAAACGAATGCATCGATTTCCGTCTTATCCGGATTTCAGTAATGGAGAAGTAGGTGCAATTTGAACGGCGGACAACGTGCTGATTTCAATCCAGCTTCGAAATACACGTCGTTGTGCTCGGCACATTTTGGAGACTCGTGCTACCGATGAGAGAAATTCACCGTTTTTGTGCTTGTTAATTTGTTAACTTGTACCTCTCTCCCCCTTAAAAATCACCATCCCCACCCCCAGACTCAATAAATGATCGGTCCCTTACTTTTGGATATTGCTTGGTGATGATAAACCGTAGTAATTAAAAGTTTTCTGCTAGCTTTAGATAGAAAATTTTTAGCCTTTTAATATTGCAGTCATCTAAATACCTTCATGTTTGTGTGACAGTGGACTTAATTTGTTTTCTTCAGTGTTTCAGTTTTATATACAGTGTTGTGTTTTGTTGAACTAAGAATAAACATTAACAAGGCTGCTGCCTAACGGGCGCCCGGTCGCCTGGGGCGCCTAAGTTACGAGTGCGGGCGACTAAATTTTTGTTCAAGGAGCGCGAATGGGCGCCTAAGCATCGATTTTCCATTCTTATCTAATGACTTCAACAAAAGCAACCGACACAGATTCTATCACGTCTTTTTTAAATAATTTAAATCTCCCAAAATTATCTGAAGAGCAAAAAGAATTGTGCGAAGGCCAAATTACCACAGATGAATGCAAAAGCATTTTAGAAACTTTTCAAAATAACAAGTCTCCTGGAAATGACGGAATCCCAATTGAATTTTACAAAAAATGTTGGAATCTCATTTGTGAACCGTTCATCAATTGTGCAAATGAGTCCTTTGAAAAGGAAGAATTGTCCAACTCCCAAAAGCAAGCTGTTATTACTTTAATAGAAAAACAAGGAAAAGATCGCACGTTAATTGAAAATTGGAGACCTATCTCTTTAGTCAATGTTGATGCCAAGATAATCTCGAAAGTAATTGCTTCTAGACTTAAAAATGTCCTGCCTAACATTATTCACTGTAATCAATCTGGTTATGTTAAAGATCGCTATATTGGTGAAACGGTAAGATCGATTCTTGATATTATGGATTTTACAGAAAAAGAAAATATACCAGGTCTGATGATATTTATTGATTTTCGAAAAGCGTTTGACACTTTAGAGTGGAACTTTCTGTTCAACTGTCTGGATGCCTTCAATTTCGGCCCTGAATTTAAGCGCTGGATAAACACTTTTTATAAGAATATTCAAAGCTGTGTGATAAATAACGGCTTGTCATCAGAATACTTTAACCTTTCACGAGGAGTTAGGCAAGGTGACCCTTTGTCTCCTTATCTTTTTCTTTTAGCTGTTGAGACTTTAGCAATTGCCGTTAGAGAAAATGTCGAAATTAAAGGAATTGTAATTGAACAACAAGAGACCAAATTATTACAATATGCTGATGATACAACTGCAGTTCTCTCTGACATAGAGTCGGCGTACAAGCTCTTTCAGTTGCTAGACACATTTAAACAAATATCGGGTCTAAAGGTCAATAGTTCAAAGACAGAGGGACTGTGGTTAGGATCGCTGAAAGGAAATGAAACGAAGCCGTTTGGAATCAAATGGCCGCGTGATCCAATAAAAGTCCTTGGAGTCTTCTTCACGTACGATAAAAAATTGCTTTTTCAAAAGAACTTCTTAGAAAAACTTGACAAGATAAAAAAATCAATTAACATCTGGTCCTCCAGGGGATTATCCCTCTACGGGAAAGTTACTATTATCAAAACGTTGCTTTTACCGAAGGTTGTTTACATATCTTCTTTGTTACCTACCCCTGAACATATAATGAAAGAGTTAAACCATTTGATTTACAACTTCCTATGGAAAGGTAAAGACAAAGTAACTAGAGTATCTGCAATAAACAACTATGAGGAAGGAGGCATCAAAATGGTTGATATTGAAAGCACAATCAAATCTCTCCGCCTTTCCTGGCTGAAAAGAATCTTTGGTGATAATTCAGGCGCATGGAAAGATTATTTAAAATATCTTCTAAAGGAAACAGGGGGTCTGGTTCTTTTTAATTGCAATTATAACATCAAAGATTTGACTATCAGTTCTCAATTCTATATAGAGTTATTGAAATGGTGGTCTGAATTTCGCAAAGACAATGCAGTTGACACTAATTGGCACTACTTTATTTGGAATAATCACGAAATACGAATAAACAATAAACCAGTTTTTTATAAAAGGTACTTTAATAATGGAATTCGAACTGTAGGCGATTTACGTTTTGATCTCAACAATATTGATTCTTATGAATTACAGGCAAAATACATAGAGAAGACGAATTTTCTGGAATGGACTGGTTTACGTCATTCCGTACCGCTTTACTTGAGGAATGCTAATTATATCCCAGATCTCATAGTCCTAAATCCGTCCTTCAAAACTGACAGTGGCCTTTTCGACGTAACTAACAAGAAATCAAAAGATTACTATTCTCTTTTTGTCCGTAAAAAGGCACGCTTTCCTAATAATGCGCAAAAACTAAAGTGTAAATTTAATTTATCTGATGAGTCATTGAAAAAAGCATTTTGTCTTCCGCATTCAGTTGCTTCTGAGCCATATGTTCAGGCCTTTCAATTCAAGGTGCTAAACTCTATACTTTACACAAATTCAAAATTACATAAAATTGGCTACGTTACAGATGATCTGTGCTCTTTTTGCAAACGGGAATCTGAAACAATGCAGCACTTCTTTTATGATTGCTCTTACTCAACTTCTTTTTGGAAAGATTTCGAATCATATTACTTATCTTTGACAGAACAACAGATACATCTTCATTTAAGGGATATTCTTATCGGTGTTCTTACGCCAGAATGTCCCTTACTGAATTACCTGCTACTTATAGGAAAAATTTATTTATGGGGGTGTAGAAGAAATAACGAACTTCCGAATATAAGTGGTTACAAATTTAAAGTGTCGTTAAAGTATGACACGGAGAAATATATTTGTACAAAAAATAATAAATTAGATATATTTAGAAAGAAATGGACAGTATGAACAATATGATAATGTCTAAACTTATTTGATATACATATACATGTATATAAGGCTCAAAGGGTGTGTTTTTGAATTCTTGTAAGTGAGTGAGTGAGTGAGTGAGTGAGTGAGAGAGAGAGGGAGAGAGAAAGGGAGAGAGGGGGAGGGAGAGACAGAGAGAGAGAGAATAGTAAACTGTAGTATTGTGAGAGGTGTAAATATTGTGTAGTAAATTATTTCTTGTGATGTAAGTAACTTGATAGTAGTGTCTGTAATTACGTGTTTTGCAAATAATAAAATCTTAAAAAAAAAAAAATAAAAAATAAATAATGACTTCAGTTTCCTTATAACTTTGTTCCACTGGCGTAAGATATATCCCGTTAAAAACAATAAGTGCTTCATTTCAAAACGGAAATTCTAAAATTGTCCACAATCGAGATACTTTTAGCGTATAAATACGTAACGTGCCTTTGCAAAATTCGGCAGCTTCGAAAACCATTTATTTTCGACTGTTTAGGACTGGGACTGACTCCCAAATATGGAATGAAGAATGAATGGTATTATGGGCTGCTTCACGTTTCGTTCGCTACGTTGATGTTTTGGAGGAGTTTATATAGTGAATTTGAAGTAAACATTTACGGATACAAAAGTGAAATCAATCTCCTGGCCATCCATGCACCAGGTCTGATCATGACAATTTTAATCTACTTGACAGAAACCTTTTCAACAAGCCTAAAATAATGTGCAGAGTGTTTTGATGTTACACTTACGAATTACTGTAATTAAGCTTACTATTTAACTCAAACTTTTATTTTTTCACTTTTGAGAACGCTTTATTTCATAACAACAGAAAATATGTGCCTTTTCTGTGACATTCATATCAGCTACCGCTTTTTGTGGATCAAGTTTGTTTGTTTGTTCATTCGAACTGTTTCGTGTTTTATCTTGGTCATTGAACCGTGACAAGGTGAACATTACTCTTGAAAATAATAATGTGCTAGAAAACTTTGCTGAAAACAGTTTGAATAACATGAATTGTTTTTAAAAGTACTAAAATCTATTGTATAAGCAACTCATTTGACAAGCCTAGAAACTGGTTTTTTTCTTCACAACTTAATTTTTCTGGTCTATTTTTGACAACTGATTATGAAATGTAGATAAGATCATAATCTAATTAAAGTGTTTACACAGTTGTTTTGACTTTTTATTACCTTTGCATTAACCTTCAAATAGACCTGCTAAATTGTAATCTCTGTTCTGTTAAACCTTAATTACTAACAATAATTCAAGTTCTTTAGTGAGTTTGCTGTGCAAAAGTGAAATAATTATTTGCTGCTTCATGCTTCACTGATTTTGCTTCAAAACTTTGGATGTTCAAAACTCCTTTTAAACAATGTCTTATTTTGTTTTACACATTTTAAACTTACTTTATCCAACATTCATCACAGCACAATATACTGGTTGGATTTCAAACTCATTTTAAGCCTACAGAAACTTTCTAATATACCAATCAGTGTAAAAAGGGTTTTATCGAGGGAGAGGTTCGGCTAAATAAACTTTCAAGTTAAGAAAGCTAAAATTTCTGACACAACTATTTGAGGGAGGTTACCCTCAGAAGCTCTCAGAAAAAAATCTTGTCCGAAGGAGTTTTCTGTTCACATACAAAGGCTCTACTGACAAAACAAAACGTGTGTGCATGTGGAAGGGAGGGGGAGGGGGAGGGGGGCTGCTCCCCAGGCCCCTCCCCTAGATTTTTTTTCTTCTACCCCACCCCCTTCCCCCGAGGATCGACCATGGCAACTTTTAGGCTGGGCTCCTAAAGTAATGGCTTGGGCTCCTAACTTTTGATGTTAGGAGCCCGAGGGGCTCCTTAGAAATTTCCTTAGGCAGCAGCCTTGATTAATTTTTAAAGATTCAAGTAATGCATGTACAGTGTAGGAATGATAATGGCATACATGCAACAGTAGCAAAATACAAATGCTGTTTTTGGAAAAAAAGATTTTTCAATTGGTTTATTTAACTCATTTGCATTTTATACTGCAGTCAATAGCATTATTCTACATGTAGAGGGCACCTAAAAAAATACAAAAATTCAGTGACAGGTTTTTTTTAAAAAAAGATACTTTTCTCAGTCATAATAAATTCCAAGAGCACTCATGGTCCCTACTAAGGATTTCATTTTTTTTTTTTTTGAATTTTTTTTAAACATTTTGGTAAAATGTCCCCCCACCCATTAGGGTTTCAAAGAGCATCAATGCTGTTTTCTAGTTTCCCATTGAACAAGAGCATGTCACGTGGCAGGCGTCAAAACTCTATTACCTCCCTAGGGCAACAACAGCTTAAACTTGAATGCAGGTTCAATTTAAATGCATTTACAAAATGTAACTGGATTCAATGATAAATTTTTATTGAAACAAAAAACGATTCACTCATTTCTTTCAGACTTTTTGCATTTTTAAACTCAAAAAATTTTTTCCAAGTTTCTCAGCAGCAAGACCAATTCACTCCTTCTATCCGGCCCTCCATCCATCACTTCCTGTTAGACTTTTGTTAATTCGCTGACTAGAGCATAGTGCTTGCGTGTATATTGGCCATCAGTAAGCGAGGAAGCTGTATAAAATTGAGGGCGAAAGCTGTCTTTCGTTTCATAATTTTTTTCTTTCTTCAATAAACACTAAATTACACCTGCTTCACAGTGAAATGATATGTTATATAGCGGCAGAATCTAACAATCGATCAAAGATCTGCCACAGGAAGCTGAAAGCCCTTTCTCCTTATCGCATTATTTATAAAACTTGCAGCATATAATTCAATTCTAGTTTGAAATCAAAATACTCGACCGCCAGAAAGAAAGACAATGACTATAAACAATTTGAATTCTTGAATGATTACAACCTTTGATTACATGATTTTTACATGAAAAACTGAGTGATAATTTTAAAGACGCTTCGTTTTGGCAAATAGGTTCTTAGATGCTCAGTAGGGTATTTTATAATGTTATAAAAACTTGCAAAAACAAATAATAATAAAAAGAAAATAGCAAAGAGGAAAAAAAAGAAATTATTTTTTTGTGGGCTACAGGGCTCCAACTAACAGCCTTCCATTGTCGAACCGCTTTGAAAAGGTAGTTGCCTGTCCATTGAGCTACGTCATCACAAGATAATATTTCAATCCAAATAATCCTTTATGAACTGTATGGTCTTGAGTTGGCAAAAATATGTTCGGAAGGTTTAGTTGGAAGTATCTGATGGCATACAAAGGTAATTTCACGAATCAGGGGGTTGAACTTATTGGTTCAAATCTTTATTTGTCGAAGTTTTCAGTTATACATTCACAGTAGGTTCTTGTTGCATAGTTCACTTTCTGAGTTTCAGTGGCTTATAGCCACTTTGATTTGACTTCTTATAACAAGGTCGAGTTTTGTAGCTATGCATTTGCAATCTTTGGCTTTTCAGTAAACTACAACATATTACACTCATGTGTAGTTTGCTTTATTTTCAGTTGGGGGGTATAACAAAAAACTTAATGACTGGCCCCTTGGGAAACAGTTAGTTTTGTTTCCCCTTCGACACTCGAAGAACTCATCGAGTGTCTCAGGGAAACAAAACTCACTGTTCCCCTTGGGGCCAATCATTAAGTCCTTATTATTCAATCATGTAATACATTTCATTTTTATTATAACTTACTTATTGGCACACAATCTGCCTTTCTGAGGTCGTCTTCCACAATTTAAGCTTGCATTATCAAGGAATTTTCTTGTCCCATTTCTGGAAATATATTTTTTAAAGAAAGTGTCACGAATAAATTTGTTCTTAAACATAAGTTCAAGCCTTCATACAGTAGTCTTTTCACTATAAATAATTATTATAAGTATACACTGTACATGTATACCACACAAGTGAATAGTGCTTTCTGCATGCACTGATGGGTTAACTCAGACAGAGGTGATTAGCAAAGTACCATTCACCTCCAAGCAGCCAAAGAGAAACAAAATGGTTTCCCGCGTCGCTTTGTGTACCGAAAGTAATGTTTTGATCCGCTAGTTATTCAGCTAGTGTGGTATTTGTCCAAAAGGGACTACTGCTCCTCTTTAATACTCAAAGTATGGAAATCAAAGGCATTAACATCTGTGAAGCACAAAACATTAACAATATTAAATTGTTGCATTCAGTCATCACGGCTAACAGAGCCTTTTGATTTGAAACATTTTGAGGAATATTTGAATAAGTGAATCAAAATATATTCATATGAATTAAATAGGCCATTTATATCGAAATTGTAATCTAATCAAAAGGTATGTGAATCATTTCACCCCTACCGTTTAGGGGTGCGAGTTCAGCATTCAGTTAGTTTAAACATCTTTACTCTTATTTAGAGATGACAAACATGCCTTTGTATCCCAACCACATTTTGCCCGCTCTGGAATGCGATAGTCAATTTTTGATGCCATATGGTTCTTATTACGTTGTCACTATGCTTTATGCCTATGCATTGCTAGCCCTATTATGCCTGAAAATGTATGCCAACACGAATCATAATTTATTTTTGTAAGACTCATAGCAAAGCTCCAGTGGCCCGAAAGACAAGCGCAGAGCCCCAAAACCATAGAAATAGAAGAATCATGCATGCATAGAAATAGGAAAACCATGCATTTAATTTTTCATAGTCATCATGACTAGTGCATGTTTTTTTGCCTAGCATGTGTGCTGTAGGATGACATCGTGCAACATGGCGGCTACCTGTATACTCCAGAAATAGTGTAGGTCTACCTAGTCAGCTTACATCTTTGATGTTGGACATCCATGTTATGGCCAATTAACAGCTGTTAAAACAAGTTATCCACTGAACAGTATCACATGACTATATTGTGGGCTCAGGTGTAGAGGTCATCAAGGTTATGTTTTTTTTAAGTTGACTGCTGACCAAATAACTCAGTTTTCGACTGGATTGCATGCTCAAGCCCCATTTTTTTCTGTCTAGGACTGACAGGATTTTGTCAGTGGTATTTCTGGTGTTGGAGTTGACAATTTATTTCCGCTATGGAATCCCTTTGATTAATATTTACATATGCCAGGCATATTTAATAGCTTCAAGGACAGTATTTTTCACTTATTATTAAGAACCAGCAAAAAAATTATATCTTATGTTCCACTTTGAGGCTCAGCTATCTCTATAATTATTTATAAATACAATAACAGAGTTATTGCGTACGTTGTGATTGGCTGATGCCTGCCATCTATTAGAGTACAGACGCACAAAATGACGTGGTGTGACTCGCGCGAGTGATCAGAGTTCATAGTCCAAGTCAGTCTTCTCGGCAAAGTTTTTCAAAACTTGCAGCAAAAAAAAGTTCAGCTTATTATAAATCTACACTGAGGAACAATCTGCCAAATACTCTATGACCTTTCGAGACATTAAACTGGCTAAACAAGCTTGAAGTAGACAGTGACTTATTTGAAAAATTAAAAAAAGCTGAAGTGCTTGGCCACCATCCATTTTAGTATACATGTAACAAATTGTTAGGATAGGTTACTTTTAAATCAGGGTAAACAGGAAATCACAAGGGTGTAAAACAAAAAGATTTATTGCTGTTCTTTTAGCCTGAAGGAAACTGAAGGTATTTTCTACAGCAGACCTTTCAGGCATTTATAATTTAGACATGGAACACGAAGCGATATTATCTAACAAGGCTGAACTTTTCAGCCTGCCGATCCCTTCCAATCACAAATTAAGTATAGAAATACTGAAAGATACCTGTAGCTATCATCCATTGTTCTGTGAAATCACACTATTTCCTGCCAGCAAGCGACCTGAGCTCGGGCATACCACTGTTCAGTTTCCCGGCAAATGATACCCTATTCTAGAACAAAACTCTCTGATTTCTATACCCTATCCCAGACAAAACTGCTTGAAAACCTATGTACCCTTCACAGCGTCACAGTATAAGCACATATCTGGGAGAACGCAAATTATCATTGATGTGTTCAGCATTATCCGTTTGAGCTTTCATGTCGTAACAGCGTCTGTCCATGGTCATCAATGGTTAACACAAATTTTTAATTTTCAGGATTAATGGATAAATTCTATGTTCCTGTAGCTTGTATGGAAAGAATTATTGTTAGTATAATTGTATATGAGCTTGTTAATTCCACATACTGTAAATGAACTGGGATCGCATTTAAAAAGCAAAATATGCGGAGCCCTTCTGTTTCATGATTGACAATAACTCTGACACGTCTTTTTTAAAATTGAAGCCAACAAAGTACTAGATGGGGCCTTTTTATAGCTTCACTCTGTGTTTAATATGTAACCTGAGTAACCAGGAAGCATGCTTTGTGCTGAAATGACTTTAAGTCCTTTTGAGTCAAAAAAATCCCTGAAAATACCGGTATTAAGTTTCAGTGACCTGAAAAATAGTAATGATAAATTTTGAAACTGACAGCTTATATCATCTTTTTTTTTTTGCGTGATATAATAGGGAAATCATGGAGAGAAAACTGAGCTTTGAAGAATATTTCCACATGCAGATGGCAAAGAGGAAGGAAAAGAGGCCACTGGTTAGAAATTACACTGACGCATTGCAGACATGTAAGTTAACTATTGAGCATCATCTATATACAGTGTACTGTGTGACTACTCGAACATTCAATGAACCAATCAAATAGAAGGCAATTTTCCTGAGGTCTGCATCTGTTCATAACGTTGTTGACAGTTCAAATTTTGTTGCTAATCTTTTGTTTATGTTGTAGAACGTTATTGGTCTGTTGCTAAAAAATGTCCCTATCCTTTGTTTTCAATTAACACTGTGATTGGTTAATTTGTTCAGGGTACCCCGGTTAGAGTAGTCGCACTGTAAAGGTACCATTTATCTTTTCTTTATGTTGTTTGGCCATGTCATTATGTCATTATATCACTAGTGTGAACCTAGTCTCCTGCGCAGCCTGTTTTTTGGGATGTCATGCACCACTCCTAGCGGACGGGCACTGTTTGAATTTCTCGATTAAATGGCATATTCACCTGTTCAATCAAAGCCATTTCAAGGAAATTTAAAATATACAAATTGTGCACAAATTGAAACGAATAACAAAAGGGAATATCATTCTACATTGAATCAATGCCTAAATGTTATCGTATCTAGCCCAGTTACGCTCTTGTTCAAAAGTTATTGTCATATTTAAAAGTTACTACAGATCATGACTTGTAATTAACATGTGATAAATTTGTTATTTGCTATCAGAAACTTAAGGGCCCGTTGAAACGTGTAAAACACGTAAAACGTTGAAACACGTTTGTATGGGAATGCTTTACACATGTAACAACACATGCAAGTTACAATAATTAACAATTTCGCTTTTGCGGTAAGTTATCTGAATTCCGACCTTAACACCGTAAATTACAAACAGAAACTTAAGAAATCCAATAAGTGTATCCAAGTGAACTTCTCCAATTAAACAGAAGAATTTAACCAAATTTAACCTTATTTAACCAAGCTTGGTCAAAGATAAGATTAGGCCATTTAGAATGAGCAAGATCAGTGCACTGTGACTTAATCTAAATATGTGCGTTGTAATGACTGTATCTACATGTATAATAGTGCAAGACATCTACCAGAATGCCCTAAATAGGGTTTCTGAGGTACCGAAAAAATCTAAATTTTCCTGGGGGAGCATGCCCCCGGAGCCCCCTACTACATTTATGTCTGGAATCTCATCAACTCAACCCCACCAACTATTTGGCTGCGCATAAAGTTCACACACACCAACAAACAAGCCACATCAATAGGTTGCGAAAAATCTAAATTTTTCCGGGTACACGCTCCTCCCCGAAAAGACGGCTGGACGCGTGGATTGACCATTGTTGATTTCCACCAATCAGAAGGTCGCCTGCTCGAATCGTGCAGGCAGAATAAATTATTTTTCTAGAGCAGATTTCAAAATGATGAATGCGAGAGTGTACATGTAGTTTGACAAGGCATGCATACGTGTTTTTGAGCACTTTAAACTTTAAGCCTGGAAGATTTACAACAAGAAAGCATTAGAGGAGCTAGATAATGGTGAAAATGAATTTGTAATTCAATCTAGTCAGAACTGGTAGTTATTGACATCGCAAAAGAGATGGCGACATTCAAGTCCATTGCTGAGCCATTGCTGTTGGCAGCTGTTGTAACCACAACTGGCTTCGCATCTTTTTAAAACAAACTCTATAGCTATTAGGTGTTAAAGTTACAGCAGTCTCTGGTGAAGCCGGACAAAGATATATACATGTATTTCATCCGTGATAAGATGCAACACATCTTGCAATATTTGTAACAGTTTATAAATTACATGTAGACAGCCGAGCTTCACTGTTTAATGCAAGTAATCTTCATCTTTACGAAAAATTTCAGATCTTGTCCATTCAGTGCAAACATTTTGCGAAGTCAAAATATCTTGCAAATAGAAGTGAGCCAAATCAAACCACTCAAACAGAGCATCTAGCAAACATATAACATGTCGAAAACAAAGACAAGTCTGCAGTAGGGAATCTGTGTTGGCCTGAGACAATTCTCAATAACACTAATTGGCTTCGCTTCGTCTCGGAATTTGTTTAGACACTACATGTAGATACTCCTTTAGACATCTAAGATATAAACTCATCGCGTAAGCTGTAAAGGTGATCAGTAACGATGCATAAATTAAATTTTGAATCTATGTCACAGACACAATCGGCCACTCACACGTCCAGCCATCTCTTCTCGGGGAGGAAAGACTGAACACGAGAGGACGGCGGAAATCGACCCCCTACCCCTACCCTAGCACTAGGGTAACCCTAGTGCTCAGCTTGGGTTACCCTAGCGCCTTGTAAATGCTCTGTTAGGGATAACTCGCCTACCCGGGACAACTTAATTTTGGCTCCAAGAAGCTAAATATGTTTAAAAATATTGACAAAAACAGTGAATTGTGACCAAGAAACATCGTGTTCATTCACAAGTTGTCGTATTTTTGCACTGGAACGGAATTATTTTCGAATAACAGCTTCGTACGGCAAAATTTTTGGTAAAATGTTTGGCACTGCATATGTGAGGTCATTCCATAACATGATTATTTATAGTTTCTCCGTCAAACACATTCCAACTGTAAAAATATGGTGCTTCTGATGTTAATGAGCTTGGAAATTGGAATATGGTTTAACTGCGTAACTAAAGCGAAAGTCGGTTTTAGCACTAGGAATATTACCCATTATATGCTTTATTTACAAGGTTAACTGAAGCGTAACTGGTGTAAGTTGACCTGGGTAGTAGGGTTACCCTACCTGCGAATTTTTGCTTGTAAACCTGGGCTATCTTCTAACCCTCTTGCTAGGGTAACCATAGCACTAGGGTTACCCTACCTGCTTGTAAAGAGGCCCTTACACTGTACATTAGCAGTGTGACTTGTTTGTATGTTCAAAATACAAAGAAATGTATGAGAATACCAAAAGAGTCTTATCACTGTAAAATATTGTGCACAAGTAAATGTAATGTCTACGTGTACATGTAAGCTCAAAATAAACATAAATCTACCTCAGTTTCTTTATCTTTTGTCTCTACAGCTCAAAGTGGTGAATTTGAGGGATTTGAAGGGGTTTGTGTTGACCGTTACTACCGGTAAAAGACGAGAACAAGGTTGTAAAGCTCATTTTCGACCGCTCCAGCTCCAAGCTGATTTTCACCCAAAAATCAGAATCGCCTGTCTTCCAAATCAAACCAAGATAAACTGAAAGGTTGATGCTTCTTGTGTCATTCAATTGAAAACCCTTTAAAATCCAAGTGCTTTATACCACCAAGTAATTTTCAAGAAATGCAATGACTTGGTGACTCTGCAGTTAACACTTGGATTTTGAATGGATTTTTGATTGAATGACACAAGAAGAAGGATGAACGTTTCAGTTTATCTGGTGTTAGATTTGGAACGCAGGCGATTCTGATTTCTGTGTGAAAATCGGTTTGGCACTGGAGCGTTCCACCCTTGTTCTCCTCTTGCATGAATAGCGTGTATTAAATAACCCGCACTACATTCTCCTTCAAATCACTCAAATTCACCATTTTGAGCTGCAGACATAAAGCATTAAAGCAACTGAAGTAGATTTACGTTTATTTTGAGCTTGCATGTATACATTGCTCACAAATATTTTACTACGATAAGAAACTTTCGATATTCTCATACATTTCTTTACATTTCGAACATACAAACAGCCACAACGCTTGTATGGGTGAACACCTATAGAACACCTATATTTAGCGATCAGTAGGCCATTTCCTAAGGGCGACCGCTAAAACTTTGGAGGTTTAACTGTACAAGCTACAAAGGTAAGCTCGAACAAAATGATAACTAAAACATGGAAACAACACACGCTGATATCTCACACGCTGATCTCTAACACTGTTCATGGACACCGCAGTTCAAATATACATCGATTACGAATCAATTTAAACTACAAAAATTCTCGTACCTTTGTTTGATCGTTGATGTCTTCATGGGCAACTTGAGCAACTCCAGTCTCAGAAGAAACAAATTTCGGTCGGGCTTGATCTGACACAGTTTGTCAACCACGGGACGTTCCATTTTTTATCCGCACCCCCTCTAAGGATGGCAGGAATCCGAACCCTCAATTTTCGGTGCCCTTTGAAAAATGAAATCCGAAGGGTTGATTGTTTGTCGGCACCTTTGAAAAAAATTTCTGAAGGGTCCAAATTTTGTCGGCTTCTTTGAAGACAAAATCCGAACCCCCCTTTGCAAAAACCCGCCATCCTTAGGGGGGGTGCGGATAAAAAATGGAATGTCCCCACTGTCTTTTTTGTTCTTGTTCAACTTTCAACTTTATTGCTTCCATCACCTATTACAGCCAAATATTAATAATAGGTTTATACAAAGCAAGTGACGAGGGAGTCTATAGAAAAGCAAAAAATGCTTGAAATTATAGATCCCTAATTAGATATTTATCAACTGTGATTTACAATTCTGTACTAAATTTAATGGTATCATAATTGGAGGTATAACTGACATAAATTATTAAACATGAAATTACTTAAATTATCCTATCAAAATTATCAACGAAGCAATAAGTATCAAAGCTTATTTTATAAAAGGGATATTTTGCCACTGCTGCCATCTTTGTCTATTATAGATCTTTTTATGTTATTCTTAAATATGTTAAAAGATTTGATTTTCCGTGTTTTGTTGTCTATACAATTCCATATTTTTGGACCTTGAAAGGCTAAGGAGTATTGGCCAAGTGTAGTTGACTTACGTGGAAGATGACAGTCATCTGCATGTCGTGTACCATAACTATGTTGTTGAAAACATTTTTGGTCAAAAGGCCTAGCCAGGCAGGCCAGAGGAGGCCCTCAATTTGCAGTGCACGTCAAATTGGAGGACGAAAATAACAGTTGTAGCGACCATTTTGAATATTAGCAGAGCTCCAGCGCGCGAAGCTCGCCAGCGGAGCACCATGGGAAGATTTTTTCAAAACGACCAACCGTCGACCCAGTCCCTCTCTCCTTTTCCTCTTTGGTTGCGGCTGGTCACGTGACTGCCTGTGGCGAAAACATTTCCATCAGGGTGGAGGATGAGAGAAAATATTTTGTCGATCTCAACTGGAGCGAAAGAAACGACGATCGCAGACAACAGTGCAGAATGTACACAGTCTTTTGAAAGTCTTCAGTTCCGTTCTAAGGCGTCACAGAGGTAAAACGACTATATATTTATCCAGCATATCGAAATACAGTCGAATTTGAATTCTAGCCGTTTGATCTTTACTAAGAAGTAAAAGTGTTTCACTGTTTCGTTTTGCCTGAACCTCATACACGTCGTTCGCGAATTCGCTGAATAAAATGATGTGTTTCCGTCATTCAGTTACCATTTCATTTTTTCTTGGTAGTTCTTGAGTATGTCAACAAATCGTGTAAGATTTGTGTCCAAATGCTGATAAAGTTACATAAATCTGATTCACATGGAATCCCAATGTACCTTATTAAAGGACATTAACGCTGGTGTTAATTAAGGTATTGGAAATTAACGCGACATAAATTAACGCGAAGTGAAGGCAAAACTACTTTCCAATAAAGGAAATTAACGCGAAAGAGGTGCTAAAAAACCAAAATGAAGGAAATTAACGCCCCCACACAAGGAAACGGAACTTGTAGAGACAACAGAAACAAATTTATTGTTTCACACTGTTATTACACTTTTAAACATTTCATGGAACTAGATCTAAAAAATCATTTATGTAGTTTGACGACGTCAACGGCAACTAAAGTCGCTAAACAAAAGGTTTAATAAGCAGAATATAATGGCTCCACACGTCGTTATAACTCTTGATGCATTTGTTTGCCGTCTTCTGCAAAACAACAACCTCAAATGACTAAAACCTGCGTATTTTAGAATGATAAAGATGAAATAAAATAAATAAATCACTTTATTTAAGTGTCAGAGTATTTAGCACTGTTGTAGCAATTGTGGACACTGTAAATATATAAGCAAGCAGATATTTCAAATAGAACAGAAATTTGTTAAAAATCCCAACTGGTAGGAGGCTGACCAGCTGGCTATTTACAAAGCGTGGAGGAGTTGAATTCGGGACCACCGAAGACAAATCCATCTGGTGGCAGGGAGGAGGATTTGAACCCAGGACTCCGGATTGGTTCGCCAGCCTGGATAACGCGCTCACAGTTGGCGGATCAAAGACCGCTTCTCACAACAATGGAGTGGCAGAGCTGCTTGTTACTAGGGGGTCTGGGGGCATGTTTCCCCAGAAAAGTTCTGTATTTTACGACCTCAGAAACACTGTTTCCTTGATTCTGAGCACAAATTTCTAATAATCCCAATACCAAACTTCGGTACCATTTTACAAACTTTAAAGACCGGCGAGGTCATTTAGAATAAAGTTTTTTTCCAGAAGTTCTGCTTTCAAATTTTTTTTGGAATTTATTTACTTAAGCTTACGTTGACTCAGCGCGGGAGTAAAGTTTCCGCCATCCAAAAATTTCAAGGAAGCTTTTATGGCGACCAATTTGTCGTAGGTTTTTTTCTTGAAGATAAGGTTTTTGAGTAACATGACGGCCCACTGAAAGCGGAAACTATTTATTGTTTTCGTTGTCGGTTCCTCTTCAAGTTTCTACGCTCCAGCGGTGATGGGCGGGAAAGATCATTGTAGTGATCCACCATCAGTTATTTGCATTATGATCGTTTCTGAAAATCAAATATTCTGCTCTCGTCATATGATAAAAACAAAATAAGACCTTAAATTAATGATAGGGAATTCTTTATCCATACGCATAGACAAGCATAGTGCTGTGATGCCAGGAAGCGGGCGTTTACTGGTACAACAGCACACAGGCTTATTGCCAATCAGAGCTCGCGTAGTATCTCGTTTTAAAAGTTCTTTTTTTAATTCTTTGAAAGCTATGATCTCATTCCGGGGAATTCAGAAAGGGATTTCCAATACTTTTTCCTCCTGAAACTAAAGTCATGGTTACAGCCCAAAAGGGGGTCCGGAACCCCTGGAACTCTCCCCTGGCTACGCCAAACCTTTTTCGTTTGTCGCAATTTTACGTAATCGAAATACAAACCAGTTTAAAGGAGATTATGCGAAGGCGAAGAATATTTCGGAAGAAAATTCCATCTCGCTGGCTCTTCCTCGCATTTCATATACAGCTCACAAAGTTAACACCGCGCAGCAAATCCAAATTATGATTTCGGACTCCCCTCCCCCTCCAGATTTAGTATGGGCGAGCGGGATAGTTGGCGTACGCTGACTTCAGAACCAAAATTTTTCAGCTCGATGGTTTTGCCAAATTTTCTTAGCTATGGGGCGAGAGCTCCGCTATGAAAATTGTAGAATTTAATTTTTATGAAACATGATATCTCATCGCTATCTTTCAGTACCCACCGATCCCGCAAACACACATTCTTCAGAATGCTCAGAAGCCTCAGATACTGGTAAGTAAGCATGACCTTTGTAATCTATGAAACTCAAACGTACATTTCCGTCCTTCAACTCAGCGCTACATCTCGTACCCTAGTAATCAGAATCCTAGTAATCAGCATCAGAATTAAATAATTACGTACGTTCTCTTGTGATTCTTAAGCAAGCAACTCTACTTTATGTCATGTGCATCATCTCCAATATGACCTGAAGAGGAAACGTCACACGGGTCTACATTTATTAATTATCCAAAGGAAAGAATATTGTACAATTATTCCACGAGCGTCCGTCGCGAATATTTAACAATTATTATTCCACTATTGCGCCATTTTACCATATTAGGGCAAAGAACGCGCAAAATATGCCACGTTATTACACTGTAGAACGCATGAACATGCATGTGTCCGAACACATGAACACGCTATCTCTGACAAAGAGAGCGCAATTTACAAACACCTGCGAACGTGTGATCATTTAATTTTCATCCGTAATTTGTGTAATTTACCGGATACTTTAAATACTGACATTGTTCCACCTCCTGTTAGTTATGACAAAGAATATTTTACCCAAGTTGACCGTGATAATACAACAGTACTAGACTGTGACAATAATTGGAATCTTCTCCTGTACAAAGAGGCAACAGGAGGAGATTCTGTTGTTGCCATGCGCTGACCGCGGATCGCAGACCGTGGATCGCTGCCGCATGAATCAATTACCGCCAGAACGAACGTTGCGTGACAAGTGCGCGACAACCGCGAAATGAACATGTCAACATCACTGCTTCTGTTCATTGCTTGTCTCCTTGCGCTCAAACTTGTCCAGAGCGGAAAAAAATGCTGCAGTGATATGCGCTATATGCAAAAAAACGCTTCAAATCAAAGCCTCGCGTGCAAACTCGGCCGGCGCACAGTTTTCTAGCCGACATAAAGCAATGCTTTGGATCAAACTTGGTCGTGGATGAAGACAGCCGGATATGCAGCACGTGCAGGGCTGCGATAAGTAAACATAGGAAGACTGGAGAAACATTTGAAGACGTAAGTACTCATATTTATTTAAAAAAAAAACCCGTTACAATGAAGCATTTGGTAAAACAGACATTTAGGTACTACTGCAAAGTATCCCTGGGGAAATAAAAATATACATCTTTTTTATTGACAGTTGACGGGCTCCACCTGTAAGACCAGCACCCCAACAAAGTCTCTCTACTGTCTCTACGCAAACCGATAATCACCCCACAACGGCATTTGAACAGCTAAAGTAGCGTGTCGAAGACACACGTTTTGGAGAGGTACTCCGTGCCCCAGATGGCCACACCCTCTTACCACCCATCTACAATGAAGTAGCTCAAGGAACTGCAAAGAGACTGAATGATCTTGTCACAGAAGCAATTGCTAAGAAATACCAAATTGTACTTATTATCGATGATTACACTGCTATCCACAATATTAGAAGGCCGACTACTAGTCAATCTTGTAATCCCAAATCTACGTGTACCATTCTTGTTAAGTTATTTAGGAACATCCTTGCCATACCGGCCTGTCCTGCAACTAACTACCACTCTCTCAAAGCTTTGGATATTCCAGCTGTTATAAACTCTGTCTCTGGCCCTGCAGCAATGTACAAACTTTCTCAATCTTACTCTTCTATGATGCCTAGTTGGATCCGGAACTGCTTTTTCAACCCAGAGCTTGAAAGGCATCGCTTGTCATCACATCAATACTGCCAACATGACTCCGTCAGAACCATGCGTCAAATGCAGGATGTCCACTTGGTGGATTTTGTAGAGTTAAATCTTAAGAGCAATGATGACTTTGATGCTGCATTTGACATTGTGCTCAGTACAAATCTTTTAGAATATCTAAAGCACTTCCTTCGTTCTCAACCTGGTGACTGGCCTGCACAATTCTACTCCAGACAAATCATCTATGAAACCCTTTAAAAATATTACAAACATGCTGAAGCATCCTCTGCATCACAATCTCAACCACAGTCCTCTTCTGCGACAGCTCACTCAGACCACAGCTACACTCTGTCATATCACTCTGGACCTGAAAAAGAGAATGGAACTGTCAACTCTGATCAACCTGCTATTCTTTCTTTAATGCCATGCATTGGACCTCTCCACATTTCACTCAATGGCCCAGGAAACACTATTCGACGAATTTAGAGACTTTTTTGAAATCATCTACACTAAACTATTTCCAAAGAGCAAACTTGCTAAGAACCCCAAGCCTTGGCGTATAAGCCTAATTTTGGAGGTAGTCTATGGTGGATGGCTCTATATCAGAGAGTCTGTTAGAGAGAAATTTATTGCCTTTAAGGATATAGAGTATCAAACCCTCCTAACTCTTTTGGATAATTAATTAATTTATCAAGAAGTAATTTTGTATGCAGATGCACCAAATGTGAAGTGGGGGAAATATGTTTATACATTTGACCCTGAAAACAGGGTATTGCTCCAATTTTGACAATAATCTCGATTTTTGTCAGTGATCAAAGCAGCAAAAATATAAATAACACATATAGCACTCAAAGTCTTCCAAGGAATCTTATTGGATATATGTGTGAATGTTGCATAATGAAGGAAAATTATCATCAGGAATGTCAATAAATATGTCACAATTAGCTTGTCTAAGCCTGATCTTTAAATATCACTCGATGCCAGCGATTGTTGTTTACTTGAAATGTTTATACCTAGTGCACAGAATGAACATTAAAATCAACCATTGTACAGCAAGTCCAAGGCAGGTGAGACGGATGTCAAGATCAGTGAACTTGCCTTGGAGTAAAAGGGCATGGAGAGATCTAAAGCATTTTAACATGAACCCGAATTTTACTTATTTTCTTTGGACAATATCCGATACAAACATTCTTTTCTTGAAAAATTCCTGCCCATTTTTCGTTGGATATGCGTGTAGATTTTGAGTTAGACAAGCAGAAGTATTTCCCTATTCCGAGGTTTACGGCGATGGAGGGTTTTCAAAGACAAAATTATTCACGAGTTCCGTGTAATTGATGTGCATAGTTCGACCAATGAAACAATATTCAAAGCATAGTTACTCACCTTTTAGCGTGTGTAAGCGAAAGCATGCCCCTTAGGCTTTATAGCGTGGTAGGGAACAACTGCCTTCTTGATGGCCACGGCCGCCATGTTGACCAAAACCCTTTTCTCCTCAGAGCAGTTCAACGCAGTTTGCCATCGTTAAACCTCAAAACAATACGTCTACTAACCATAGGTTTGATAAAGTCTAATGTACCGTCCTCTATACAAAGTGATATAGCTCAGAAGCTGGTATAAAGAGGTTAAACTACGGCCATAAAAAGGTAAACATTCATTTCTCTCGTGCGAAAAGTGATCGCAACTGCGCATGCGCAACCGCAGCTCCTCCTGTTCAAAGAGGCATATTTCATCAAACGCCTAGCACCTTCTCTCAACAATGGACTGAAATCCAGCAGAGAACTCTGCCTATTGGCCATGTTCTAAACGAGCAGGGGACTGGGTACGAACATATTTTTTCTTGGTACGAATGTTCAATATCGATTGAATTAAAAATGGGGCACGTCATCTGAAAGAGCATCCAAAAATTAGTAAATTCGCCAAATTTTATGGTTATTGGTTTAAACGCAAAGGCATGGTACACTTTTAAAATAAGAGAGCTTAGTATGGATTGGAGGACGCCTGTCCCTCCAATCCATACTAAGTGTACCATGCCTTTGGATTTAAACCAATAACCATCATATTTGGTGAATTTACTAATTTTTGGATGCTCTTTCAGATGACGTGCCCCATTTTTCAATTCAATTGATATTGAATGTTTGTACCGAAGAGAAAATATGTTCGTACCCAGTCCCCTGCTCGTTTAGAACATGGCTAATTCTCCTGAGCAAACTTTTTGTTTCGTCTCGTCACCCACAGTATTTAAGATCTAGCTTGTATGTTAATTTTCTTAGTCTGATGATGGTATAGCTTATACCGAAATATTACAGTTTATTTTCCAAGATCATCATTTGTTGTCAAAATTATTGGGCACAATGAACTTATTCGGATTATCCTTCGTCCTTTATATTACACTGCAGAAGAGGGCAAAAATATTGACTGAAAGCGGAGCGACAAAATGGCCGAACAAAACTTTATTTATTAGTGGAATAATAAATCACTTATTCGATGGTTTAACATATAATACGAGCGGGCATTTTGCTCATTACTACCCAACTCGCAAAATATCTGCACGTATTATATGTTAAGGTGGCTGAACACAGTTTTCGATACCTGTGTTGCATTTTCAATTTTTCCAAAACCGTTGATTCCTGGGTCTCCAAAATTAGCATAACATAAGATAAAAAGATAGACTTCTGTATTTTGATATTTTAGTTGACGTGTGTTTTGTTGCCATGGTAACATGACTGAATATAAACACGCCATAAAAATCGGGTTTTATATATTTGCAGAAAATTTAGTCATTAGATTTTCTCCATCCCTTGCATGTAACAAACTTGTAACATTGCTCGCATGTTAACACTATTCTAATAATATTTTAACAAAGAGATTTTCAGCTATCCTCTGTTTAAGGTTCACTGAATTATTTCCAATTTTCTCTGTTAAATTTAATTTTTTTTTAAATAATTCACTTTCTTGTTTCCTTTAGTATTTTCCTGCCAAATTTTATGAAATTCTAATGAGTGGTTCTCGAGAAATGTGCGCATTTCCAAGAAAGCTGCTAAACTGATTCAATCACATTTTTTTGACCTACTACGCATGCGCTGCATTTAAGTGGGTTCTTACGATAACGACAAAAACCGGCAAAATCACTGGATTTTTTGTTTCTTCACTTTTTCTGACATTCCATACAAACAAAAGACTAAAACATATAACACATTGTGTCATTTTAAGAATAATAATATCACATGCAGGAACGGCATAGAACAAATAAATCTTCGCTTTATCGGCGCCATGTTTCATCTTCGTAATCATTGTGCGCGCGCTGCCTCGCATCAGCAATGAAGACTGCAGAGCGCGCGCAAAAACTGTGTTCGGCCACCTTAAACCATCGAATAAGGTGTATTTATTCCACGGGCGCGCGTTGGATATGAGATGGTAGATAGCCAACGATCGCGCGAGGCGCGTAGCGGCGAGTTGGTTATAATGATCCCATATCCAACAAGCGCGAGTGAGTAATTGTTTTATTAAAAACGCCTAAAAGAATTGCAATATTTGAGCTCCCCAGCTGTTTTCGTTGGCGCGTATCGGCTACGAAATTTGTGGTCAATGGTATATGAGGTCGTATACCATTGCCTGTTAACCGAACAAAACTCAGGAATTGCAATATACCATTGCTAGTTTTTAATAAGTAATGGTAATAGGACTGAGTGGAGTCCAATTCGGTCTGTAATCATACGAGTGATTAACAAAATCGGACGACCGCGTAGCGGGAGTCCGATTTGTTTAATCACGAGTATGATTACAGACAGAATTGGACGACACAAAGTCCTGTTACCAATTAATCATAAGTATAACAAAATTCGAGAAAAAATTTAGATAAAGCGAAGCCTACTAAGGACTTATCATCACTAAGGCAAAAAAGCCATTCTTGAAGCTGAACGTTTTAGGAATATCAAGGAGTATTTAGTCACAACAAGAAACCAAATAAAGAGCGCGCGCATGTGCAGCACGCGAACTTTGTTATTGGACACTTTGTTATTGGACACTTTAGCCGCGCGCGCTCCAATTTGGTAAAAAATAGGGCGTGCTAAGAACCAATCAGATTCGAGAATTTTGTTATAGTTGTGATTAAAGATGGTAGCGCCAAGTCATCATTATATAATAAGTGTGAACGGAGTCGGTAAATAATGGTCGTTTATCTACCAAGGAGATTTCGAGTGGGATGTAAATTTTAAGACTTTTTTGAACGGAGCCGAACGGAAGGCTCTTAAAGGTAGTCCAAAATTCCCAACAGAAATAGCCGAACGGAAAATGTGCTTATCATTTCCTTTTATCCACCAGTTTCAGAATGGAATAATTCGTTATATCCCAGGACACTTCTGGTAAGAAAACATTTCTCTCTATTTTAATAACATAAAAATATGTATATATATATATATATATATATATATATATGTATGGACAGGTGTAATCAATTTGCAAAGAATTGAATTGCTTCCTCTTGTGCCCTTTCTTTAAAGGAGCTACGTCACGGACAACGCATCTTGAAAAAACTGGCAAGTTTTTTCAAGTTTGTTGATTGTAATCGCTCTTAATCTTCATCAGTTGAAACCATCCTTGGTTATTTTCGAGTTTTCATTATTCCGTTGGTGTTTTCTTATGTTAGAAAACTATTATTTCAAGGTTTCCTTCAATTTCAAAGTAATCAGAAAAATGACTAAAACATCGTGACACTGCTCCTTTAATTGCTATCTCGTTGCACCAGCCCCCCTACTCCCATCCATCTCCCCTCCTTTACACTTCCTGTTAAATAACCTGGGGCCGGGTTGTTCGAAAACCGATTAAAACTAACGGATTAAAACTTGATCGAGGGTTCATTTTCTCTTGTATGAAAGTGTTTTTATTGTATATGGTTTGTGGAGTTTGAGATTTGTCGACGTCAGAACTGGCAGACAGAAAATATAAATAGAAAATCGCTGATTGTTAAAAAACTGAAATCGAAATTCACGCTGCCTTGGATTAGGTCAATTTTCTAAATCGTGCTTTCAATGAAACGGCCACAGCGTGCAAAATCTCCTTGTACTCCCACAGTGGCTTTATTTTCTGGTTCGCAACACGAAATTCGATTTTTGATGCCGTGTTTCTTGTTATGCTGGCATTATGTTTTACATTTGTGTAGTACTAGCGCTGTTATGCAATTATGCCGGCATAATGCGCGCAAGGTTAAACTATACGTCCTGTACCTGTCTGAACAAAAATCGAAAGGAGGGCTCAGCTTTTATCATTTCATGTCAGATCATAACAGTCAGATCACCCAGTAAAACTCGTTATTAAATATTTAGTTTAGTTTAGTTTAGTTTCTTTGTCACACAAATTACATTTACAAGAAAGAAACAAGAAATTTAATAGTGAGAGAAAAGAAACAAAAAAAAAAAGAGCAAAGCCCCAATTGACACCACCCCCTGGAACAAATTTCAAAAAGATATAAAAACATTTCACACTATAAGAAAAAAAAAAAAAAAAAAAAAAAAAAAAAATATATATATATATATATATATATATATATATATATATATATATATATATATATATATATATATATATATATACAAAGAGAAAAAAACCGATTGAAAAAAATTATGGCGGCTGATATATACTAAGTGTATGCAGGTAGTACTGATGAATTAGAATATTACATGAGTCGAGTGGAAATCAGAGACTCGATCACGTTCTACTTTGAAGGGTAGATCTGGAACGAAAGGCTGTGGATGTTGTTCCGTTCAGAATTAGTTTTGATAGGTTTAGAGTTTTATCAGCGGAATTATTTTTACCGTTTGCTTTACTGTAACGCTGGCTTTGATGGGAAATTAATCCCGGAAGTGAATGTTATTTCCATTGTAAAGTTATCAGTTTAATTCCTTCAGTGTGTATCATATATAGACGTGAAAATGTAGATCGGAGATTCAAAGAATTTTGTGCCTCCGTCCGTTTCCATACGAAGGACAATTTTAGGTATATTTTCCACGGTAGCCCCTCAAGAACATGTAAGGCACTTATGTGAGCTAACTTATTTTATGAGGTACTCATGCACGTCAGATTTCGGGCACTGTGCTCGTGCCCGAGTACAATGGTTAAGATATTGTACTCAGACACTCAGGCCGGATCCTAGACAACAGTGCTCTGGTGTCAAATCTGTACGCAGTCGTCAAGTCCTCTCCATCAGTAAATAATTAGCACTAAATAGTATTAGGGGGTTTTGAAACTCAAAGCTAATGATATTTTTTTTTTATTTTTGCATAAAAGGAAAGAATGGATCCAGAAGTAACGAGGAAGAGGTCAAGCATACTGCGTAAGTTAAATTAGGCATCATTGCCATTATCAATTTGCAGGTATTCAGTTTTATCTTCTTCTGGAGGCATCATGCATGGGAGACATACATGAATTTTCCATAAGACGTTGTGACCTGGTGACGGCGTTGCTGTCTTTTTCTAAGTTCGGAAATTTCGTTGTTGAACGCAATGTTAAATATATTCATGCAGAAAATATTTCCCAACGAATTGACTTTGGCAAAATGTTTAACAAAGTGTAGTGTAAGTTTCTTCCCATGCCCTCGATGGCAGTTTCACAGTCCGTCCGGTCGGACAAACAGGGACCAACTGTTGTAGAATGGAACGTCATTTTCCGATTAAACCGGGCCAACCGAGAGGAACGGGCCTTTTCACTTTGCATTCTTTTCCGCAGTGCCCCACATCTGTGACAAGCTACTAAACTGGAGTAAGGCAGCTAATCAGTCCTACCGGTTAAAGTGGACTGTATATTCCAATTTACTGGGCTGCGCAGCAATATTTTGAGTGGGGGAGGGGCCGCTTTAACGCGAACGTGTAACTGTTAGCCAGCTAGGGGGCTCCAGGGGCATGCTCCCCCGGAAAAATTTGGACTTTAATTACTGTCTCTCAGAAAACAGGAAATGGATTTGAAATTAACGAACAGAGTGTTTAAGATACACACGTTCAGCGCCTAAAACGCAGTATTTTTACAGTACAAGAATATAGAATCAGATCCATAAATTCACTATTGAAAACTGCTCTCAACAATATAATTTACCCCAAATCAGTACTACATCCATTAGCCCTTAAACAAACCAAGAATCCAACGATTGTTGCTCAATACACTTCAACTTAACGGTGTAATTTGTGTATATCAATCAGAATGGAAAATAACAACGAGTAAAAAAGATCGATGCCAAGTTTTATCTTTCGATTCTGTTGTTGTTAGGATCGGTAAATTCTTTAGCGATGTCAACAGGACACTCTTCATTCTACTTGTTAGGTTGCTAAATCTCTCTTGCGTCAGTGCATTGTTGAGCGAAGCCATATCGGGTGGTGGAAAATGAACGATCGTTCACCAGATACACTCGAGCGCGTTACTGGATTTCCCAATATAAACTTGCATACAGTGATAAAATGTTGTTACTTTTATCCTTTACCAACTAAACCCCCCAGCCCATCCCTCTGCGCGGTCCCTGATTTATTCATTTCTCTGTTACTGATTTAGACACAGAAGCAAATTCCGCCCAAAGAAAGCTATTAATGTCACAGCGGCAAGTGTACTATTTCCATCAGCTGATTTTGGTGTATAGAATGAGAAGAATCCATGTCCTCTATCCTTTGCTACTGTTCTAAACAACCTTTCTCGACAAGGTGCATGCAAGACCTGACCTTTCTTTTTGTTTTCTTTTTTTCGTAGATGGACCAGAAGCGAAAAGACAACTTTCAGCTGTAAGAACAAATAGTCCTAAAAAACTTCACTTGGACTCTTCTTGGGAAACTGGGAAAGTCATGATGGAAGCAAGAACAGGTAACAATTATTATGATTTAAAAAAGCGCTATTACTGTTACGAAATTGTTCAAACATGCTAAGCAACGAAGGTTCCCTGTTTAATGAGTCAAGTAAGTTTGAAATTCATGATTCAAGGTGATTTTTATACAAAGTACGTTAATATCAATTTAACCACGGTCTGCCTAACTTAGAAAAGCCCCAGTTTGCTTACGATTTGTTCGTATGCTGATATTTGTTTAAGTAAGGGATGATAACTGTAATTTGAATTTGACTTATTGAGTCATATTGTCTTATGACTCATTGATTCATTAATTTGACTTGCTGTTACTTTAAGTCCCGGCTAAACGATCAAATATGTTTGTCCAACATCATGTTGAGCCTCTCTAAGGATACCCATGATCTTCGTGTTCTTCGTTTTTTTTTTTTTTTTTGACATCATTAATACCATTAATGATGACATTATCAGTGGAGTATTTTTGTCGTTTTCAGCCTTGTAATGGCAACATGTGGTTTTGTGGCAGTGACAGTAGCCTACTGTTGTCAAAATCGCAGTGAAATGTGGTCAAATGCCAAAATTCAGAAATAACAGATATTTTCTGTAGCGTTTACGAGTTTTGACAGTTCTATATCTGAGTGTTCAATTTGATCACGCGAATTGTGGTAAATTACAGATCTTCGCTTCAATCCTGAGATCTTCGCTTTTCATTCTGCGGAGATCTTAGCGTCGTCGATTCCTTCGGAAATACCCATAGAGAGGCTCCATGTTGAATGCGCATGTTTGACCGTTTATCCGGCTCTAGTTGCATTTAAATGGCTTGCCATGTTGGATCTAGATCAAACATTTTCATCGGATATTTTGTTCAAAAGCAAATGGTTGATCGTTTAGCCACCTCTGCAAACAAAGCAAGCGCAAGTGAGAAAAAGCAACCATTGAGAAATCGAATCTGTGTGACGTCGTACACGTCATTAATTAAATTTAGATGTAATTATAATACTCTGAAAGCGTTTAGCCTGAGCCAAACAAGGATAGTTGCCTCTAGTATAGTGAGAGGCTCTCATGACAAATTTGAGCACGCTCAACGTCGATGAGAGCGCATGAGAAGTCTTAGAAGACGGAATAAACTCTCCCAATCGTAATCTACCCTATTTTCCCTCTTGAATCATAGTCTAGCTACGTAATAATTGATTGAAAGCAGTTTCCAGTTTAGTCAAATTTGATCTCAATCTTTAACGTCTTTTGGCTTTTGGTGTCATCATCATCAACATGTTCGCTGTTTTTTTTTTTTTTTTTTTTTTTTACAGATGATCCTGCTGCGAAGAGGCAACGTTTAATTTCAAGGGCACAAAGGGATCGTTGTAAGGATTTCACGACTAAATTTGAGAAAAGTAACTATTATTAATGATTTAAGAAAAACGTTGTTATTGCTTCTCAAACTCACTAAAAATAAATCAAGTTAAACCAGGAAAATCATAACCGTGGAGGTTTGCACATGCACCCGGTATTAATAAGCATTGATTTTTACGATTTTATTTCTCTGTTTACTCCTCAGTTGCTGTATTGATTAAGAAGATATATCAAACATTTGAAACAGTGTTTCATCGGCAATCCAAACACCTCGAATTTCGTCAAAACTGCTCCGCCGCGCGTCGTATTTTCAAGTCTTCTCGGCGTTTGGATATCCCGATGAAACACTGTCTTTCGTGTGTGATATATTACTTCGAAATTTTATACACATGTTTACTTATTACCCAGAAAATATCCCAAACTGATTAATTAATACTTCGCAGATTACATGCATACTGTATTCATGGCATTTTTTATAGGTAATCGCATTGGGCCGAATAAAAATTAGGATTAATATATCACGGGTGTTTTCAGAAGTTGCAGAGATTGCCCGAGTCGCGCAGCTTCCTAAAATCACACACAAAAAACGACAAGACCGAGCTAATCCTTTCGTAAACAACAGAATAACGTTGACAGTTGAGAAGTTCAAGCATAACATTTCACACTGCTTGGTTTATTTTTGCCAATTGTGAGGTTTGCCTTTCCTGCATTATAAATTATCATATCTTAAATGGACTACAAGATTTAGAATGCTCTAGAATCCACGGCTTATGCTATATTTTTTTCTTAACTGTATCAGATTTACAGGAGCAGTTAAGTTTCATTGCTAGCCTTCGCGAAAGTATTTTGCACGTAAAGAGTGGTGTGAAAAACAGACATTCTTCAGGGAAAGAAAAAAATGGAGAAGGTAAGTTTAACATAGTGCGATTTAATTCATTATCACATTTAAACGACTGGCAGAAATCTTCCACACTTTTAAGCCAAGTTTGACTTAACTAGCTTTAAATAATGTAAGAGAATTGAAAAAGTTGAGAATCTACGCTGTCGTTTTTGTACAAAGAAAAATGAATGGATTTTTTGTGCAATCCTTAGCAACGAGCTAGCAAAATGATTCCGAGAGTTTGCTTACCTTTGAAAATACATGCATGCTAAATATGTGAGTGAAATAAATCCTGCGGTAGGGTAAAACGCCTTTTTTGAAGTATCACTAGAAGCTAAACGACTTTTTTTCAAAATTTCATTTTTAGACGTGTTAAGTATCTTTGCTGGCTCCGGACGAAGTTTGTTAGAGAGCAGTGTGAAAAAAAGACCGCCAGTGAAAGATAACCAAGGAGATGGTAAGTTTAACATCATGTATCTAGATTACAAACACAGTTTAACGAATTTTTATTCGTTTATTTTTGGCAATGTCATGGCAGCTGTAGTATATGAAGATTAGGCAAGCTGTAAAGCGGAACTCTTCACCTTTCTATTTTTATATTACTAGACTTTATAATACAACATTTCCCTTCTGGTCCTTCTGTTAAATAAGCCGCAAATACAGCTATTTCAATTAACGTTGTCGGATTGATGCTCAAAGCTTAAAGACAAGACCGAAAGGTAGTATGGGCGAAGAAAGAGTGTTCCACGCGTGCTGAATACTAATGAGATACAGCGATATAGCAAACGAGACGTTTTTCGTTTCCTTTCTCTTCAGACATGTGTAGAAAAGATCATTTTTCGCCTCATTTCATTTAAAAAGAGTAATCCAAACCACATAACGGCGAAAGAAAAGATACAAGAAAGGTTTCACGGAAAGAAAAACAAATATTCCACGTGCAAAAATACAAACTTGTAGATTTCCTCAATGGTGATATGCAAATTGCTGTAAATACCCATGGCACCATTCGGTCTTGACTCGTAGGTTTGAAGATTTAATCCGACAACGTTAATTGAAATAGCTGTATACGAAAAGTACTGTGCTCCATAGGTGCAAGATGAATATCTTACGTACAGCACGACAATTTTTCTTGAGGCAGAACAAAATACACTCGATACAGTAAAAAATAATCAACTTACGGTAAAATAAAAACAGGAAAAAGAAAATTAACACACGGCAAAAAATCAAATCACAGTAAGAGAAAATCAACTCATGGTTGTTGCTTGCTACAACGGTGTAATCCTAGTTTTTGTAATCCGTCTGGCTAAAAAATCTAATTTATGTCGAACTCTTCTGGTCTATCCTTGCTCGGTACTTCGCTTCTTAGTATTACTTCTATCGTTTCTCAGTATCCCTACGGCTTTGGTATATAAGGAATGTCCAGAAATAAACAGTCTGAACTCAAGTAACTCGCAGCAAAATTGCGTAAACTTGTATTCGTGTAACATTTAGCGAAATCTAAAAGCGGACCGGAGCTCCACAGTTTTTTTTTTTTTGGCTTGTTAATGCCATTTTCAGGTCTATTTAGCCTGCGTAGCTGGCGGGATTTGGGGAGCGAGCGGCGAAGCCGCGAGTGAAATAACTCGATTCCCCACCAGTGAAACAACTCGATTCCTCACCAGTCCCCTCACGGCTTCCCCTCGCGAAAACAAAAGCATGGGGCCCCCATACGCAAGCACTCGCTCCCCAAATCCTGCCAGCTACGCAGGCTAAGGTCTATTGTGAGATGCATGTGAAAGCATAACAAGTTTTCTTTTCCTTATGCTTGTGTCGCACTTTGCTCGTAAAAATGTGAAGATAGCATAGGCACAAAGAAGTCCAGCAGTTGTTTATTTATATTTTTAGCCATTCAAAACACCCCTTTAGATCCCTTTTGGGTGTCTGCGCCTTATCAAGTGCAAGCTTGATCTAATCAACAGAATGTGTTCGAGCATTTAAAGCCCGGCCAAACGGACGCAACACAACATGTTGCACACGTTTGGCCACCCTGTTGAAACATGTTGCATGTTGGATGATGGATGATATTGGATTAAGTTTTAAAATGGTCTTGGATGTTGCATGGTGTTGCACCCGTTTAGCCACATTCGCACAACATTGTCGCGCCGGAGCATGCGCACAAGTTTGATTTGTTATTTTAAAGTGTCATCCAACATGTTGCAACGTACTGCAACAGGGTGGCGAAACGTGTGCAACTTTAGGCAAGGTACTTTTCTAACGTGTGCGACATTTTTTACATAAATATGATGCGCTATGTTGCGTTGAAATGCTGCATGCGTTTGGCCAGCTCCTTCACAACAGTGACCAAACGATGTTGCGATATGTTGTGTAAAAATGTTAATACCTGTTCAGGGTAGCATTAACATTTCTGCTAGTATTGCTTTGGTTAGTTTCATCTTCTTATTCTTTTTTTATTTTTATTGGCCAGCCCCCCTCCGATGGAAGAAAGGACGACGTCTTGGAGCAGGAGCATTTGGCACGGTACTTTACTAGTAATCTAAACCACAACCAACATAACATGGATAACTGGCTAATGAGTTTAATATTATTCATTTTTGGTGGGCGGAGGGGCATTTTTGGTGGGCGGGGGGGGGGGGGGGGTGGAGACACTGACATATACATGTGTAGAAATGTCTTTTACCATGGTTAACTTTAACATATAGAGAGAAATGCTAAGTGTTTAGTGCATAACTTTCGCTAAAGCAAAAAAAAAGACCTTCACTTGTCAAGACTTGCACAAAGCCCCAAACCCAAAATTCGGATGGTGCCAAAGAACAAGCGCTATTATTTAAACGCCATTACAATTTCCATCTGTTTTAACGCTCCCTGCAGTCAAGACTCTCACAGCCACAGAACTATTTTCTTAAACATGCTTCCTCAGCAGCTTAGAGAAATTAATGTATCACTTAATTCCAATTAAACCGTTCTTAAAGCACAGCATTTTAGACTGCTTTTTATTAATTGTAATGGTAACAATATCAGGCTTATTTGAAGACGTACGTTGAATTTTCATGCGCTATGTTAGTGCTTTGTTACTTCTTATTGTTATTATGCGAGCAGGCTCACGTTTGAAAATACACGCGCGAGTAGCAAAGCCACGAGAACGAGAGGGCGAGCGAAGCGAGCTGGCAAGTCCCTGCCGGCTCGTTTCGCTCGCCGGTGGGGCGCGCTCGCACCTTCGCTACTCGCTCGTGTATTTTCAAACGTGGACCTGCTCGCAGGCTAGTAAAGATAACCTATAATTGATGTGACTTTTGGCGTTTGTCTTGTTGTTTGTAACACGTTAATATGAAGTGACAGAAAAAAAAAAAACTTTGTTACACCACTGCACGTTAATCCCTCACCCTTCCCTGCACTTTACAGCTCTTTGTTGAAATTGCCCGCATGTGCGAGTGCCACTGAGCTAGTGATTGTTTACGTACCGCCGTTGCGTGAAAATTTTGAAAAAAATTATAGACGACAGTTGTATGTCGTCGCTTAATCGGCACTGCCTGTATATTCAGGTGATGAACAGAATCAGACCCTAGCTTCACTTTCGTCCAATTTTGTTAATCACTCGTATCATTAATATAGAGACCGAATAGAGCATAATACCTTCTGGTAATATGGTACCTTCTGGTAATATGCTAATGATGATGTACCGTTAAATGGGGTCGCATTTTTACGACTGGAAAGACGGTTAAAATCAGCCACCTTTTTAGCCCGTCAAGTCTTCAGATTGGACCTACCATTACCAGCGTTAATGAGAGGAATGCCAATTAACATAAATCTCCTGTAGAAAAAATAACTGATCCTTTTACGTGATATCTTTCAGGTGTACGAGTGTATTTCTGTTTCGACTTCACCTGATTTTAAAGCTCGACTGGCTGTTAAAATAGTTAAAATCGAGCCTCAGTACACAAAGGTTAGTCTCATAAGAGAAGTAATGATATTTCTCGTCATACTTGTTGCTTTTATGCATAGATCTTTTGGCTTCTTCAAGCCTCCCCTTCCTGATTCATGTTAGCCTAGAAGCTCTATAAAGTTAGCTCGAGTGTTTTAATGTCCATCTTTTATTGTTACTAATTTTGACTTCGAAGTAAGAAATTCCCAAAGACGAGTCAACCATAAGAAAAATTAAGATTTTGTTCTGAGTTTCCTTATGGTCGTTTTGTCTATGAGTAATTTCTTATTTCGCATTTATTGTATCAGACCTTTGACTTCAGTCAGAAAATCTTTAATTTAACCCTTTTGTGTTCTAAAAAGGATGTTCGAGGAAAGATTTATCCCTTTGACCTGACATGAGATTATTTTATAATTCTTTCAGGAAGTTGAAGTTTTTAGAAACGAGATCGATATTGTGATGGAACTTAGACATGAAAGAATCGTATCATTCTACGGATTTCGAGAAAGGGATGACCACCTTCATTTATTTATGGAGTACATGGCTGGAGTAAGAGCTTAATGTTAGATACTTACCAGTTTTGAAACACTTTCGAGTGGTATACCGTGAATTATTAAAAACTAGCAATGGTATATTGCAATTCCTGAGTTTTGATTGGCTAACAGGCAATGGTATATGAGCTCATATACCATTGACCACAAATTTCGTAGCCGATACGCGTCAACGAAAACATCTGGGGAGCTCAAATATTGCAATTCTTTTGGGCGTTTTTAATAAAACAATTATTCCACTCGCGCTTGTTGGATATGAGATCGTATCCATCGATCTACCATCTCATATCCAACGCGCGTTCGTGGAATAATTGTTAAATACCCACGAGTCACTTGTATTTACTCGGTATACACACGAGCCTTTAGGTAAAAAGTGGGACATTGCATGGTATACCACGAAAAAGTGTTGCATAACTATTTTATACCATGCCATAGAAAATACGCTATCTAAATTTCGTCGGGAATAAAGTGGCAGCGCACGATGGGAAGGTTGGGCTTAATACCGTCGAATATACAACGGCTTTTCTGCATTCTAATTGGCTGTATTTTTTATGGCATGGTTTAAATATAACTATAAACACTGTTCATGCCTAACATAAAATACCAATAGGTATTTATTTTTCGTCGAAGGTGTCCTAGCCATAATCATTCCAACATACAAAAGCCTCAACAAAAAATCACAACACGATGAAGCAGTTCGTCTTTTGCCTGAAGCATGATATGGTGAAAGCGCATCTGAAGCGAAGAATTCTGCGAAAACATGATCAATGGCAATATGCAAACTATACGCTCATGACGATTTTAGATAGGCACAGCTTCCGTAGGCACGCAGCGACTGATCTAGAAACATGCATTCAGTTTAAAATGACACTTCACACTCATCAAGCTACCGTCAGTGTACCGTTACTTTTACAATTAAACATTTTTGTATTTCAATCAAAATGGACGCTTGAAAACTTACCGTATGACAGTGTTTACAATGGCGAACCTTTTATTTCATAGTGAAAACCGCTGAGCCAATGTACTTTTTTCGAATCCTTTCCCAAAGAAACGCACGGATCATGATTCCTAAAAATCCGGATTGAGACTAGATCTAATGAATCCACTCGGAGTGTAAATTCTTCATAATCCATTTTCGGATTTTAGTTAATAAACGCAAAATCTGTTTTTTAATACAAGAATCCGTTTTTGGATTTCTCCAAAGAAACGTACCCTTAATCCTTATCCTGCCCATAGTTAATAGAGGGAGACTGCCAGTCTTCCTCTATTAACTATGTGCTACCCAATCTTGTCACCAGAGCCTGCGTTACCCTTGTCCGGCGGAACGGGAAACGCGATTCCTGACCGCTGGTCTGAAGGGGGGGGGGGGGGGGGGGGATTCTGGGAACGAGGTTGAATCATGCCTGATACGTTGCGTAATGCAAAGAACTTGTGCGCAGCAATAAAAGGAGGCACCGTCCTTAATTACCCTTGGCTGCGTAAAAGTAAAATGGTGATCTTGGGAATTCTTGAACTAAAAGCAGCCCCAGTAGGAGGCCAAGAACAGGGCAGCAAAAATGTCATAACACGCGATGCCAGTGGGAAACAAAACATTCCAGGTGTCAATGGGTTAATTTGGTCAGTTTGAATAAATCATGCAACCGCTGAAATCAAGACCTGACAATTTGAGAAGCGATACTTTTTTTCGCTCAAACAAGGGGTAAGCTCCTTAAAACGCCCTGTAGTTCCGGTGATTTTAATTTTCATTGTTCAAAATTAATGAAGGCCGTTTATGATAATAGCACTGCATAAACTAAGCCAGAATCTATAAAGCACTCTTTCTTTTTTGCATTTCTCCAGGGATCACTATCTGACCTTATAAAGAGGCACACAGTACTTTATGAAATTGATACAAGAAGATTCACCAAGCAGATTCTGGAAGCAGTGAGCTTTTTACACGGAAAGAACATCATTCATAGGGACATAAAAGGTAAATCAGCTAATGAAGTATGCATGCTGTTTAAAATAGAAATTTTTTTTTAATTGCAGTGTATACAGCAATGCTGTGCTAATTAAGGACACTGTAAATAAACCGTGAACACATTGAAAATTACTCCAGTCCCTGAACTCTCTCTTAGGCACGCCCTATATATGGGTTGGACTCAAGGGCGGGAAGAGAGGGTAGAGGATAACTTGCATACGCATGCATGCCCCGAAATCCACCATTCTCCCCCCCCCCCCCCCCCCGTCCCCCCTCCCCAAAACAGGAGAAAAAAAACATATATGGCAACATCTTCGGAAACGCGTGCGCACAGATGACGGATTCAACTACATGACTATGTACTAAAGCAAGAACACCAGAACAACCTGTAAAGAGCTTAACCTAGGCACTATCCGATAGAAACGTATAACGAAAACACCGATCTCTAGCCGCCAAACAGAACGCGCTTAATTCATGCTGAAAAATCTCAGCAACTGTACTTACTTTTCTGGACGAGTTCAAATCGATCGCTCAAATGACGAATTTCTTGCGCGTGAGGTACACCAACCGTAGTTTTATTCAAAACTTACGTAATTCACGGTCACAAGTCTACTAATGTAAAAAACTAACAATTGCCTAATCCCTGAACGGTGAGGTGAACCCGGCAGTAAAACCACAGGAACCCTAAAAGTCAGGGAGGTTAAACTACACCGAACAAGAACTGACGCGAAAGCTCACGTGACACAGCACGTGAGCGAGTCCCAGTCTCTGTGACCGTGCAAACTACAGATTGTTGGTTTTGTTTTTAACAGTTGGGTAACACGTGATTAGAGTCTTGGGCTGTAATCCTGGATTTAGTACATGTTCATTTATGGCCATAGACAAAGTCCACGACACTTCTCCTTGCATTAACCCTTTCACTGCTGAATTTTCCCCAAAAAGCGCGTTTTTTAACCGCTTAACCTAATTTTTGTTGTTACGATGCTAATTTTGCCCAAACTTTGCTATAAAAGCACTTTTTTACATTGCAGCAACATTTTGATAGAGATTCCGTGTAAAAATGTACAATTTTTCACTTTGGTGCATGCTGAATCCGTTCCAAATTTTCTCTTTCTCCTTTTCCTTCTTTTTTTCCTGCTTTCTTATCCTCGTTCCTTTCTACTCTTCACATCCTTCTTTCTGGCAGGAAAAGTTTGGACAAAATCATCGGTATACCCTGAAAAGGGGACGTTGATCAATTACAGGTGTGTTGGCCTGTTTATGCACCGATTTGGCACCAAAAACGCGGCGTGTTTTTTTTTTCGATTAGCTCCGTCAGACCGCATTCGATATACAAAATGCATGGTCCTATGGAAAAATCAATCCACGCTGTATCAGTTACTTATCTCAAAAGTTGATTGACGTGTAAACTGATGACGTCACAAGTGGTACAACGACCACTCCTCCAAATGTCGACAAAAGTCGACTTTGGCACTGAAAGGGTTAAAGTTGCGCGCTTGGCCGCGTAGTTGAACTTGTCATTTTAGTAAGCAATTTTATTTTAACCCTAGCGCGCGCTCTACATAGTCCGTGTTAAGTCTTCGCATGCAAGTTATCCTGGACTCTCTCTCTTCGCGCCTGGGTTCAACCTCTATATAAGGCGCAGACGGGAGAGTTCAGGAACTAGACTAATTGAAATAAAACAGAAGCATGTTAAGAATCCCTGACCAGTTGGCTATTTACAAAACGTGAAGGAGTTGAACTTGGGACTACCGAACACAAATCCAACAGGGTGGTAGAGTGAAGGATTTTGAACCAGGGTCTACCAGATTTAAAATCCGGAGCTCAAAACGTATATGATATATCCGGCGCTCTTGTATGTACTCCTATAGACAACGGTAAGGCATCAAAGCAAGGTCAAAACAGAGTGAGGAAACACGAGCGAATGCAAGTGATTCTTTACTCTGCTGTGACCATGCTATGACGTCATACCGTTATCTAGCTATAAGAGTACATGCAAAAAGCTAATATCAGCTATTCATTTCAGTTTTTACACGAACAAGCTTAGTTGCGAGCGGCAGGTTTATGCTGTTTTCAATTGAGTTGAACTTTAAAGTAAACAATGAACGGAAAGCAAAAAGGACAATATTGAATAGCTTTTATTATTCATTCAAAATAGTTCTTCGTTTATGACTAGCTTTCAATCCCCGGCTAGCACCGACCAAATTTGGAAGACGCTTCTACTATTGGACAAATGACGTAATAACTATTGGGCGATTGACGTCAATCGTTCAATAATAGAAAATTTATTGGACGATTGACGTCACGCAACAACGGCTTTGTACAGAGCTCAGCCGAAGGCGCGAAAATGGTCGCTAAACTTCAACCATGCGACGAAAAAATGGCCAAAATATTAGATGATAAAGACAGCAAAAACATCAAAAGAGCTTCGAAGGAAAGTCACTTGATTATATTCAGGAGAGAAACATCCAAAAACCAGCGACAGCGGAGGAATTGGCCACTGTTAGCGAAAATTCTACGCTGAAGTGAGTAGCCATTTTAATGCATTTTCTGTTTTTAGAGCTCTTGGAAATAGTTTGAGTGAATAATAAAACAATAATTGAATTCGGGTTTTGTATGATATGAAGAATTATGCAGATCTCGGAGGGTGTTATCCGCCTCAGCTGATAACACCCTCCTCGATCTGAATAATATTTCGTATCATACTCAGCCTCATCCAATAATTGCTAATTATTCCAGTGATTGTCGAGCGTATTTCCTTTCACTGCTGCCCGAGAGATCACTGGAACTTTCTTGGGGCTTTAGCCAAAGTTATTTTGGCCTGAAATCTCTATTTCAATATCTCACGACTTTCTGTTCTTTTCAATTACATAAGTATAAGTAGGGCTGTAAGTATTCATCTTTATTATTATACATTGTAGACACTATCTGTCTTCTCATTGGCTAATAGCCTAGCCCTACAGTAAATCCTGGGAATCAGCGCAACCTACAGATTGTTCACTTTTATTCACTGATTTCATGTAGTCTGAAAATAAAAGGATTTAATGTAATATTTTCATGACCACTTACTTTGCATCGCTCAATTTTAAATGAACAATTAAAATTCATAAAACAGTAATTCTTCATTTACTAGTTACTAATAACTGCAGCATTTTTAAAAAGATTACAAACTTTTATCTGTGCTACTATGTGCCATGAATATTGCTTTAATTAAGTAAGGGTATTTTCATGTCGACTTAATTGCTTCGTTTTTCTTATTTTCAGGTGCAAATGTCCTTTTAGACGGCGAGGGGAACGTGAAGTTGGCGGACTTTGGGTTATCAAAAATAATCCAGGTACCAATAGTGTTATAGTAAAAGCAAGAGAGGATCCTCTCTTGGTAAAAGCGACTATTTACAATATCGAACGCAATGAAGAACACTATACAGAATAAAATTAAAAGTGCCGTCTTGTTGCCCGATGTACATACCTGCAACGTACTCTGGCATCTTTGAAATCCATGCAATGAAAGCGCAATATAGAATATTCGAATTTTCCATTCGGAGAGTGTAGTGTTTGAAATACATTTAAAGCAGCTAAGATGGTGACCGTTTGGACTTCCCAATTGATTATTTCTTGTTTTTGAATTTCACCTCCATCAAACGGTCACCGAGTTAGAGATTACAATGCAAAACAAAGATAAGAATAATGTTTCAAGAAATTAGCTACGCGACCATATTAAATTCGAAGCGATGGCAAAACTGTTGATATGGTTTACAACTAAGATGCCATGGGCATAAACATCCTTGAACATTCAATTAATTTTTACTTACCATATGTTACGTTACTGTTGTTAAAAACACAATGAACAACGCGATCCGTTCGCATTCAAGTGTTTCGAAATCAATTTTAGGTAGATTTTCCGTTGTTTCACTCCCCCCCCCCCCCCCGCCCCACCATTACAGCCATTTCACCACTAATAAATTCATGTTAGATCAATGTTAACTACAGACTCAAGGGATCAAGGGAATATAAAGCGAAACAAATCAACGGACAAAAGGTCACAGTGAAAAATGAAAACCGAGATGAGCTCAAGGCAATATAGTCAGTAATTATTTTCGTGCAGTTGAATAACGATAGTTCACAAACCTCTAAATTTTCGGCCCTTCAACTCTTCTTCGAGACAAAATCAAAACCATTTTTATTATCCGTTCGTTATATCCACATTGAAGCTCAACGGTTCCACGTTGGAAAACAGAATTGTATACTTGAATCGGCTAGGAAAGAGTCGTCTTTACTTCGCGTCGCGAAGATTACACGAGGTACTCTTATGCCCGGGCTCTTATCCTAATGTCGCAGTGGTGTACGATCCGCCCCCGCGTGATCCTTGGATTAAATCTTTTTCGCTACTGTGTGAGTAATCAAAACTATCCGCTGTTGTATGGACTTGGTAAACTTGATCTGCTGTACAACGGTTCAAGCACCTAAATTGATTGTGACATAGTTCCAATGCTAGTTTGTCATGTTGAACTATGTGCGTGCGGCTCGTGTTTCACCCTACACTGCTTTCGTGCTCTCGTCTTTTCCATGGCGTGCTTTATAACAGATTATGAACTAACCTTAGATACTACGCGCACTCTGATTGGTAAAAAAGGTCAAAAACCTATGTTCTATTGTACCGGTAAACTCCCACTCCCCGACAAGGCAGCATTACGCTCCTCCTGTAAGGACGAATAATTAACGTTAGTTTAATGCCATATTTTGGTTTATCTAATGATTAAACGCAGGATATGATTCTAATCTCGTGGCGTTTACCTGAGTGCCGGTTCAATGAAGAAAATACGGTAATTTTAAGTTTAAAATTGCTTATTTTAAGAATCTAATCATTTTTACTTACGTCATTTCCCAGAAAATTGGCAGCAAGACAGATTTATTATCTTACTGCGGTACACCATACTGGACTGCGCCAGAGATAATGCATGGTAAAGGTTACGGCCGTAAAGTAGATATCTGGTATGTGTAATAGATAATGGCCGATGGTATTTACTAGCTACATTAAACATGATACATCCAGTTCCTTGTTCAAAGGAAACAATCAGTATTCTTGTTTATTTTATTGGTAATACTCTATAGAAGAAATACAATAAGATAAATATTTGCTTACCATAGAGTCTCCAGTAGCTCAGTGGTTGGAGCATCCGACTAGCTCACGGAGGGTCGTGGGTTCGAATCCCATCTCGTGCTCGGTTTTTTTTTTCCGAGTTCCCATTTAATGATGCAAATATTTATCTTATTGTAATACTCTATAGTTTAAGATATTATATAAGCTTGCATAAGTTTTCTGATTTCGAGGTTTAATTTCCGTTCACCAATGTCATGGCATTATCGACCAACTTTCAATCTAAGACCAATTATAATTGGTGTAATTTTTACATTATTCCAATTAAAGGGGCACTTTCATGGGGATTTTGATCAACTTGGGGATAAACGGAGCTAAAATTATGAGCTTCGTTCATTCACAAGATGCGCCTAGAACACCAAGGTGAAGATATCAAGTGAATTACTTAAGAGAGAGCAATGTGTAATTATCTTTTAGCGATTTATCCAAGACACATGGGCAGAGTTTGCGATCAAAATCTCATGCCTGTATAACTCTTGATATACCCCGTTTGTTACTTCAGTGGTCTAATATAGTCATTTTTAACAGAGCTAGACCTTTTTTTATGTCTTTTGCATTTTGACTTTTCGAAGTCATGCTCATGATAGTGCCCTATCATGAAAAAGTTAGGTATGGTAAAAAAAATATTTCGAGACACCTATATATTCCACGTGTGAGTCAATGAAGAATTCTTTGATTATTGCATGAGTAAGAATTCTCGCGTTATTATTTAAATGAGCATTTGGTAGCCATATTACCCCGTCTTGTATTCATATTTTAAGGTCACTTTTTTCTTCTTCTTCCTGTGAACTTCACCATGTTGTGTCAAAGTCATAAAAGTCAATTTCTAACTTTAAAATGTTTGATAATTTTTTTCTTTAAGGAGTGTTGGATGCACAGTAGTCGAAATGTTAACAGGAAGTCCCCCTTTGAGTAAGCTTGAGCCAATGGCAGCCATTTTTCAGATTGGAAATAACTCTACCAAGCCTATACTGCCGAAGGATGTATCACAAGATGCAAAGGAGTTTGTAAAAGCTGCTTTGACGTGGTCAGTACTATAACATAATCACAAGCAAACTTAATTAGCCAAGGAATGTATGGTCAACATCCTTTTTGCTAGAAAATATGTCAAAACTAAACTGGGACTAGACTATAGGTTCTAAGGATTCGACGATACCTGCAAATGCACTGGATGGCGGATTTATCCAAGTGTTTACAACGTATCTGTTATTTTGCTTATTATATTATAGCTACTTCAATATCGGATAGCGGCAGTAAAAATTTCTCAAGCATATAGCCTCGAGCTCCAGATTTGAATTAGCCTGTAAAAAGACATCCTTAGCTCGCCGCCAAAGGCGCCTATTGCACCAGCATGATATCAAAGAAACTAATTTCGCACATTTTATAGACCAGGGTATTATTTGACAGAGGCAGGGCAGTTTCAGACGGCAAAACTGTGTTACGATTTGAAATAACACCGTCTTCTGCAGTCGTAAAGCTATTTGTGCGAGGTTTCCTCGAATACTTTTTTACGTGTAGTAAGTATATTATCATAAGAATTTCCTCTAGCTGCCTAGTTTTCGTAAGTCGAAATTTTATTTGCTACATCTCATTTCTGACAATTAGCGATAACTGAGTTCAGAACAGCCTGTGAGAAACCATATCATTGAACATTATGTTAATTCCTTGACCAAGGTTTGGTCCATCCCGTTGATATAAAAACCTATCCCGAAAGGTGGCAGGGAACCTCGCGCTTAGCCATTGAGTTTAATTGCCACACAAACTCCTGTTACAACTGCTCAAATAGCAGAAACATTGAAAATGTGGCGACCAAAACTTTTCAAATGCTTCATGTAAAAGTTTCTTCTTTACTCATACAGTATCATTGTTTTTGTAGGGACCCTTCAAAACGGCCATCTTCGTTGGAGTTGCTTAAGCACAGCTTTGTTTTAGATCAACCTGACTGGTAATCACAGAGCGTCAAGAGAACTGTGAACCTTGTCTTTTACCTGTTAACAGAAATTTTAGCTAAAAAATATGGGGCCATGTACTAGTATCATAAGACCTACTTTAACATCAACAAGAAAGCTGAGATTTTCAGTCGTTAAAGCCATTCGTAGATCAGTTCAGTCAATGACTAGGCTAATGACTGAAGTATACTTTACGTTTCATAATTTAAGCTAGGTGGGGAAATCTGAAGCAAGCTCTCTTGAGCTTTTATACCCCCCCCCCCCCCCTCTTTCTTCGTAATATATATTACTATAGTAGTTTTTACATAAGATGTTAAGATAAGGACGAAGATTATTTTACAAATGAATAGCATATTCTACACTGATATACAATTAAGGTTGTATCTTATCATTGTTTCAAGGTCCAGTTAAGAATTATTAATTCTGGATATATATGTATTTTTAATAATTTTTTCAATCTTCTGTAGGATTTTGATTCTTTTAGATCAACTGGCAAACTGTTTCATACGATAGCACCGCGATACTTCGAGAAAATTTTCCATAGTTTGTCCTGTTGTAGATAACGTGTATATTTAATGTAGATCAAGTATTTTGATTAAAATATTGGTAGTTTGTCTTGGAAGTATGAATATATGAAGTGCTATCAAATAATGTTAATAGAAGTTCGGTTCGCATATATTTAATAGTTTCAGTTTTTTTTTCTGTTTTTTTTTTTAATTTTTTAATTTCAATTTTAATTTTTTTTTTTTTAACTCGAAGTCGAACTCGAAGTCGAACTCGAACTCGAACTCGAATCCAAACTTGATGTTTCTGGATTCCCGTGATTTTTGAGAATGTTATGGCCAGTGAGGGATATAATTGCCTATTCGCACTGCATAAATTATCGACATCGCATATAAGAACTACAAATCATGAATAAATTGACAGTGTTCAAGTGCAACGCCAGAGGGAACATACCAAGTGCAATTAGTAGTCAGCTGGTCGTTTGTTGAATATTGTTGGGGTCTGTTGCGGGTCAGGCGCGGATCCACACCCGCTTACAACGATTTATGGAAATCGGTCAAATTTTTGGTAAAAATAAATGAATAAAACATAAGGTAATTAATTAAAATAAATAAATTTCCAAGTTGAAATCTCGACAGTGCAAAAGAATGGTTTCTAAACATTTATTTTATTTCCGGGCATTCACTGTTTTCAAGGTTTCATACCAGAAGATTGGAACTGGCCAACATCATGTCCGAGTGACTTGGAAACCCCCGAAATCGCAGTTTAGGGGGTCAAAATCTCAAACATTTTCCGAGGAGGCATGCCCCAGACCCCTCTAGAAGCTCGCGCCTTCGGCGCTCGTACCATGCCTCCGGCATGGAAAGTTTTTCAACTCTCTGGAAATCGGTCATGATTTTCTCTGCATCCGCGCCTGCAGGTTTTCATTCCGCTTGATGGTACTATAATGGTACAACTTCACCCACCCACCCACTCATAATTTACTGGTTTTGCACTGGGACTCTTGTCGGGTCGCCGAATTTTCTCCCCAATCTTATAATGCGATGCGATGATTGTTGCAGTGCAGAATAGGATACTATATAAAGGACGGCATGACGTTCGGCATTACAACAAAAGACTGACCAAGGTAATGAACTGGTTTTAATATGAAGAGAAATTCATCGAACAATGATGATTTCATTCACAGCCGTCAATAGTACGCTTTGGTTACCTGTGATTCAAGTTGTGCTTTTCGAGCAGTTCGCAGTGTGTAGCTATCGTGTTGTGTGTGTTGGTCAGTATTTTAACACGAGGATATGCTGTACAAAATGAAGACACACTTTCCCACTAAAAGTTTGGGGTACTTCTGTTCATAATTCTCTCGTGAATTTTTAAAAGTCGACCGCGACCTGTTTATTTTGTGCGTTTGTCTGTCGAATTTCGGCGACAGGTTGCTTTTTCACTCGCCTTCAGATGTCACTGAACAACGTTTGAAATCACTCTCTGATTTATGATACTACTTCTATCGAAATGTGAGAATTAAAGAGAATGGCCTATCGAGTGTTTTGATTACCTTTGCTTTATTGCATCGGCCACTTGGCAAAATATTCGCAAACAATATGAGGCCGCCACTTAGAACTCCAATGGTGTCGAAATAGTGGGTCACGTCATTTTCTCGCGAGCAGTCAGTTTCTAAAAATAGCCTACTCGCGAAAGACATAGCATGAACTTCTGGTATTGTCATCAATTTACTCAGTAATTTTAACATTTAGTAATTTTAACTCGTGCAACGGTGAATTTCTTCCTTTTAGCCTTCGCGGAAATTGAATTATCCAATAATGTTTCTAAACTTCCTTCGAAACTTCGGAGAAACAAAAATATGTCGCCATTCGATAGTGTTCAATAGCTCAGCCAATCAGGTTGCAGTAATTGCATTAGTATCCTAGTAGAATTCTACTAATTCTGATTAGTATTCAGCACGTGTGGAACACTCTACCTTCGCCCATACTACCTTTCGGTTTTGTCTTTAAGCTTCAATCCGACAATGTTGATTGAAATAGCTTGAATCATGTGGTATCAGAACGCTGCCGAACGTCAAACAACGAACAAGAGAGCTAAACAAAACCCTTAACATCAAAATTGACGGGAAAATAACGTAGCCTTCGCGATACTAAGCGACTTCCTAAAGCAAACCATTTATATAGCTATCTCGAAGTACAGCTACAGAAGTATCTGTCGAGGACGGACAAAGATGAAAAATATATTCCATCCCTGATGTAATTCAGTAGTGCGGACTGATTGATGCTAACAGAACCCAACAGTATAAAAACAGCTGGGCCCGGCGTCAGAAATATTGAATGCAAGAAATCAAGATCTTAACGAATAGCTTTAGAAGTAGTGTAAGCAAACCGCACGAGCGCAAGAAAAACTTATAGCCAATTACAGAGGTGTCCAGCTTCACAAACAGGAAACCGTGCAGACCTTATGACCGAATTTTAAAATAAATGTAATGCATATAGGCCTGTATAGACTCATTTCAAGCGTGACGTCACATCACGTGAATTTGCGAACTGGAGGACAAGCAAGCGTAAACAAATCTCTTAATTCCACCACGCGTTACGATCGAAGAGAGCAATAAGGCAAAATATTTGAATTTCTTGCGCCATGGTTAACTTTTGTGCCGTTTATGGGTGCTCAAATCGTTCCAATAGAGAAAAGGATCGAAGTTATTTTCGACTGCCAGCGATAATAACAATAACGACGAAAAGTAAGCCCTTAGTAAGGAAAGTCGAGCAACTTGGCTAGCCAGGATTCGTAGAGATGATCTTTCTTCAAATCCAAGCGATTTTGTGAGTTTTTGCAGCAACCATTTTATATCAGGTACGTTAAGATATTTACACCAAGATTCGAATTTCGGAAAAAGCGAATGACTCGGACTTTCGATCGAATATTGTTGTCAATTGTTGTATCCCTTACTCCTCGGGTGAGCTGCGGGTGTCGATTTCCATTTTAACGCAGCTGGTTATTGGCTACCTGTTACACAATAGACGGATACTGATTGGTTTCTTCAAAACAAAGGTTAACCACCCACGAACGGAAGCGCCAGCTCGGTTGAGCAGACGTTCGTGGGGAGGAACGCGTGGCGAGCACAAAGACGTCTCCGGAGGAGGCTAATCACCTCTCTGTAATCATTTTATTCAATAATAATGAGCCTCATTCACGCGAGACACGCTTGCGAGCAAACGTTTCACGCCCCAGCACCAGTCTCCTCTCCGGTTTGCTTCACCCACCGGTTGCGTGTGGCTTATGACTGAATTTGTGCCTTTTTTCATGGAATATGTAATAACCACTAGGCAAAGGCTCAATTTTATTATGACAACGTGGATCGTGAGCAATTTTTTTTTTTTTCTCGTTTGGACTAATCTTGTCGAAACGCGGGACCTGGAAACGACTTTTCAACTTGGAGAGCAGTGCGCATGTGTGTGCCATTTTTGATATCCTTTCTACATTTGCCAGGCCACGCTTGCTGAAGTTGTTTTATTCTTGTATTCTCAGAGGCTTCTGTTGTATTCGTGTACTATAGCTCGTAGGAAGGTCACGAAATTTCACGGTAAGTGAAAAACTCTTAACTGGTTTTATATGCCTCGGTAATGCGTGCGATTTCGTCTGTTTATATGCGAGTCAAGCTTTTTAAAACATGCTAAATCGTTCGACCGAATCTCGTTCAAGTGGAGTAATTTGAATCAAACGACAGTGTTAAAGAGTCTTATAAGACGATGGTGGTGTATCTGAGTTGAATGAAACTTTTAAACACTTTAAATAGACGACTTAGCTACGATTTGAAGGCCTTTTTGTAAAAGGTGTGGAGCCCGGATAGAATCGACGTTTCGTCAACTTCCTTCATATCCCCGTGCTTCTTCAACTAAACCTGAAATTTTCGGTTTAGTAACCCCGGCTTTCAACATGGAAGCAGTAAATTCAAAATTCAGTACTTTGTTTATAGTTATTGGGAAGAACGCTTGACGATTTTCACTCCTGCTCAACGTTACTTTGACGAGTCAAAGCTCTGTCGAAATCTGCAGGTTAATGTAATGGAGCCCATGAGAAATAATTCCCACAAATGAATTTATGACTGTAGACTCCATAGTCGTTGCTGTTCGCGATTAATCGCATGGAAAGTTAAGGAAACTCGAAAGACAAACCCAGACGGAAACATATCCAGTATTCGGTGCGTGGTTGCTTAATTTTGGTCTAATTTGTATTCATTTTCGAGAGAACAAAACATGACTGTGACTGAGAAAGACGCATTTGGTTCGTATGCAGAGAAGTTAACGAATTTAATTAAGATACTCCAGCGACTACAAACGAAAGTTCAGTATTCATTTTAAGAAAAGAATAGTTCGTATTAACGCGTGGAATGAAGTCGAGTTTTGTTTCCGTTTATTTCTTGGAAAGAACGCTTGACCGATTTTGATTGTAAAGCGAATTCAAAACAAATTTCAAAATTATAATATATAGATTAAGGTCGCGGGGCACACATAGCCGCAAAATTTTGCTTGTCCTACATCTTTCAAACCGCTTAAATATCGGCCGTTTTAGGTACGAGTGAGCTGAAATTTTCCAGAGACATAAAATAATGACTTGCGTTTACAAACGTTGTCTTTGATTTGGTAGATTGCGCTTTACGGCGACGCTAAGGCGCCAGCAACGCCAAATTTAAAAAATTTCCGCGTTGTGCTCGTTTGCATATCGCCACCGAGTAAACAGTATTTTGTTGAATACAAACTTGTTATTCCTCTAGTAGTTCTATTAGGAGAGTGCGGGGACATTTTTATCGTTGAAACCAAAAATGCTCCCCCTGCTCTCTTTATCGAACTACTACTCAGCTCAACTTCGTTTATTAATTTTTTCTACTACTAAAATGGATTACAGTTTAATGAATAGAGATAATTTATTAAAAATATGTAAAGAAACTTTAAATACTTAAATCTTAATAAAGTAAAGATTATTGAACTTTAAAATTTAAAGATAAAGATAGATCAGTTACTATTCTTCCTAAAATTCAAAAGGTAACATAAAAAGGAGAGAAAACAGGATTAAAAATAAACAAAAACCTCATGATAACAATATTAATCAAAGAAATGAATTACTTCAAATATGCAAAGAAAGAAAAATCAAGTATGCAACAAAAATGTCTATTAAAGAAATGAATGAAGTTTTACAATGGAATGAAAAAGATAAAACAATTTATGCTTATCTAACAGTACAAAAAAGAACAACAGAGTATATGAACAATTGTAGAAATAATGAGGAACGATGCGAAAAAGCAAGAGAATGTGCAAAACAGTGGAAAAAGAATAACCCTTAAAAAGCTCGCGAATATTGGATAAAATGGACAACAGAGTATTTAAATTAAAAAAAAAAACAGATTTTTTTTAAGCAAATAGGCTGAAAAAATTTAAGGAGTCAATTCTGTTCCATCTGGAACAACCATCAACTTTTCTCTTACAAAACTTCTTTTTGGTCCATCTTTTAGATAATAAACAACATGGTCATCCTTATGCACGATCAACCTGAACACGTTTGCTTATTTCTTAATCCTACAATGTCCCCAGGAAAAAGTGTGTATATATTATCATCTAAAATGTATTTTTTATCATCTTCTCAACTCAAGGCGACTTTGTTAACTTCTTCATTGTAAACTTCATGTTTATGCGATCTTATAAAATCCATAGTTCGATACATGTTTTCTTCATTAAATGAACATGTTTTATAATCTTCTTGTGTATATTGTTTTTTGTTTAGAACACACTTTTTTATACCTTTGTATTTTTTATCTTATTTTCCCTCATACCTTTGTTATTAACCCTATAAACTCTTCCATAATTTTACCATTACATTCATCTTCAAACAATCCAGGAACTTTTTTATTTACTTATTTCATTTCGTAGAAATTATTCGTTTGAAAATCTGATGTATCAAACCATTCATTTAAATATTTTTTTAAAATCTTTTTTTTTAAAAAAACTTTTGTTTCTATTTCATAAACAAGACTACCAGTACCAGTAAATAACAACTCTGCTTTTTTGCATATTTTGGTTTAATGTAATCATAGTGAAACTTATACATTAAAGTTTTACTTTTTTTTTCAAATATAAAAGCAACACATTAAACGGATTGATCAAATTTGGTATTTGTTCTATTCATATTTACATCGATAAAATTCTCATCAAAATAAGTTGAGTGATCAAAATTTGGTCTATTAAATAATCTTTTTGCCTTTTCTTCATTATTTACTAATTTAAAATCAATTTTCTTTCGGATATTTTCTATTGTTTTTCCAAACACAATATTATTAATAAGGTTGAAAATTATTTTTCAAAAGTATTTTTTGCTCTCATTCTTACATTTGTATTTAAATCAATGAAAGATTTGATCCAAGCTTCTTCTGTAAATTTAGCACCTTTTTCGCATTTTTAACAATTAAACCATGTTCTTCTGCTTGTTTTAGATTTTCATAACAAAAAATATACCCTTTCTTATCCCAAAGATTTGGTATAAGTTTTTTAACACTATCAACCTTAATTACCTCAGCAAGAAAGGGAAAACCATTATGTAGATCATGCAACTCTTTTGGATAATCGACATCAACTTCAATAAAACAGGGTATATTTCTCCAGTCTTTTTTTTAATTCCTCATCAGTCATTCATTGAAAATCACGTTTTGAGGAGGATGTTTCATTGTCCAACCATAAAGATTGTTTGCATCGGTATATTGTAAATATTTATTTTTTTCGTTTAGATTATAATTACTCATGAATATATTTTTGGCTTTTGCATATCTTTTAGTTATCATTGAAACTCCTCCTCAAATTCCTTTTTCAAAAAACAATAACATGTCGTAATAATTAAGTTATTCAAGTTCTACTTCTTTTAATTTTTAACAAGCATCCCAACCTAAACCAGGACTTGTATAATACCAACACGGATCTAATTCATAATTTTTCAAGCAAACATTTGTAAATTCTTCAAAGACATCGCAAAGTAGCAGAACATCAGTTTCAAGATATAAATCATGTAATATTTCATTGTTTTTAAGTTAAATTCTTTCCAAACCTTTTTTTTGCAAAATCAGAATCTTCATCTCTTTAGGTGGTAATTTACTTTCATTATACTTTTAAATTCCATCCATGAAATCGTAAGGATAAACTTTTTAACAAATCAACTTTTTCTTACCAAATTTTTTTTAAGGTCAAAAAAGCTTTCGCCATCTAAATAACTTGAAAGGTGACCTAAAGGTGACATAAATTTAAAACTATCAATAAATCTATTGTAACTTTTTCGCCTTTTTTTATTTTGTAAGGAATCAATGGTATATGAATACTAAAACGTATGTATTTTTCTTCATTGCTTGGAATAACTTTTATATCATATCCTTTATTTTACCTATACTTTTTACAAACAAGTGACAATCATAACCACTAAGATTGTGAAATATAACTGGAGTGAACTTTGGTTCTCTACACTGTCAGTTACATTTTTTATGAGCAGCTCCATGATATTTTCCCGTATAATGGCAATGATCTTTTTACTTTTATATAATCAGATTCCTTGTCTTCATATTCAAATCCTCTTTTACAAATCCAACAAATATTTTCATTATTATAAACATTCCAATCTTCTTCTTGCATAATATTTTTTTGTTAAAGTTAAACCTTCTGTGTAAAGATTTTACATAATTTATTGTTTTCTCAACGAATATCATTGCCACATCTTCTTTTTTTTTTACTTTAAGCTGTATAACTTTCTCTGAAGAAAAAACATTATCATCAAAACATTTGTTTATGTAATGAAAACCACAAGGGTCATATAATTGATATTTCTATGTATAACTTTTATCTTTTCTTTCTCTACAACCATTGATAGGTTTTGAAAAACATCCAAAATCAGCATAATAGCGAAAGGAGCTTTAATACTTCTATTATGAAGTTTAAAACTCAGAAAAGTATCAGGTTTTTGGCATAGTTGTTTTTATTGCTTCATTATTTTTACAATATTTTTTTATCGTTATCAAGTAAATTTTGCCTTGAAAAATGTTTTACACAAAAAAAAAATCATTATGTTTTGAAACTTGCTTTAAAAGTAATCTGCTAAAGTTTTGAATTAAACAATAACGATTTTTTTCAATATTTAAATAAGTAAAGATTAATATGATTTTCTTTTGTACAGGTTTCTTTTTTGAAACCTGTAATACATAAAATAATATTAATTTCATTATATTTTATTTCTTCTTTAAATGATTCATCATCCATTTATTGACTTTTTTATTTATTTTGAAACCGGTAATACATAAAAAAATATTTATTTCATTATATTTTATTTCTTATTTAAATGAATCATCATCCATATATTGAAATATCATAATTTTGTTGTAGAAAAGTATATAGCAAGCTCGATCTGAGCAAGAGAATGGTAGGTTATTTTCTGCCAATAGATAAGGATAAATCAAAAGATGATTTAATTGACAATAACACGGTAAAAAAAGTTAAGTGATATAGCTGCAAGAGTAAGTCTTGATTATGGAAAATATAGGACCCTGATAAGTATTGGATTGCTCACGATATTTTCTTTTAAAATTATGTAAATTCTAATGAAGAAATTGTTTAAATTAAAGTATAATTTCTTATTTACGAAATTGCTTAATTTTTTGTCTAAGTTATTAGATAAGAAATTATTTAAGTTTTTTGATACGAAATTGCTTAATAACTTATTAAAATGGATGAAAATAAAATTGAAAAAAACAAAAACAAACTAAAACTGAACCCTCAGAACCTGCAACAAAAGATACAACAGATACAAAACAAGCACAGCCAAAACAACCAGGAAGAGCTGCTCAAGGAAAAAAATGGCTGAAGAAAAAAGAAGAGAAGAGATGTTAAAAAACGAAAGTCAAAAATAAAGTGTCAAAAGATGATGATAAATCTTTGCAAGACATAGAAACTTCACAAGATTCGTATCTCACTGTAAATCAAATGATAGGCATAGCTGGAATTTGCATAAGTGCTGCTGGTTTTTTAAGGGAAGGGTTGTTTTCCAAACAAAAAAATCAAGTTAAAAACGAGTTTGGTGATGAAAAAGATAAATAAAAAAATCCGGTGCCAATAAAAAAAAGCATTCCACAAATGGATTGATTTCCTTTTTTTATATAATTCATAATAAAAATGTCAGAAAATTAACTCGTAAAATCAATTACTTCTGCCGCAACAATAACAGGTTTAGCCGCTGGATAGGCATGGATTGCTAAAAAGTAATCAAAGAACCAATGGCAAGTGATCCAACTTCAAGTTTTATGAATTATCTAAAATTTACTGCAATAGTTGCTGCGAGTGTAGCAGCAAAGGATTATCTTGAATCTCAAAAGATTCTGCCTGAAAGTTCATTTTTTTTATAAATTTAAATGAAATGTTAAGTGATGTAAATGTTTGTGCAATTGGATTTACAACCATGCGTTTATTATTTAACACTTTTTTATGATAGTAAAAGAAGGGATTGATGGGATGAAAGACGAGATTATAGAAAAATGTACTGAAAATTGTATGATTGGATAAAAACAAATGATGGAATTAAAAGTGAAGCAAAACAAAATCTTGCAAATACTGATTATGCATTAAAAGAACCAAAATTTAGTGATTACAGTGCGGCTACTATAACCGGGGTCACCCAGACAAAGTTAACCAATCACAAAGCAGAACGAAAACAACAGATTTCAGCATTTTTACAACTTCAGCCAATGAAATGTCGAATACATAACAATGAAATTTCAACTTGTTCGTTCGCCACGAAAACAGATCGACAAACTTTGGCTGTATGGCACTGAGTTTTCAATTAATTTCGATTATATCCCTTTTAAACGTGAATAGTTGTGACAGAGCATTGGGACGGTAAATATTAGCGATGTTTATGAAAGAGAAACGTCCGTACCGTTTGTTTCAACTTTGCGTGGCGGAGTTCGCTCCGGTGACAATTTCAAGTTTTTTTGTTTGAGTAAGTAACAATAAAATTTGTTAGTGAAGGAAGACTTTCTGAACTGCCTAACGTACCAGTGAAAGCGACGGTTATAGTTTAGGCAAAGTGCGTGGCGTATTTGCAAACAACCGCGAAAACACGGCTTGTTCGCCAGCGTGATAAATTTAGTTTTCTGCGCTGTCGGATCGTTAAGTTCGACCGAAAGCGTATCGGCCGTATACATCCAAAGTTTCGGTAATTCAGCGAGTTTGAATAAACACGCAAAAAAAAAAAAACACAACCGTCTGAGAAGAATATTTGCCGGCATGGGTTTTATTTCGTTTTAGAACGTTTTACTCTTCAACATGCATTCCAACAACATGAACAACCAACAACAACAACTTTGTTTGCGATCGAAATATGAAGTCACAATAAATACAACAAATATCGTTAGCGTATGTTTCAACTGCAAAACGGTAGTGACAATTTGTCAAGTACAAGTTCCTGGATTGATAAAACTATATATGCGTTTAAGGTCTCCTTGATTGGCAAACAAAGAGTAATGCAATCAAATTCCGCCACACAATTTGCCAAACAAAAGGCTGTTGCGTTCACTGCTTGCACAGAGATTGACATCGATTATACAGCATGTGAAACTACTCAAATTTTAAAATCTAAACGTCAACGCTAGCTAATGCTCTATTTAACATAAACTACATAAGCTTCATGGAATTCACGAGTGAACAAATTGAAATTTTATTGTTATTTACTCAAATTGTCACGAGCGAACTCCGCCACGAAAAGTTGAAACAAACGGTACGGTCGTTACCTTCCCTGTTTCGAACTTCTCTTTCATAAACATCGCTAATATTTACCTTCCAAATGTTGCTGTCACAACTACTCAAGTTTAAAAGGGATGCAATCGAAATTAATTGAAAACTCAGTGCCATACAGGCAAAATTTGTATCGATCTGTTTTCGTGGCGAACGAACAAGTTTAAATTTCATTGTTCTGTATTCGACATTTCATTGGCTGAAGTTGTAAAAATGCTGAAATCTATTGTTATCGTTCTGCTTTGTGATTGGCTAACTTTGTCTGGGTGACCCCGGTAATAGTAGCCGCACTGTAATATAAACCGAGAAAAAATAAAAAAATAGAGAATTAATTTATGTTGGAACGAGTGCTTTGTTGGCTTGGTATGGAATAAATAGATTTCTGTAGCCTCTTAGAGGCATAGAAAAAGCTTAGCTTTTTGTAATAAAAGTGTCAAACAAAATGATCGAAACTATGTTAAAAAACTTGTAAATGCTTATTATTCTATAAAATGATTTTTTTAAAAGGAATTACTCAATTAACTGATGTAAGTAAAAGGCTTGTTAAAAATTTATTGATAAAACAAGCTTTTGATGTAAAAAAAAACCATTCTCTTTCCATCAAGCAGATTTATTATTTCTTCCTCGTGATAAATAATGGTAATTGAACTTAGTGGAGTGCAATTTGGTCTGAAATCATAAGCGTGATTTCCAAATCGAACGAGCGCGTAGCGCGAGTTCGATTTGAAATCATAAGTATGATTTCAGACCAAAATTGCACGACACGAAGTTCAATTACCACTTTATTACATCCATTTTGAAATCAATTTAATCGCCCCATAAATGCAGGATTTTAGTCAGCACCAACATTTTATTGATCCAGTAGCCGGTTTGTAAAAAAAGCGGAACCGGAAACGCTTTTACATCTCAAAAACTTACATGTCATGTTATGTGTCAAAAACTCAGTCGAGCGTAACAAAGGAAAAACACGTTTCATTCAAGGAAATTCACGCAGTTCAGATACAAAGTTCATTCAAGTCAATTCAAAGCTCAATCATTTCAAAATTCAACAATTCAAAGTTCAACCGTCGTCATCTGACTCAATGGTGTAAGCCTTTCATTTCTTCTGTGGTTGAGAAATTGCCTTCGCATTCAGGATTTCTTGTGAGTTGTGAATCTCCCTCGATCGCACGATGCTCAGTGGATAGTTTTCTCCTTTAGTACCGTTCAATGGCACTCTGCATGATCTTAAGGGATTCTGGCTCGTAATCATTTTCGTCCTTTTATTTGACCTCGGCGGAGAACTTACTCAGGACCTTGTCACGTTCTTCCGGCGCCATTGTTTGAATAGTGACATTTTCAAGATGGCGGGACAGGCAGCAGCTTGTGAAGACATTCATCGATTGTTTTGTGGAGCGGGTCGTATTTTTATTCACAGCGATAGACTTGAGCTCTTGCATTGCATCGCTTGAAACTAAAGGAAACCTGGAAACATGTACTTCTTGTGCTGGTTCTGAATTTGCTGTTGTGTGGTTGTCGTTTGTTTCTGTTTTGCTGGACTCGGGATCACACAGATCTTGAGCAGATGTTGAAGAAAAATCGCAAAAATATTCGTCAAAATAGAAACCAAAAGTTGGAAACTCCCCTTGATAGGTCTTCAGCCTGAAGAAGCTCATAGGGGTCATTCAGAAACTGTAAGTAATTGAATTCATCCATTTTTTTTAAATTAAGCAGACTTTTGGGAAAAAAAGTTGCAAAATTCACCACACAATTACTTTCTTTGTATTTCATTTTCCTGCAATTTGATTGGTTACTTTAAACAAGCCTTGAAATCTGATTGTTGTTTTGTTTTAGTGTTCTTTTCTCATTGGCTGGCAAAAGATGCGATTTAGAGTAAAAAAAAATAGTGCGATTCGTGAATAAATCGCACTGCTGAGAGCCAATCAGATTGCAAGGACCACCAGTGATTTCAAAATGGATGTAATAAAGTTGGAAAAAGACTTGCAAATATGCAATAACCGTAATGAGGTTTTTGTTTATTTTTGAACTCTTCTCTCTCTTTTTTTTTAAATTTTCTTTTGAATTTCGGGAAGAATAGTAATTGATTTATCTTTATCATTTAATTCTAAAAGTTCAATAATATTAACTTTATTAAGAGTTAAATATTTAAAGTTTCTTTCTTAGATATTTTTAACAAATTATCTCTTTTCATTAAATTGTAATCCATTTTAGAAGAAGAAAAAAATTAAAGTTTAAATTAATAAACAAAGTTGAGCTGAGTAGAAGTTCTATTTGGAGAGGAGGGGGAGGGGCACATGCGGTTGATGTCTCGCCAAGCTTGTGAGAGGGGATTTCAATGGTAAAAACGTCCCCGCGCTCTCCTAATCGATTTATTCCACTTAATGTTTACAGAGCTTTTGTTTTATAAACAGAAACCCCATTCCCTTGACAATCTATAAATACTCTCAAGGTCGATTGAAGAGACACCGCATCTCTTAACACGACGGTTTTTGAGACCACATTTTATTGATATGAATTGAATATGTTTGAAGCGAAATAAAAGACACAAGTTTAGTTAACGTGTTTTTCTTTTGTTAAGGGTTAAAACTGTTCTGCGTAGAAAAGTCATTTCATTTTTTCTCATTTTTAGCTTGTGATCAAACACGGTGTATTCTTACCTCAAATTTAAATACCTCAAATCTCACACTTTCCACTGTCTGACAGTTTTATTGACATTTCTCCAAAACAATAGACAATAGAACCAAACTGTTGCACCTGGTTAATTTGCTAGGTAAGTGTGCCAGATTTGAGGAAAATCAGTGTGGTGCACTGTAGACTCGCCTGCATGGTTCTCATGTGGACTAACTCTTAACCTCGTTTTCTCGGTCCGCACCGTAAGATACCATGGTTATGGATACGGACGGATACGATGTCCTCGTTTTTTTTTCGGTTTATTTATTAAATATCTAGGTCCGTATTTTACAGTACCAACGTCGAACTCGATTTATAAGGTGTATGTTTTGATCAAGCTTGGTTTTCATGACAATCATACAGAGAAAGATCAAAGTGCGACACAAGCCCTTGAATAACATCAGCTGCTTCTTGTTTAAGATATATTCTAGTGTCACGAGAATCTTGAAACAAGCGTGACACGAGACGGCAAAAAAGAGCTTTTGGTCTCTCTTGTTTTGGCGACAATTCCGCCAACAACTTCCTGGCATAAAGAGTCCAGAATCCGGGTTAAAATTCACAGCTTATCAGCGATCCGCTGAATGTATCGCAAAAGTAAGCAATCCGTGCGCTTTTTACAGGCAGAATCTGTCGATCCGCGAACCTATTCATCCCCTTCTTGTCCACGAGCCCCCAGAAATAACGTGCGCGCTAGCTAGACTATTCCGAGGCGCTGGAAAACGAGTTTTGGTAATTTCTTCTTTAAATCTTCATCACGTCCACTTTCCATATTTTATGTCCCCATAATCGACCATCTCCCTCCCCATTAGTATAATCATACGCAGATTGTGAAAGCGAGCTTCCTTGGGAACGGGTTTATAAAATGAACTTCCTTATTGATTATGTTTAGCGCAAAAATTAAGTTATTAAATATATGATCAATAAATTTTTCAAGGTTATGATAACCCAACCTAAGACTTGAAAAGTATGCTGAAATTCATGACCACGGATGCATTTCTGATCATTTACCATTGTAGTTGACCTTGGAAATGTTGGAAGTTTGAAGCTTTTAGCTGGATCCGGCGTTTAGTCAACATTCAAAATGAACTGACAACAAATAGCTCAATTACAAGAGCTTGTGAGGTCCAAGGCCAGCACACGAGGAAAGCATTTGTCAGTGCTTATTATTATCCGCGGTAGCAGTCCCTCATAGAAGGCAAGTCGCCGAATAATACTCTTTCAGGGTCTGATCGATTTTCAAGTTTCCTAGATAGTGCTTACGGCTGAATAGGCTGTGAAATTTATTCCAACAAAGCACAATGGTACTATCATAGCAGATTTAGAAATCGGAAGTATTTTGGCCTTTCAGTCCAACTAAAAACAAAATATAACAAAAAAATGGTTCTCGATCGGTACCAACATAAAAATGTCCTCCACATGCCAATTGGTGGATTTGTTGAGTCCCGATCTTTTTCAAGCAAGTTTTCTACAAAATCTTGCAATGAAAGCATTACTGGTCATTACTTTCAATGCATGTGCTCACAACAGATAATTTTAGTTCAGTGATTTATTACTGAATTGACAACTAATGATAAGAATTCTTGGAGCACGCTGATAAAATTTCATTTGATTTCATTGCTAAACACCAAAACAACCTCCAGAACACAAAAGTAAATAAAAAAAAACAAAAGTTGACATAAACTTCACCTCATGGAAGACATTTCCTTTTGACAACTGTCAAAAGCCCTAAAATTTTCCGTCAAATTTGGTAAATTTAATGGTCAACCGTCAAAGCAAAAGCCACCCCCCCTCCCCCACCCGCTCTCTTTGACACCCTCATTTAACTGCTGACCTCCTTTCCTTTTTTCCTGACAGGTCTGGATTTGGAAAAGTTTCACCATCAAGCTAAGTCAAAATACGAGTATTATTTGAAAAGAATAATGGCTATGAGCAAGCTTCCTGACAAGCAGAACAACTATAACACTTTTGCCCAAATTGTACAGAATGAATTTCCCAAGGCCCTGCGACAAGTGTTCGAATCTGTGTGGATCCAGAAATTTGAAGACAGCTATCCACCCTTCCATTACCCTCGTGATGTGGGACATTCCATAAACTCTTTGCAACATTTGAGACACCCAATTCCTTTTGATCACCCTTATGGAGAATGGAGCACAACTAATCTGTTCGATGCAATTCTCTTCTTACTGTCCCCCAGTGAGTATGAGGATGTGACGGAATACCTTTCTCTATTGCGTAGAGACTTGAGGAACAACAGTTTACTTGCTGAAAGTTTCCATTCCACGTTATTTTTCCCAACAGGGAACTGTCAAATCGAGACTACCCGAGCTGCAGTTCTTAATCTGCGAGTTTTGAAAATTGTCTTTGATAACTGGAGTGGTCTGGCGGAGATGGAAAAACCGATGTTTCACCAAATTTTGCTGTCTGTTAAAAATGCATTTCGCGCCCTTGGATTAAATACAGATACCTTAGATTTTATTGGAAATCCACAACTTGAGTTTTCTGCGGAAGGACTTCGCAGTTTGGGCAATTCAGGTAACAACCGGCATCTGATATAAAGCAGCAAAGTTAATCTTAATTCTTACCAATTTTGCTGAAAACGCATAGCTTGCGATATGACCTTCTGCTTGAATTGTAAACAATTGGCAGATTTCATCCATTGAAATCACCAGCTACTTGTGTTCTCAAGTTTCAGTTTACCTTTCCTCCTATTAGCCACAGTTTTCCCTTACTATAAGGTCCTGAAAATATATGTATAGACCTTCACACACCATACAAACACAAATGAACAAAATTTTTCTTCGGGATAAGTAACATTTTTCCCTCAGGAGCCATAATAGGAGGTGGAGACTGTCCCCATGCCTTTTGTTGTTTATGGTACATGTATTTTAAGGAACACACAGGCATCTGATTTCCCGTGCGTGCGCAAGGAAGAAACGGAAAATACTCTTTCGCTGCCGAAACTGATTCTTTGGAGCAATAAGCGGAGCCTTGGAACCGATTTGAGTGAACTTGTATAACGTCTCTATGGCGCTTTTAGGGAGCACAGGGAGCCATGGGAAGGGTGGACTATTTTAGCGCGCAAGAGCATTTTAATCGGAAGAGCGCCGGCCATCTCGGATTCAAACCCCATTTAACACTTGGCTTGTAGTAATAAATCTTGAATGGATGCCAGCTGCCAGAAATGGCAGGTTGTCTTGCTCAAGCACAAAATTAAACCCATTGGTAATGACACTAGGTTACAGATTTACTAAGTTATTCAAAAAGCTGGAATCGTCAGTCAAGGGGCTGTCAAGAGGTAGATGACTCCCTGTGCTTCATGCGCAGCCAGAGCGTGCACAACGTTTTCAAAGTGAGGAGTGAGGGTGGGGGGGATTTATTACTGTTCCTGACAGGGGAGGGGGGGGGGGGGGGGGAGTCAAAGGCAGTTATGTGGTCAGGGGTGCACAAAACGTTTCTTACACTGGGTTTTCCAGTCACGAGCCCTCCAGCTAATGCTGTCAAAATTCAACGTTGCAGATTGAGCGCTAGACACATGTATATATTGCCTATTCAAGCACCAAACATTTCTAAACCAAGGGCATGAAACGACTCATAACGACAGGTAACATCGATCAGATACATTCCAATTCTGCCTGGCAAGCAACGGGTCCACATCCAGCTTTATCGATCAATTGAGTGTAAGAAAAGGATATTCTTAGTGTAAAGAGCTGATATAAAGTACCTTGCCGATCTATCTATCTATCTATCTATCTATCTATCTATCTATCTATCTATCTATCTATCTATCTATCTATCTATCTATCTATCTATCTATCTATCTATCTATCTATCTATCTATCTATCTATCTATCTATCTATCTATCTATCTATCTATCTATCTATCTATCTATCTGTCTGTCTGTCTGTCTGTCTGTCTGTCTGTCTGTCTGTCTGTCTATCTATCTATCTATCTATCTATCTATCTATCTAAGACCTTCCAAATGGCTTGTTATTGGTCGCTCAATAAAAGTTGCATATCGTAGCAGTCGGTCAATCCCCGGGGACAATCTGTTCTAAAGAATGATAGCCATTTCTGTTTTTCAAATCGAAGAGAACGCATCGAATATAATTTCTCTTTATATCGCTCTTTTTCGGTTATACTTTGTATTAGTCCTTTCTAACTGGCATGGTGTATGTTGTTCTTGTTCTCCGTGGTTTTTTGTTGAGTGAACATTTTCAGTACATGTATGTGAGACTTTTCAAAATTGAAAGACTTTCTAAAAACAGCTTTTCACATCGGCTAGAATCTTATTTCAAAGGTTAGAATGTTATTGTAAGAACCGTAGAGCAAGGTCCATATTTTACTTGAATCCTTTAAATACTCCTTACCTGGACTGCAGTTTGATAAAACCGCCAGAATGCAAGGAATTTTAATTTTATCTTTCATTTTGGAATTTTAATGTCATCTTACAGTTGAAATGACCGGAATGCAGCCGACTCGCACATATACCTCGTGCCACGCGTGTTACACGCGTGACACGAGGCAAAAATGATGAATTATCTAACAATATTTGTTTCCATGATTTTGGTTAGTTATTGTAGTGTGACGTTTGATTTAGCCGTTCTAGCGCTTCGTAGATTACTTGGCATTTTTTTCGGTGTTTTTGAAGTGATTCTGCACTTTCTGTCCCTGCATCCGGTAACACCACCGAAGCGCTGGGAGGAGAGGGTGGGAAATAAAAAGCGCAGGCGTGGAGAGTGCAACTGCTGCAGCTGTTAGGTATTTGTGTTGTGCACTGACTGTTTTCGCAAGGCTTTTACCAATACCCGTGACTTTCCAGGGGGGAAAGCTGTTAAACTGCAAAGCCCATGTTCATTTTTCTCTCGTAAGTGTGATTGCTTTTCCAAGAAACACTGGCATCCACTTCATTAATCTTCGAAAACAAAGGCGAGCAGTAAGGCCATGGCACGACGAAGCGCTAATGAAATCGTACATTTTCTTCTCTCTGTCTTTCTACTTCTACTTAAGGTCATCGGCAGGCTGTAAATCATCCAAGCCACATTTTGTCTGCTTTCCATATAATTTTTATATTCTGTCTTACGATCTTGGTCGTTGTCCACGTAAAATTAAAGAAAAAAGCCGTAGAGCCCACGCCTGTGGCTTATATAACTTTCTAGCTGATCTTTTAAAATCAGTGTGTCTGCTAAGACTTATTTGGACAAGTTGCTTGGTGGTAGCTACAATCTTCTTTTACCATTGAATCAGCGCTGTTGTTGTTTTTACTGTTGTTGATACCCAAGGTTCCTGTCAATCTTAACTTATCGACCTAATATAAACGCTTTTTTTAAATATCGGATTGCTTAAAATCCTTGGTTAGGAGTATTGCCGCCTTGTTAAAAAAAAGTGTTTGGTGTTTGAATATGAACTACATAGCACTTAAATTTTAATGTTAACTTTTGAAAGTTTGGGATGGGATGCTATTCCGTTGTAGTTTCGCACTTTTCATGATGGCTTTCTGCAACTACTTGATTTGCCCCATTACTGCGTGGGTCAGTCTTAGTTTCGTGAGAATACTGCTACAGTTAATTGGACCTTCTTAATTTCCTTTTTCTATTTTACCTCAGGAACCTGGGCTATAGTAGAACGCATTGGAGGAGGGGGTTTTGGTGAGGTACTGTATATCTTTCTAACTTCGCGCAGGTCCTCGCGCGCTACATGAAGGCGACTGGTCAGGGTCGAGTCAGCATTAAAAGGCGTTGAAATCTTGTCCAGCAAACTTTCTTACGCGCAGTTAACATACGCATTTAAGGCAGAAATTCCTTTGCTAGAACGAGATGCTTTACCCCACACAGTGACAAATCAAAGACCCATTGGGCCGCCTCGTGTCACTTCTTGAAACAATATGAACCTGATCTCTTTTCGCACTTTATTATTGCTGGTTGGCTGCAGCTTCAAATACATGGTTTTCTTTCTTAATAATGATAATGATGATTTATGCCCACCATAAATCAACTCTATCTTTTCATTAAGTCATTAGGAAAAAGTAAATTTGATCAACTTCTTGCGTTGATCTAACTTACTCTGGTGAATATCACCATGACGTTCTTTGAAACTTTCGGTATTTTTAGTCCGCGAGTGATCTACGGGGGTAGTGCCCGAGTGGCCGCGAGTTTTGGTGAGCGAAGTGAGCCGCTGAATCGGCGAACGAAGGGAGCCGTGTTGCTCGTGTGCTCGCTTCACTCAGCGTGACGCGCGACTTCCCAGCTCTTGCGCTGTCTCCAAAGAGTGCCTTTTAGCAGGATTCCAATGCGGTTAACGAAAGAAAACCCCTTCCGCGCGCTTACACTCCATTGTTAAGAAATCAAAGATTGGATGGCGTTGTCAAACATCCTAGCGCGTGCTACTCTTTTAACGAACGCAATTTTTCACTCTGATGAAGCTGGACAGAGGCCACCGAAAATAGAGTGTTAAAAAATCTAGATCGGATGAATCATTCTAGTGAAACACAAAGACTATATATTTGTTTCGGAAGACTGTTTTTTTTTTCACTGTGATGAAGGTGGACAGAGGCCACCGAAAATAGAGTGTTAAAAAAATCTAGATCGGGTGAATCATTCTAGTGAAACACAAAGACTATATATTTGTTTAGGAAGACTGTTTTTTTCCTTGTGGTGTTATTCGTCCTTGAGCAGGAAAATTTGCGCTAAACGCATGCGCAGAAGATAAATCTTTTACGTGCTTGAACTCAAGCGAACAAACTCACGAACGTTGCGTGCTTTGTTCTGCTTAACGATTCTTGTAAACTCCGTGGCTTTAAGTTAAAGGGGCTCCGTCACGGAGACTTCCCAGATGACTGGTCTAAACTGTTCTGAAATAAGTGGTAGGTAACTCAATCCATGAGAAACATTATATTTGAACATGTAAAGGAAGACCTGACCTTAATTTGCGGATAGAAATCTAACTAAAGCCATAAATATTGATTTTCTGACAACACTCGGAAAACAACTTGAGAAGTTTAGGCTTACTTTTTCAAGTTGCCATCCATTTCCGTCCAAGCCATCCGCAGTCAAAGATGTTTGTTAACAGTTTCCGTGTTCTAATATAGCAATCGTTAATAAAAATGGTTTCCAACGCCACAAATATTAATTTTGGCTGTTCGAAAATCTATTAAAATCCGTGACAAAGCTCCTTTAAAACCGCAAATTGATTAAATTTGACTTTTAGCCGTCACATGGCTTTATGTGAAATAATTCTTAATGTACATTTCGTAAACTGAGAGAAAGATATTGCGTTGATTAATCGATAATATCATTGTCATAATTGTTTTATTATTGAAAGTAAAGCAACTGCTATTGATGTCGCTGTGTTTGCAAAAAAGCCTTTTTCATCGCATAGCTGTGGTAAATATTGCAAAACGTTTTCGTAATTAAGAATGAAATAATTTGAACCGGAATTTTTGGCACAAATTTCTGAACAACCACGAAACAAATATTCCAGGTGTACTGTGCTTTGAAAACCCTTGCGAAAGAGATGTTCTTTGTTATTATTTGATCCGTTAATTACTTTTCTAGAAACAACTTCCGTGACAGAATGTTTTAGTATGGTGTTTCTTGTTTAAAATCACTCACTTGATTGGCCAAAATTTGACACCTTAGACAACAAGAAGCGGTGTAAATTTCGAGACATTTCGAAAGTCTGTGTTTCGACTGCAGTTTAAATCCATCGGACTGGTCCCTTTGACCCGGTTTTCTGGTTTTTTAGACTCAATAATGTCATAGTCAAATAATGAATACTAACAAAACGGGGGAAAAGCATATGTAACGGTACATACGATCAGGGTCGTAGGCAGATGTTTGCCTGGGTGGGTGAAAGTATCGGAAGCATGAGCGTCTAGGGGGGATCCGGGGATATGTTTCCCCGAAAAATCACGTTCTTGAAGTCCACTTTCCTGCATCGTGGGAGCCATTTTAAGTCTCCCTCTCATATCAAGCGGACCTTTGCGGTGCGTTAGGGGGTGCGGACGCACCCTCACCCTCCTCCCCTCCTTGCCTAGTGGAAGAAGCGTAAATTTCGAGGCATTTCAAAAGTGTCTGTTGCGACTACCGTTTAAATTTACGCGACGGGTCGTTGGGACCCAGGTTACAGTTTCTTAGGATCGATAATTCCACAGTGAGAATTAGGAGTAATAGCAAAACAGGGAAAATGGAGTATCACGTTACATACGCTGAAGAGAAAAACAAAAGTATCATGTTTCAAACGAACAAAAGTATCGTATTACGGTTGTAAAGAAAAACGTAAGTATGACGCCTGGCGTTTCAACGTCTTATTGAAAGTGAAATAAGGTAAACAAAACATAAATAAAACATGGTTATAATAAACAATATGAAAAATTGCATTTTACTTACTTGACGTATCGTATGCTATGCAACCTACATTTTCAAAAGTATGACCGTTACAAAATTTTAACAACTATTTATATATTGTTTTGAAAAGGGTCAGGAACCTAGACTGAGACAATTGATCTCCAGCAGAAACTTAATATTAACGTTTGGGTTAATAGAGCAACAACCCCTCACTGCCAACGCTGACATTTAATGAAGGTTGCAGTTCTTGAATGAATAAAGTCTCCTCAATTTTGCCAGACGCTAGAATTTCAAAACGATCCCATTTGATGTTATGGCCCGGTAAAAACATGATGCTTTTAATTAATCGGTCCCTTTGCATTATGCACTATCCTTTGAGATTCTGAGTTAGATAGTATATACAATAAAGCTTGTGGTAGAAAGTGCGGGTCTGGATACACTTACGGAGACTTGTGAGAATGTGAAGATGTGGCAATGGGCGGCCTTGTTTTCACAGCAATAATTCAAAGAGATAGTGAGAACTTCTCAGACAACGTTGCGCTTGAACAACGCTTGAACAATCTCCTGCGGCTATGTTGTTACAAATCCTGTCAGATATATATATATATATATATATATATATATATATATATATATATATATATATATAATAGTTGAAGGAAAAATGCAAGGACGGACAACTTCTGACGGTAAAATGTTAAAAATTTAAAAATTTAATAAAAAAACGTTTTGGTCGTACGACCTTCTTCAGTTTACAGCGCCAATTGCTTTTGTTCATATCACATCATGTTTCACGTCGTAAATATTTTTTGTTTTTAAATGTAATCAGACTACTTTTTGTTTCACCCCGTAAGCATTTCTTTTAGTATTACGTAATATCATTTTGTAATTAAGGTAGTATTCATTTTTTCTGTTATTATTTTTTTGACTCTGTAAAATTATGTAATTCCCGAAGGACGTTGCAAGAAAGTTGTATTTAAGAACAATTTTTAGCATTCAATCCACGCGCTGTAAACTGAAGAAGGTCGTATGACCGAAACGTTTTTTTTTTTTTTTTTTTTTTATTAAATTTTTAAATTTTTAACATTTTACCGTCAGAAGTTGTCCGTCCTTGCATTTTTCCTTCAACTATTATTATTACCAATGCCAAGGTTTGGACTGAGAATCTATACGGGATCCTCCTGGCGTACATCCTCCGTTGGCTCAGGAAGCACCTCCAAATATCTATTGTATATATATATATATATATATATATATATATATATATATATATATATATATATATATATATATATATATATATATATATATATATATATATATATATATATATACTGGATTAGCAAAAACAAGGCTCCAGAAAGTATTACTTTCTTTATGCAGTTCGGCTTAAAAAAAAAAATGAACTTATGTATCGTGCCTAGTAGGAAAAGCATACAAGTTCTCTGTGGATATGTGTTTTCTCTCAATCTCCCATCCCCCCCCCCCCCCCCCCCCCTTCGCATCCTCAGGTACAGTTGTGTGGGGTGGGTGGGGGTTAGTTAAGTCCCAGTCTCTGATGCGCTGTGTACACACGTTTGAATTTTATTTTCGGACAGACTAGTATCAGTAAGCTGATCGAGTTAGCTTTCTATAACTTGCTCTCTAAAGGAGGTTTGCCTGAAGGCATCATCAAGTCTAGTGAAGGTGAAAGTCCAACGATTTGCAAGTTTGCGTCGTCTGTTATCCTACTTCCGACTTAAGCGGGTCGACTTAAAGACTCGGAGCGGTTGGACGTAACGATAACGTCGTGCCTCTTTTAGACAGCAAAAGGCTCTAGGCACATGAATTAGGGCTCGGAAGCAGTAGTTAGGGCAGATTTCTAATGGATGGTGGCGATATTTGGCTTGAATTTGAGCGTGCCTAGAGTGTTAGTTTTTTTCTCTGTTGTATGTTGGGGACGGGTATTTCCCGCTTCATTAAATTGAAATACATCCGGGACATTGTTATTTGTGAGAAGAATCATGTCGAACAACAGGGCCAAGAAATCACTTCAAGCGATTATGTGAGTAGACCTTTTTCCTTCTATTTTCAATTTTAGGCGTTCTCCGCTTAGCTAACAGTCAGAGTTCTTTTTGATTCGCTAGTGGAGCGTAATGTTATCGCGTGGTTTTCCGGTCGACAATGAGCCGATAATTGACATAAACAACACATGCCAACGTTTCGCTTTACTCAGATATATCTGATATATTGCCTGGTTTGCTTGAAATTGAATCAAACGTCGATGTAGGACGCTAAAGTTCAGTTTATTTGAGAAGTCAATGCCTTTAGAAAGCTAAAGACAAGCTCTCGGCCGAATGTTTTTACACGTTTATCTTGGTGTCAAATTAGACTGTTATGTCATGTTGTTAACACTCTTAATTAAATAGTATAGTTCATGATTCGGGCAAAATACCCTGAAGTTAGTATTTTTGGCCACAAAAGGCAAAAGGAGCGGCTTTTACATTCATCCGAGCTACAATTATGCTTTGTGGAAAGCTCTCTATTCAAGGCTAGTATCAAAACTATCAGTGTCCGTGAAATTTCGGGAGCCTTGTTTTTGCAAATCCAGTTATATATATATATATATATATATATATATATATAATATAAAAAGATAATGAATTGAAGACTTCATCAGCTATTAAAGTGCTCAATAGATGAACTAGAGCTATATGCAGATATGCAATATATATATATATATATATATATATATATATATATATATATATATATATATATATATATATATATATATTTGAAGGTGCTTCCTGAGCCAACGGAGAAGTTACGCCAGGAGGATCCCGTATAGATTCTCAGTCCAAACCTTGGCATTGGTAATAATAATAGTTGAAGGAAAAATGCAAGGACGGACAACTTCTGACGGTAAAATGTTAAAAATTTAAAAATTTAATAAAAAACGTTTCGGTCGTACGACCTTCATCAGTTTACAGCGCGTGGATGAATGTTAAAAATTGTTCTTAAATACAACTTTCTTGCAACGTCCTTCGGGAATTACATAACTTTACAGAGTCAAAAAAATAAAAAATAAAAAATGAATACTACCTTAATTGCAAAATGATGTTACATAATACTGAAAGAAATGCTTACGGGGTGAAACAAAAAGTAGTCTAATTACATTTAAAAACAAAAAATATTTACGACGTGAAACATGAAGTGATACTAACAAAAGCCAATTGCACTTCAAGATTATCCTATGTTTAACAATATTATATATATATATATAGATATATATATATATATATGTATATATATATATATATATATATATATATATATATATATATATATATATATATATATATATATATATATATATATATATATATATATATATATATATATCTGAGCGGATTTGCAAGAACCTGGTCGCCCACAAGCCAAAACACTCCAAGCTGGTACACGTCCCTGGGCCTCCCCCCTGGCTAGAGATTGGCACGTCAGGAGCCCACGTGACACCTGACACACCAGCCATGGCCCTTCTCAGCAGGGATCCCTCAAGCAATGTCAATCAAAATATTCAACAGCCCCCACAGGGCATTCAAAATTCAACATAAACATGCTCAAAATTTAACACAAACAGGCCCAAGCATGGACAGAAAAACCCTCCCCTCCCCCCCGGCTTTTGACAGCTAGTCCGCATGCCAGGCACCAGCGGATAGCTAAGACCCTGGGCCAGGTCACCAGGGCACTGGTGACAGCAGCTCCCCTACAGTTAAGGCCACCAGCTGGGCTTGGACTCGGGCAAAGCCCGAGTCCAAGCAAAAACCTCCGCGACCATATATATATATATATATATATATATATATATATATATATATATATATATATATATATATATATATATATATATATATGTCTGCACATATGTCTGAATTGCTCAGGGCAATTCTTTCTTCTTTTCACTCAATTACCTTACATGTTGTATCTACGGGATGGGTTTCACTTCTTTATTCAGCCATTACTATTAAATAAGCCTGTATCATTAATTTGATCCTCCTGATTAGCTGATGCCTAAGTTGGTTATTTGCCTGTGAATCGTCATATATGTCGATCCTTAGGTTTAAGGCTATGAAGGGGTTTCAGGCTTTCCCATCTCAACCCGGAGAAAGAATCCCGGGATGCCCGCGAACGGTCCAAAAACACTATCTAAAATAACTGCGTTGACAGCGTGGTTGTCCTGATAGTGTAGTGGTCATCACACCCTACCGGTTTCAGGGGGACGTGGGTTCAAATCCCGCTCAGGGCAATTCTTTCTTCTTTTCACTCAATTACCTTACATGTTGTATCTACGGGATGGGTTTCACTTCTTTATTCAGCCATATATATATATATATATAACAAAAGCATATATATATATATATATATATATATGCAAATCAACTAATATTATATATATATATATATATATATATATATATATATATATATATATATATATATAAATTATTCAAAAAGGTTCCAGGCTTCAATAGTATCTCATCGATTTATTGCTACAACTCTTTTTCGTATGGTCAAAAGATGACCACACTCTTCAGGCAATTTTTTCGAATGACCGTTAATTTGAATGCTGGTGGTTAAATACAAGATACAAAGTATACAAAATATGGTTGCTAGGTAGCAGTTGTTAGATTACGTTACTCTAAAGTTCTTGAGGACAAATCTATTTCTATGGGGGCATGAACTCGCTAATTCGTTGCGTTTGTTTAAGCTGCAAAGATCTTTTTTACAGATAATAATAAACTTTTCGTGCAGACATAGATTACATTTTTTGCTAACATTATTGTAGGGTTGGCACTTCTTTAGCACTTTCCATTTAATTTTGAAGGCTTTTTTCGCGTCTTTCGCCGATCTAAAAGAAATTCGGGAAGAAAAACATATCTTTGTTAAAGCAGACAAAACAACCAACTATTACAAGACTGAACCACAGGACTACATATCACTTGTTAACAAGAACGTGACAAAATCCTACAAGAAGACAGACCCAAATGTACCAAAACAGATCTCTTCAAAAGACAAGCAGATTGCGGAAACACTCAGGCTTGACGATCGCATTGAAGTTTCAGCATGCAGGGATTCTTTCATAACATTGAAAGACCATAAACCAGACTTCAAGAACAACCCAACCTGCAGACTTCTTAATCCAAGCAAATCTGAAATCGGCATTGTAAGCAAAACCATTTTAGATGGTATCAACACAAAAATCATCCAAGCAACCAAAGTGAATCTCTGGAGAAGCACTAACAACGCTGTAGAGTGGTTCAAAATGATACCAGACAAACAAAAGCATATATATATATATATATATATATATATATATATATATATATATATATATATATATATATATATATATATATATATATATATATATATATATATATATATATATATTAAATTAAGTGTGGGGTGGGGAATCTGGACAACTGACTGCCTCATTTATATAGGATCACCAACCTATTCCCATTCGGAAGGCGATTCACAGCAATTTCTGATAAATAAATACATACACAGTTAAATAGGAACAGAAATAAACACAACTATATAAATGAGTGAAAATGTGGTCCAGCCGGGAATTGAACCCGGGTCTTCAGATTACTAGCCGAGTGGTTAAGGCATCCGACTAGTAATCTGGAGACCCGGGTTCAATTCCCGGCTGGACCACATTTTCACTCATTTATATAGTTGTGTTTATTTCTGTTCCTATTTAACTGTGTATATATATATATATATATATATATATATATATATATATATATATATATATATATATATATATATATATATATATATATATATAAACACACTGTACATACCTTGTTGCTTTTGAGAATTTGCTTTTGAGATAACTTTGTGTACAAGGTGTCTTCTTCTTCAAGGATACTTAGAAGTACTTCTGCTTTGGTTTTTATTTAATGTCTTGCAGGTACACAAGCTTGTCCATTGTTTGACTAGAACTGTAATAGCAGTAAAAATTGTTGAGATTGATCCCTCAAAGAAAGAGGTAGGTCTTAAAACAACCATTGTTTCTAGAAAGACTGCTACTACTACTACTACTACTACTACTACTACTACTACTACTACTACTACTACTACTACTACTATTATCTGTTCTTCGAAGCTCACGCTTTTCGGAAGCAGATAATTTCCGCGGACAAATCCGTGCACATTTTCGTGCCAACTAGGGGCTATTGTTTATTATATTAGTTTAGCACAGGTCCCCAAAAGCACTGTGCTTAAAATCTGATCGTGTCTAAATAAAGGATGTGATGATGATGATGACGACGACGACGACGACGATGATGATGATGATGATGATGATGATGATGATGATGATGATGATGATGATGAGCTTTATAAAATGAAATTGATGTCGCCACTGTGATCTGGAATGTTCAGGACATGATATTTGATATTGAGTAAAGTAGTTTTAAGTTGACAAGATGTCAAATGATAATTATGTTAACATTATTTCTTAGCATTTGCGACAACTGGAAAATGAAATAAAAATTTTGACGGATCTAAGACACGAGAGAATTGTATCATGCTATGGAGGAGAACAAAAGGATGATCATCTTTATTTATTCATGGATTACATGGCTGAGGTGAGGGCCTTTTTAGGCGATTCTGTAACAAACGTGTCAAATATGTGTGTTTGTATTCTTTTAAGCTTTCTTCCTTGAAATAACAATAGAGTTGAAGTTCGTGAAAGTAAATGTGTTTTTGGTCCGACTCGCAAAAGGTAAGGGATAAAGGAAGGCCTTAGAGCGCATTAAGAAAAGGTATATATTCCTGCAAAATATGCTACAATGCCCCATGAAATTATTGTTAATAATTACTTATTTGACGACTCTTTTTTGGTGGACAATGTACTATTAAATACCATTAAAATATTGTGATGGATGAGTGGGCTGTTGTGTGAGAAAAAGCAACAGCGCACCCGTTTTGATTGTTGACGTGGGCGTGCGTGTGCGAACCATTTTAAAATATACTAAAACAAAATAAGCGTAGCCCCAAGTCGAGTAAAGTATCAAAAGCCGAATTATATATCACGAGCGAGCCGTCTAATTGTTTTAGCATAACCCAGAGACTTACCTTTTCAATTAAAAGTTCACTGTCTACGATTTGAGCATTTTCGCACTTCAAACATAGCCAATCAGATTGCGAATTAATGTTGTAGTCGATCACTGGGTTATGATTATTAGAATTATCCTATGAAATCCATGGCCCTATTTGGCTAAAATCAAACAATATTCTGCGACATTGGCCGGGATAATTGTTTTATTATTCACCAAATTGTCAACAAAATAATTTTTGCTATAAAATCTGTAGCATTCAGTGCGTTGCCAAAATGCTTCTTACAAAAGAAGCAAAGGACCATTACTTTTAACTAGAAGTCACCCTTTCGTTGTGAAAGGTCAGCTGGGACATTTTTGCCACACATTTGTCGGCTTCAAGTGGAAACAATGCGATCTTACAAAACTACCACAATGACATTTTCCAGATCTTTCCACGGTTTGCACTTAGACAGACCACAGAAATGAAGCCACAAAATAAATGTCCAAAACTTTCAAATGAAACCACAAGTAGAGTTTTGAGCATTTCATAAGGCCATTTCACTTAAAGTCTTCAGTCACTTATAGTCTTCAACAGTGTAGACCATGGAAAAATGTGGTCCCTTTCTTGAATGCATAAGAATAACATTCTAAGAGTTGAAACTCTTATTTTTTACAGGGTTCATTGGCTGACCTAGTAAAGAAGCGTGGAGCTCTCGACGAGCGTTTGTCAAGCAAGAACGCAAAACAAATTCTGGAAGGGGTTCACTACCTGCATTCAAATGATATAATTCACAGAGATATTAAAGGTAAACTCCTTCAAATTAACTCCTTAAAATTGTTTCTTGTTGGGTGACGTTGGAGCTTTTTGTAGCTGAGATTATGGTCTGTAAGAGCGGTCGTGAGCGCATTTAGCTAATGCTATACAGCTTTTTTAAGAAAGGTTGTTGGGAGAAAGCATCAAAAAGCAGGCGACAGATGGTCTGGATATTCACTGCAATCTTGCATATTGGTCAAGAGGAAATGTACAAGTTTGTATTGTTTTGCACGTGGTGAATTTGTTTTTCTTCTCAGCAGACCTACATCTGTAGCTTTACTTTTACTGTCGTATGTCTATGAGTAAGGAAAATTCTTCTAAAATTCAGGGTGACTCAACGCACCTTGTTTTCACATGTCTAAAGAGAAAGAAATCGTGCAAATTCACGTTCGTCATGTCGTCATATATCTCATTAGTATTCAGCACATGCAGTAGCTCGATCTATACTTCTACCATTACATACTTCCTTTAGATCTTTTCGTGTGGACGTGTGTGCCTTTCAAGTAGCGGTTAATGCAACACTGTCACGCCAGTGGGAGAAAGCCATGGGGGTAAAATGCCATTTTCCCTGGACTTATTATTTCATGCACAACAAAGTACCATGCAAATGACTTTGAGGACGTTCGCACGAAAATTTTCTAGTCGATAGATTTTCTAAAATTTTTACTGAGGTCGGATATTGAGTCACCTGTGTCAGAAATACAAAAAAAGTGGGAATCACCGACTTTTTTTTTCAGAGATAAAGCCTGAAGAAAACTACGCTGATTTAAAACAAAAAAAAATGGCGCACGTAATTTAGCATGGCTTGCAGGGTTGGTAGTTTAAAATATCGATGACGAGTAAATGGAGGCAAACAAACTTGGTTATATTTTGATGAAGTGCGTCTGTTGGGGCAATAATTCTTAGTGTTGCTATCCTTTTTGTAAGACTTAGCCCTGGAAGATGCATTTGAACCTGTCGTAAGGCAAAACGCAAAGCGAAAATTTTGCTTGCGTGGGACAAAGAAAATCTAAACTTTTAATCGATAGAATTTTTTCATTTTCTCACAAAACGTAGATAATGTTTCGAAAAAAGTTGGGGTCAGCGACCATTTAAGCTAGCAAACTAAAAGCGACGTTAACGCAACGGCTATTTACCCCATAAGTGGTTGGAAAGTTTCCTCAGCGCGCGCACTGGCTCGATGCATGAGTTGGCGTAGCGTTGCGACAGGAGATACGGGCGCAGTAAGGATGCCCAATAACAATTAGGCGAACGTCCGTAAATACGTTGATGCTTTATGTTGTCCCCAATGTGAACAACACAACAAAACGGCTGGCATATAATGATATAAGTGTAACGATATAAGGAAAGAAATTTTCTTTCCTCCTCCTTACGCCATGTCAGCACCCGTGCTTGCTTACAGGCTCCGCGGAGAACCTGTTTGCAAACTACAGGTCGCTTGATATATAAGGTGAACCAAGACACCTCTGATCACGAGAAACTTTTTAAATGTTTTATAAAATAAAAAAAAGTATTTTAACTGTTAAAACAGTTTGTTTGTTGTTGTGGTTGTAATCTTTGTGTATACAGTGGAATTTGTGCTTTGTGGTGGTTTTGACTGGTCACTGTTTTAGATGTGGTTGCTATAGATTTCAGCCAGTACCAGTATAAGTTATGGTTTCAACATGTCTCTTACAACAATATATTATAAACAAATAATCTTTGTTGTGTCGTCGTATAATCTCGTTATTTGCTACCTTTAGGGCCAAATATTCTTTTAGATGGCGATGGGAATTTAAAATTGGCAGATTTTGGACTGGCAAGAACAATTGAGGTGCAATTTACATAGTATTTTAAGTTTTTCTAGGCATGTGTGAAAACATCTGGGAAGATGGGGTCAATCAATCTGTACAATGTTTCGGTTGGTATAGTCCGTGAGCCAATTCGTGAAAAGTGGCTGGAAATGCAATTTCGAAGCACCGTTAACCGAACAAAGTTTCCTTGATACCAATTTAAAGCTTAGGGCCTAGTGTTTTATATTCAACTTGTTTCACACTGCGAAACTGGATCTAAAGGGAGAAAATGAGTTTTTTTTAAAAGGGAATGGGTGGGTATTAATTAGGAACATCCATGTCGGTACAATACAATAAGGCCCATATCTCTCACCACATTACACCAACCTTTATTAGACTTAGAGGGATTAAACAATAGATCATACTCTTGAGTAAGATGCTGTTTAATTAAATAACTGTCACCATAGAGAAGGTTGCTAAGGCCTATTTAATGAAACAACGACACTTCAAATCCCGAGTTTCAGCATGGAAGTTAAATGATCGCGTTTTTAATAAAAGCTGTAATAGAGCAATGAAGGCTTATAATAGAAAGCAATGTACAAGCTGAACTATTCTCCGGTTAAGAATTTATCACTCCTCCAAATTTAATAAAGGTTGGTGTAATGTAGTAATAGATATCAGCTTTGTGAGTATAATACCTGATTTGATGTTTCAAATTTATCCCCAGCCACCACCTGATAAAACACCTCATTTTCTTCATTAAGCTCCACTTTCGCTGCCGGAAACAAGTTCAATATAAACACTAGGCCCTGAGCTTCAATTTGGCACCAAGGAAACTTTGTTCGGTTCGGGGTTGCTACGGAAATAGTTTTTTGAGGTCCTGCCTCACGAACTAGTAGGCGAGCTGACCACAACCAGACAGTACCATGATTTAAATTATACCTTGATTAGGTTTGTTTTTAAAACAAGACACTCTGTGAAAAATACTCCTGAGGCATACCTAACGCCCATTTGTGCCAGCCAAAGTGTTCTATTTTAAAAGTTTGAGTAATGTAATTGCCTGCGTGAACTTTAAATTGCTACCAGCCACTTGTTTACCGGGAAACATTCCCGAACAAAAGTGAGATAACCAAGTTGAAATAAGAGAGAGTGGCTATCTATTGTCTAGAATAACTTCAGTGACAAATTAATCACCTACAACAAAGTATCGTTAGCGCAGGTGGGCGTGAAAACAGGCCCATTCCTATGCAAAAGAAAAAGGACAGTACTGAAGGCGGAATGATTGGGGATGGAGGCTTGAGAATTCTCTCAAGGGTACTCCTCGAAGGTTACGAAGTAATGAGGACGAGCCTATGTCCACCGCTTTCTTTCGACTACCGAGATCAAACCGAGGAATTCGAGGCGTTTAACTTGATTATCGATGATTGAGAACTGATATTTTCTGAATTCCAGCCTTCAGAACAGCCGCATGGTAATTAAGATAAGGGTTATTAAACATGCCAGCCTCTACATAAATGAACTAGTACATTTTGTTTTTATCGACAGTGGGACATCGCGTCTTCATCATGACGTTTATACTTTGAGCTGGTTTTTTCCAATATATCTACTTCATTAATTGTGAGCATGGTCGATCCGACACTGGAGTACCTAATTTCCCAAGAGACCCTTTTCGCTCTGGCGGAGTATTCTTTTCATACTATATCTTCCGAAATACCTTAACCTTTCGTCAAGATAGTGAGATGAATAAATATCTTAATTAAATCGGACACTGAATTTAACGGTTTATTTTCTTTCGTTATGGCACTGGTTATTGTATATTTACTGAAAAAAAGTATTGTTAAAAAAGTGCATTTTCGGCTGCCTTATAACGTTTTGGCACCGTTGTTATTATTGGACATAGTAAACAGAGATCAGCCATGTTAGTTTGTGTAATGTCAATTCTAACATAAATACATTTTTGTCCGTTCCAGAAAGTTGGCAGTAAAACATCCCTGACAACAGTTTGTGGCACGTGGAACTGGATGGCCCCAGAAGTTGTGAGGGGAGAAACATACGGACGTAAAGCAGATATTTGGTAAGCTAATTCTTTACCAATTAAAATGTGTAAAACGTTCACATACAAGGTAGGGGGCTACGTTGATTTAAACAGAAGTTAACTTTTTTTCACCAAATCCTCTTAGACTGTTTAACTATTCGTAGCAAATCAGACAAATGAAAAATAACCAAGTTAGCTCAATGCGTTGGTATACTGTGATAGTCGAGAAGTGGAGAGGACGAAAGTTAACACAACTCAACCGCTCATCTTTTATTTACAAGTGGTCTGCACTCCAATTGGTAACAATTCAAAAACTGTTTTATGTTTTAGATAGCATTTGGAGTCCTTTATAGACACTTGAAAAAATGATTTAGAAATACCACTGATTGTATTTATTACGAATACCCATTGAAACCGTGCTCTTGCCTCAACGCTTTCCCACAATCTGGGGGTGGGATAAAAAATGATCTTGTCGTAAAAAAAGGTTGCGGTTGTTCAACGTGGTAAAGTGCAACAATAATAAAGTATTATCGTTTGTCTCACGATGCAGTCGCTTATGATGTGAATCGCGACGTTTCGACTGCATACTCCTAGTCTTCAGCAGGCGATAAGGCCAACTGGTTACGAGTAACAGTATAAAGCACGATGCTCTGCTGAGATTGGCTGGTTTTCAACAGCTGTGATTGGTGCATTTCGATCCTCGCTGCCCCGGTGTACTTCGGTGCTCCGGTGCCGTACCGTTGTTGTTGTTGTTGTTGTTTTTTTTCGTGAGCATCCATACACCTGGAATTTCAATTTTACTATTTCTGTTGATGCTGTTAGGGTGAAGCTTTATATGTATTGCCTTTTTGGCCCTATCGACGTCGGTGAATACAGAAACTGGAGAACAAACAAGCATTCCTATACTTTTTTAACTGGTATATTGTATACTTACACTTCTACCTAGGCTATATTTCGTTTTACAATCACTATAAATTCCTGTAACTCAATTTAAGCTCATCAGTTTGCGGCCATGGCCTCTCTTGAGTTTTATAGAGTTTTAGATCTCCAATAATTCTAATCACAAACATTAAATTGTCATCACCATCATCATCACTATCATTCTTTTCGCCACAATATAAGAATGCAATTTTTAAGTACAATTTAAACAGTTTAGATAAAAGAAGGAAGAAACCTCCAGGAAATTAAGCCAGCAGGATTATAAGAGAGGTCACCTCGGCTATCAATAATTTGTTGTCAGTCGCACTATTTTTTTTTGTGTAAATAATAAAGACGTTGTATTTTCCTCGTTTTTTAAAGGAGTGTGGGCTGTACCGTGCTGGAAATGTTGACTGGAGGGCCTCCCTTGAAGAGCTTTGAACAGCAACAAGTCATCTTCAAGATTGGATCAGATCCCACTCAACCGAAACTGCCAGAAGGAATATCACAAGCTGCATTGGAATTTTTAAAAGCCACCCTTGCCCGGTTAGTACGTTTAAGTATACAGTATACCGGGTAAAAAAATATAGTAACAACAGTCAGTTGTTATGTAAAGCTTTCTTGAATTAGTATGTGTCACAGAAATGCCCAAACCATTTACAACAAACGTTTAGAGAGGTCCACATGTAATACTACTAGGAAGAAAACCTTTCTTGCGAAGACAATTGAAATTATAAAGAATGCACATGGCAGTAGGAACTAAAATAATGAGTAAAACTGAGACTGACTGATATTTATATTATAACTTGTTTTATAGGGAACCTAGCGAACGACCGTCGTCAGAAGAGTTGCTTACTTACAAATTCATTACAGAAGGGCAAGAAAACGAATAATCATGAAAGGATTGTTATCACCGTCAGACTGGTCCTGTCAATCGCATTTCGCTTTAACTTAGCAATGGTAGGAGGGGGAGGGGGTCGCTCGGACTACGCAATCTCTCCACGCTTAGGCTAGGCAGCAAGAAAGTGTTTGTTGATATATTGTCGTTAAACTAAGTTATCTAAGTAGAAACCTGCTCACTTTTTCGCGACGAGTACTGATATTTGAAACATTGTTCGAAAGTAAGTAGGGCTTTAGATAAAACCAGCCTTGAGAAATAGACAAAATACTCCATGTTTTTGTCTGAGTGCAATTTTTGTGCATTTTGAAAGAAACTATTTTTTTAACTTTACAGTCAAGTACAATTCCCGTGTACATTATAAATAAAGTTTCATCTATTTTGTGAAAAGCCTCTTTTTTATAGAGGTTAATTTTTAATTACTTAATAATTACTTGAGTGTTCGTATAAAAAACTCCTATGGATGGGATACTAGTCCACCGCGGGATCTCCCCCCCCCCCCCCCCACCCCGCCCCCCAGTATTGAATTAACCTATACCCATTTATACACCCTACCCAAGAACACAACAGATTGTCCCAGAGTCAGACGTGTACCAAGCGGTCACTTATTCATTTATAAAAGAATCCCCACAAAAGAATCTGAACCTGGGAGGCAAATTGACGCGCGCAAATGCACCTTCCCTTGATGCACCGAGAACTCGCTAAAATCGCGAATAAGAGAAGCGTCTGGGTACGAGTCTGACCCAGAGTCCAGCACGCTAACCGCATTGGACCACTGTCTTGCGTCTAACAGATGAGGAGGAATAGGCCAGTATTTCAGAACATCTTAGATACATCTTCAAAAATGAAGAAAAACCCTCTCAGTTACAAAGTCATAAGAAGAAGCAGGATGTTTCTTGTATTATCATTTGCTGGTCGGTGTAAAATAATTGTTCTGGGAATAGTTCTATGGAAATCATAAGGTCGGGCGGTTTATAGCGAGCGTACAACTTGGACCCAGGTTTGGGACCCTCGTCCGCGAGCGGCAAACTGGCGAGGAGATGGTTCCTGCTCCCGCCCCTGTCCCCTTGCCGGCTCGCTTTGGCTCAGTTGTCGCTAATGAGACGGTCTCAATGGGGTGGTGGCTGTTAGGGTCAACGGGTAATATTTTGGCTTTATTGCGGCTAACGGTTAATTTTTTTCCGTTACAGTTAAGAGACGTGTTCAAAATTTATTTTCATTGTTTTTAGGCGTATTCTGTATATACTTACTGTAGCCTTTAACATAACTATCACAACATAACATAAGTCAACTCATAAATTATGTTAAACTGGAAAAGGCCTGAAAATTTAAAATAGTCATAGCTACAGCCGGAGCTATCCAAACGTCGTGCTACAGATGTAGAGCAGTTGCTAAGGGATTGCTAAAGATGGTTTTTAAACAAGCCATTTTTGTGCCTAATTAATTTTGTTTTGGTGCGGGGTGGGGGTGGGGAGGAGAGGAGGAGGGGAACACTTGCGTTGAAATAAATAAAATGATATTGCGCTCGCTAAAACGTGGATGGAGGAGAAAATGTAGAACACCTATTTTTGTTAAGAATATATGTTTATTCTTATAATGTAATATAATTTGCATGCATAAAATGAAAAGAACTGAAAAAAAAAAACAACAACAAAGAGCAAATAACGCACTCGAACACCAACCCACGGTCTGGCCAGTACCTAACGCATGCTGATGAGGCCTAACAAGGCCGAAACAGCTATCCGTGGCTACCACTGCCTGGGTGATATGGCTGTGCGCATGCGTTAGGTACTGGCTAGACCGTGGGTTGGTGTCCGAGTGTGTCACTTGCTCTTTGTCGTTGTTTTTCTAATTTATATATAACTTATATAACATGGAACGCTACTGAAGAAGATCTGAAAATACGCCATAACTTTTATCATAACTATATTCGAATTTTTCATAAAACCATAAGAAGCTTTAAACATGTTGACGTTCTTTATCGGTTGACACGGAACTATATGCCCTTTTAGTTTTAGTAATTTTTATATTCATGTCACATGACTTGTCAAATATGGCCGTAATTTGAAACAATTGAAGGACTCTTCGATTTAACAAAGTTGTGCAAAAGACTTGTTCGGTTTCAAGAACCTTAATTCATAGCAACAAACTTGTTGTTAACAATTCCCTCCCACCCCCCCCCCCCCTTCCCCTCCCTCCCCACCCCGTTAAAAGTTTCGGCATTTCTTGGTGCCGAAACACACAAAATGCCAGACCCAAAAGTCTTCACAAGAGATCTTGAGATTATTTATTTCGTAGTATTTCGTGGTTAAACATTCTTTACGCACGCGGTTAACAAAATTTCAATTTTTACACCTAAGGGCTAAGATTTTGGCCGGTTTTACGGTAAACCCCATTGAGACCCTCTAATAAAAAGGTCTCAAATTTCTGTCTACTCGCCTGAATTGAGGTACTTTGCACAGGTCTCTGTAAACCACTACTGGGCAAATTAATTCAAATTAAATTCAAAGTGACTTTCCGTAGCTTACCTATCCCACGTCATTAATCGGTCCTTCTCGTTTTATCGCGTGACCAACCAGCTCGAACGCGGGCTCAGGCTTCAAGATTATCGCGTCACTTTGTTACACGGGAAACAGTGCGCATGTGCTTGCTATTTTATGTCGATCGGGCGGAAAAACCGCTGATTGGCTGTCCATTTCGCGGGAATTGTTGCTATCCGCTGACCTGCGCTGAGCGGCTCATAAAAGCTGCAAAATTTACGAAATTTGTGCTTCTGTAACTCCAAATCCACGGCAAGAAATGTTGAAGTAATGCGATATTCTAAAATTACGACTTCTTGAAAAGAGGTATCACAGTTTTCATAACTTTTGCATGGCAATAAGGGCCTCCTTTCTTCATCAGAACATGCGACGTGATTTGACTCAAGTGCTGGTTTTCGACGATCACTACGCAACACAAAATATGAAAACTTAAGAAAGTTCTTGAGTACTTAAGGCCATAAATTTAGGTAAACAAACGTTAGATGTTGGGTATCAAAATATCAAAGGCGAAAAAAAATCGCGAAAGGCGAAAATGTACATTTCCATATTTCTTTCCGTCGAAGCTCGAAGCGCAACATCGCACGCCACATGTAATAGGCCTCCGTGTAAACCTTCTGAACAAAGCAGCAGTTTGGTACGAACAACTTCATTACCAGTTACGTTCAATGGAAACCCAAGGCAAGTTCACATTATTGGCATTCAGTCTGTATGTTTAATAAAACGCTTCACGTTCGCATTTGCTGCTATTTCGTCAGTTTTCGTACGAAGTCCGAGGCAGAATTTCCCAAGCCCGGTAAACTCTCGCGGCCTGCCGCGGGTGTTCTCCATTTTCCCGCCAAAAGCGGTGGCTGTAACTGTCAATATTTTTAAAAAGCCGGCAAAAACATCCATTTTTAAATCTGCCTTTCGGTAATTTTTAACTCGCGTAATGGGATAAGATATTTGAAACAGAAATGAAAAAATTTGCGCGAGTTCAGCTCTCCCTTACGAAGCTACTATGATCAATGTTCCGTGAAAGCGAGCAAAATATACATTGGCGGATCCAGGGGGAGGGTCCGGACCCACCCCCCCCCCCCCCCCCAAACAGACCGGACGCTTGTTAGAGACTGAAATGCTTACATCGACAGGATCGTATATCACTTTTTAACTAGCTGGTTTTTTTTAATGAAACGCTCATTGCATTTTGTTACTAAACTAGTTCCAGGGGTATTCAAAAATGTAATTGTTTTTGGGTATCGTCCTATGATCTGTTCGCCTCTGCTCGCAAAGCAGTACTTCCTGTGCCAACGGTGACCATCGTTCGCAGATTAAAATTGGAAATCTGTACAATCTTTGTTACCAAGCGCAAGAGGAGGATGTTACCAAGTGCAAGAGGAGGATGTTCCAAGGGTGGATCCTTTACCAGTTAAATTCACTTACACGCTAAGAGGCCAAGGAATTATAACAAACAACTGCAACTGGTCAGGGGAGGAGGGGGGGAATTAATTTCCCCCCCCCCCCCCAAAAAAAAAAAGTTAAACAGTCCTTTCTGAACCAAAGTTTGGACCCCCCCCCCCCCCCCCCAGATCAAAAATTCCTGGATCCGCCCCTGATATAGCAGTCCAAGAGGCATTTGTGTCATTTGTTTGTGCCATCACGAGTTCAGTTTGGCTTTGATTGGCTGTTGAAAACAAAGAAATCTTAAGCAGAAGTCAACAACACCATGATTTGCCCACACAGTATACATGAAGTCCTGGAATCTAGGACTGGAAATCCTTTGTCTCCAGAGCCCTTTGTTTCTCGTGCAAAGGTCCCACTGGCTAAGAGAAGTGAAGTGGGCTAGGCTATGGGGACGAGATTGGCTGGTTGGTTGGTAATCTGACTCGTTCCCAGTCCCTTTGTCACAGTTTTCACTAACAACCTGACTCCCACCCCCATGTCTACCAGCCATATAGCCTTTCAGCACTCCTGACAAAAAGGGGGCTATATATTCTTGCTCTTTGGGAGTGGTATGAAAGAAATCCATTATAGTGAGCTCACTAATGGTAAGATATATTATCGCATTTGGTGGTGGGTGCCAATAAATATTGAATACCAATAGTGGCATAATTAATAATTTGTTGCAGGCTTCAAGGAGGACAAGGAGAATTAGTCAAAAGAAGACTAAACTCAGAGTGTGAAAAGAAAAGAATCTGTTCACAAAAATTAAAAAAATGGCAAAAGCAAAAACTGACAAAAACAAAAATACAGCCCACTAATTAAAAAATTTGTAAGATCAAAAGAGTTGGACACACAGCTATCTCTAATGACCAAGGAATTGAGAGCTCTGACAAGGGAAACGCATAAACTTTTCCTGAGCATGTGAAAAAGCAATTTATTTGGATAAGTTAAAATTAATAAAAACTTATAAGGAAATTAACTGTCAGCATTTCTTAGTCGTCCAGGAAACCTTTGTAGGGTCAGAGGGGAATGGTCAAAGGGGGAGGCTGGGAAAAACAAACGAGCCTGTTAAGGGTGTTTCTCAATGATCTTCTTCATCCTGGTTTATGCAATCTATAACAGACAGCCCTTTTCCAATAATCTTATAATGTTTCCCAGCAGGCTTTCTCTACATCTTCCACCTAAAATAAAGAAACACAGGAAAATTCAAACACAGGAAATCCCAACAATAGAGACTGCCACAAAATAACACTTAAAGCAATTGAGACCTCAGTAATTAAATAAACAAGCCATTAAAACATGAACAGAAAAATTTTTTGATTAGGGTTGATACAAGATATCAACCCTAAGTATCTTGTGAGTTAGAATTGATACTGAATCCTTGGTCCCTTGTCCTCATAGATTATAAGCTAGATTTTTAATGGGTAAGGCGCCCCTCCACTGTAAGTATAGTAATGTATGGCCCTTTTTGATATTTATTCGCAATGTCCGCCCCTGTCTTCTCAGTATGTTTGTTTGGACCTCCATGGACCTATACGCACTCTGGACTGTTTCACCTGTTTTTTTTTCTTTCTGGTTTTTGTTAGTGTATTATAATTTCTTACACTGCTGTTGCAACTTGCATCCCATCCCTGTAAATTAAACCTATAGTCAGACAGTCATGAGGATGAAACTCAACATTCTTGGTGTTCGTCTGTTCGCTTTTGGTTTTTCAGACGGTCATTCATCCGCTGCGTGTTCATGATTGCTAGCTGACTGGCCATTCATTCTGTAAAGTGTTCATGTTTGGTGCAGTGCACATGTACATCCTTTACTAACATAAACATTAACAATCAAAATATTTAAACCTTGAAAGTTTTCGAATCCTTGATTTTAATATACGTTAATGGCGCCCACAGCGTTGGATTACAGTGGTTATCAATCACACCCACCCTTCAGAGAAAAAAGTCTAGATGCAAGTTAGAGTTTGAATGGATGCCAATCATCTCTGCCTCCCTATTAAATGACATCAAAATCTCAAGAATATTTAAAATCCTGTATTCCAAACTTGAAAAAATTTCTGTAACCAGAAATGAAAAATAAGTACAGATATAAACTTCCTGCATGTAGATTTGCTACATATTTTTTGGTCATCCATGCATGGCGAATGACCGTTGATTAATATGCCCAACAGAATTTTGTTGTATTTACTAAACCAATTAATAGTCTTTGGAGCCCAGAATAAGCGAGTTATTTTTTTGAGCTATTAGCTAGCTACAACTTAAGTTTTATTTTTTTGTGCATGATCACGAATGCATTAATTAAGATTTGAAAGTAGCCAAAACAAACATTGCTACACAGCGAAGAAGATATGCCGCTCCAATAGAAATGATTTTTGAAAAATAATTCAATTCTGACTCAACGAATGTGTTCACAAGGTAACCTAGAATGTATTCTAACATATGATGCTAAATATATTACCTGAATTTTAAGACGATTGAGTAAAGTTTGGTGTAATTCAACAAAGAGGCAGAGATTATTGACATCCATCAACACTCAACTTTTTGTCTAAACTATTGTGCCCTGAAGGTCACGCAATTGACAATCACCGTAAATCCTTTGCTAGGGTAGCAAAGGGTTTATGTGTGACACGAGAAATAGGCAAAAATTGGACCGTGACGCATGAAAATAGGGAAAAAATTAGACTGTGACGCATGAAAATAACTAGAAAAGACGGGTGATTCATGAATTCTGCTGTTTCAAGTATACGCTACCCTCCAAAAACAACTCACCCCAATTTTGACTGAACATCCAAACACCCACAGATAGCTGGCATTTACCTGTAAATAAGAACATGTACATGTAAATGTTATTTAGCTCCTTTGTTGTACTAATTTATTGCAACTCATGCATCTACAGCAATGTCTACATGTAGCATAGTTAAAAATATCAAGTTGAAATTAATCAGAGATTAACTATAGCTGTGGCTATAATTTTGTAAATGTCTTATCTTAACATTGTACTTTTAAGGTGAATCACTGTTATTTTAACTTTGTAACAGTCAGGTTCCAGTGATTGATCGACTGATTGTCAGATACTGAAAGCATTAATAAAGCACAAGGTTTTGTTTAGAAAATTTTATGAAGGTATCTGTTTATAATTTAAGTAAAAAGACGAAGATATGCCTACAAACATACATCATCAAGCTCATGAAAGTCAAACTAGGCTTACCGCTTAACTCTGTCGTGTCAAGTCATACAGTCATCATTATCTGTAGCAGAAATCATGCAAAATAAAGTTAGACAAAGCATGTGGTTCGCGTAGCTGAATGTCAAAAAGTAGCAAAAAGAGCAACGGCTCCATGCAACCGACGAAGGAAATCATTACACAAAGAATGAGGCTCAAAGAGAGTAATAAAACCATACTAAAATGTGGAACATACTTACTCTTGCATTATCCGCATTCTCTACGACAAGCAGAAGTTCCAGAAGGGGAAAAATCCACAAAAACGTTCACAATTCAAACCTCCCGAGGCAAAATTTGATGAGTATTTCGAACTCAACTGCACCCGCACACGGTCAGCGGAAAACAGCAGAGCATGCTCTTTACAACGTTTGTTTCAGCCAATCAGCGGTTTTTCCGCCGTGCCCATGTCGATTGTCGATCTGTCGATTGTTGTAATCATCTTCGCTCGAGCATATCGCCGGCCAACTAAACATCCACTAAGCTACACAGGCTATTTGTTTCTAAGTTTCGTAGCATTTCCGTCTGTACCTTGAGTAAACGTTGTCTTTCAAGTTCCCGACAAGAAAAAAGGTTCTTCCTTGTGGTGGTGAAATTGACAAACAACGAAACGAGGTTCATTAACTGAATTCCACGCGGGTAAGTGAAAACTTTTAAATTACTTCAGTGCTTTTGGACCAGTTTGCAAAACTGGACATATCAATTTTGTAGCGATATTGATTGTTATAATTGTTATATTAAAATATCTGCAACATTTAATGTACGTCCGTTAGCCGGAGAAAATCGAATCAAGAGTCTGTTTACGAAATTATGGGGTCGAAGGCTTCGCAAACAGACGTTCCGCTTACAATACAGTAGAAAATAAAGTAACTTGCCGGTTTCCACAAAACAAAACTTACAGGTTTCTATATTAATTTGCCTCAGCATAAGAAGATTCAGGTGTTTGAATCGGAGTTTAAGTCGAATCTTCGGGCACTTTCAATACGTAAATAGTTTTAAATTTATATTTTTAGTCGACCTTGTAAGAAATTTGCATGCAAAATAATCGGAGTTCAATCAACATCCTTTATACCTACGCTTCTAGAATGAACTGAAATTGGCAGAAGTTGGTAGCTTTTAGTTCTGTTCACGCTTGCAATCCGCGTTAACAGTCGCTCATAGAACTTGATTTGTTGACTTCTCCACACAAACAAAATTTCTCGCTTTCTTGAAAGCGGCGGCAAGTAGGCCAGTCGCTGAAACAACTCCTGGGTCTTATTTTCGAATTTCCTTAATGTCTTTGAAAATTCAAGCGATTAGCAGCGATTTTATTAATCTGACGTCGATAGTAGAATACGCCGTGAAATTTGCACGGTATTTTTGTCGTCGAAGCAGATTTTTAAAAGCGGAAGTATTTTGACCTTTCATGTAGTCAAACCGAAAGCAAAGTAAATAAACGGCACGTGATGCATGCAGAAGCGATGACGTTTCACAAGGGGTCTTTAATAATTTTCAAGACATTTTTCAAAAAAGTAAGGTAAATAAAAGTAGCTGGCAACTTCTGTGCTGAGTGACTGTTCGACAAAAGTTGCGTTATCTTGGCGTGATATCAGATATAATTATGATATACGATGCAAGACTTGAAATTGCTTACATCTTCTGTTTGTCTCTTTCGTTTATTCTTTAAATTAGTCCTTTCTAAGTGCCCAGGAGTATTTTACTTTGAGTTCTACGCGACGATTTCGTGTTGAGTTACTTGATTTCTTTTCCAAGTCCTATTCGGTTCTACAGATCTGTCCTTCCCAACAGACAACAGACAATAGATCCCGTCCACTCGCACGAGGACCAGGCGGTGTTGGACACGACTCGCCAAGCATACCGGATGAAATTTTCGATTGCACTCATTATTGTCTGATCGTCAGACTGTAAACAATCCTCGAGGTGAGAAGATATTCCTATGCTCATGAAAGAAATATCGGAGGAAATCCATACCAAATCTTTGTGGGCCAAGTAACAACTATAGATGTGTATTGCTGGATTCGTGAAGGCGCCATTTTATGCGCGGAACAACTCTTATTTGGAGTCGAAACATCGCCGTACATCGACTATTGGAAATTATATTCGATTCTCGCATGATTGTGATCGATCTTAACGGGCTGAAATCGAACTTAATTAACTACGGCGCTTTCTTTTTGAGATATGTCGAGTTGTGTATGAAGTACGTCGATGTACTGCTGGCCAACGCAGTTCGCCCTATCGTGGTTTTGATGGATTTTAGCTGGGTTGTTTATTAGGAGTTTTCCCACTCGGAGGGCCCAAAGGCCGTTTTGATGACATGTCAAATATCGGCCCAACAGAAGGATGATATAAACACTACAAAAACAAAAATGGCAAGAAAACATTAAAATATAAAATTATACAACAAACAGAAGTAGAAATATAGGCTCTGTTCATGATAAAACATCGACAGAAATCACACCATCAATTCCCGCGAATGCGAGAACTGAGTGACAAATCAAGGAAGAAACACGAATTTGACCGTTAAAAGACCTTAAAACGGCGAGGCGCGCCCTGGCCCACTGTACTTTTCGTAAAGTTCAACTATCGAACTTAAGTTCTATGCAAAAATAATCTACAGTACTGATCCTTGCTTGTAAAGGAATGAGCAAATGTTCATGCATGTCTAACGAGTGCGCCACCCCCACATTTACCATATAGCATTATTTCAGTCGACTAGTTTTGGAAGCAAAATCGCTTCCCTTAATTCAGAACTTGACGAATGACTGGCCCAGATATTATTCTTCAAGCTCCAAGAAAACGGTCCTTTAAAACGTTACAATTTCGCCGAAATGGCACGAAGAAGATGAGACCTTCTTAAAATACGACGATAAAATTGTCCGCCATTGCCTCTATCAAGGTGACATATGATTGGTCGAAAAATGTCACGTGAAGCGTGTCCAACACCGCCTGCACGAGGACATTACGCGATGACATTTTTTTTTTCAATTTTTATTTCACAACTACAAAGGTTCCTTTTACAAATACACATATAAGTAAAAAGAAAAGAATACAAAATGACAATGACGAGAAAAAAAAACACACTGCGAATGTACTTTACATTTCGCAAAATGCTACTTACCTACAAATACATACAAGACTTTCAGCTAAAAACATACATCTTACTAACACTACAGGGCACTACAGGAGTTTAACATTGCTTACTAATTGTACTTACAAAAGAGAAAACAATAAAGGTCAATATTTAAAATCAAAAAAGTTAGGAACACTGTCATTGAAATATAAAGGAGAGAAAAAGTGGCAGGCTTAAAGTGCCTATAACCCCCCCCCCCCCAAAAAAAATTTTTTCGACTAATCAAATCTCTGTATGGAATTGGGAAAAATGTCGCAAAAATTTTTGAATTCGGTGAAAACCCGAATTTTTTACGAATTTTGAAAGTTGGCGCTGTTAACAGCACGACCGAGCATTCGGGAGAATGGGACTAGTGACGTCATTCCAGGCCATTGCCAGCGTCGCTCCAGTAACTCTCACGTTGTTTTGTGTGTGGGATAGAGTACTGAGGGTTACTTTTCGTCAAAAGAACTTTTATTTGACTCAACAAAAGTTCGAATATTCAAACGCACTTATAATGTCGTCCAGCGATTCTAGCTATTACTCTAGCTCGGACTCTGAGGCCGCAGAGGTCGAGGTCGAGTACGACTTAGAAGTTCACAACAACACAACATGAATTCTTGACCTTCGCACAGGATGCACAGTTTAGTTAATTAAATTGAATTGCCTCAGAGTTTTAAAAAGGTATAAGATTTATTGACTTATCAGTATTTACTGTAAATTTTACAACGAAAGTCTGTACTTGCGTATGAATAATTTGCAGTCAACTATTCGTTTGCGGAAGCGGCCGGTACGCCGACTTTATTCGCTATTCATCACATTCGTACGATCGATAATCTTCTTAAATTTTCTGCTCGAGGTTAGGATTCAACTGAAAATATCTTGTCCTGCTTTTAAACCCTTAAGCTTAACACTTGTGCTAACTAAAGTAAAGCCCGAAGACGCCGCATCTTTGCGGTAAGAATCAGTGAAGAACTTGTTTCCCTTCGCTGCTAGTAATGTAAACAAAGTGTCGCGGAATGAGTCGATTGTTAATTTGCATCGTGTGTACATGCAGGGGAGCGAATAAGTCTGAATAAAATCATCAGCGCTCACTAGAATCGCTTAATGCTTCAAATAAATAGTGGTAATATTTTGGATCGGGAATAGAAGATAATTACATGTACCTTGAATTCTACGAAAACTGTGGAGTCCATACGCAGAAAATTGAAGTTTGTGTGCGAAGATCGAAAGTCTGATTTTCATTTTCGCTGCTAGCACTCGCCGATCAAACCAAGATAGGTGACCAAGAAATCTTAAACTCTGATGTGCTTCGATTACATTGCCGAGAACTTGATGGTCTCCCGGTTTTTTTCGCATTTTGGAGCTCCGACCCGAGTCACGACCTACATACAACGCAGATCATATCGCGAGCGATATCACGTTCGACTGATGTACTGGGTTGACGTCACGAATTTTATTGGACCCAGACCCTTTTGACCGGATCTTCGGCTCGGTTGTGTTTCTGATTATTGCGATTTTTTTCGACTTTGACGATTCACAGAAAATCGAGGTTTCAACCAAAATCAAAAATTTTTTCGGCATTCTGCTCAGAGAAATGTAAATATTCTTTTCCTTGAAAAAATTTTTTTGGGGGTTATAGGCACTTTAACTAGAGAGCTGTAGTTCAGAATCTACAACATTAAGCGATGACATGACGTCATCGCTTAACAAAAAATGAATCTCATCAGTATCAAAATAACTCTTCATGGGCAAATAACAAAAACTGGTATGTTTATTAAACGTTCGGGTAAACAGCTTTCGGTTAAAAAGCTTTAAACAGCATTTTATTTCACTTACCTGTAAGTGATAGCGTCGATAGTTAGACGATTGTTCCCTTCGGACGATTTTTTCTTGCTGCGAAATAAAAGTCTAACAGAACTGGAACTAATGAACTCGCAGTCGATTCCGACAATTCAAGGTTAAGCTCGGTCAGTGTTATCATTCTTCTTATAGTTTTGTTTGACACTCGTATCCCCTAGCCCTCAGATCACTTTATGGGAATGATTTTGTATTTATGTTCGTCGACAAAATGAATTCAAGCCACTTTCACACCACATGTCCTGCCATTGCGTTTCTGATCGTCTCTAAAGAGACACGCAAGGACATCCACGCAACGCATGCTAACATCAGCGGGTGAACTGGGTACCATGTCTAAAAATAACTTAAGAGGAATTACCTTTGGAATACGGCCTTCATAGGGGATAAACTCTCTTACTTCATAGTGGAGCTCCCGCGTCAGCCGAAGGCGCGTGCTGGCAGAGCATCCAGAACTATAGAAATTAGTAAACCCATCCAACCGAGAAAATTTGGTTATGACGTCATGTCTGTCCGACCGACCGAACGTACGCACTATGCAAGTTTGTACAAGCAGTGTAACCCGTTTGAATTTATTTCTTCTTAAAAGTTTTGCATCGTTGATTTCTTGTTCACCATTTCTGTATTTTCACTTTCATAAAACACAATTAAGAACATGGAAAGAACACAAGTTAAAAGAAACCATCATACCACATTGATGTGAGGTGGCTCGAAAGGGTTGTGATATTCCCGTCATTGGCATTCTATTGCAGCTACAACAAAAATGTTGAGGTTAAACTTTTAGTACAACTTTTTAAAGGTTTAACCAATGAACAAATTATAGTCGCTGTGACATCAAAATTCCTTGCCATGGCAACATCATATGAGGTCAAAGATACCGAATTGTTTTGCCGTTTGAAGCTAATAACTTAAAAACTTGACGGCGAAAGTTTTTGCTTTTCTTATATTTTTGTCTAATGCACAAAACAAACAATCTAAAAATGTTTGAAAAGAATTCCGTAGGCTGGGTTCAGTGCAACCTTGATTTATGAAAAACATAACTTAGCTCCGAAACCTACTTATAGATTTTTTTAGAAAAATTTCTTTTCCGGCTATATAAAAATATATCCAGAAAAGGATCTTTCAACCGGTAGTTTTTTGAGTTATTGGCATCAAAATGTCGGAAATAGGGTATCTTTGACCTCATATGACGTTGTCATGGCAGCGAATTTTGACATCCCAATGATCACAATGATCTCTGTTAAAACTTGTACAAGTTTTTACTAAAATATTTCCCTAAACATATTTAGTATAGCTGTGATAGAACACCTGAAATGGGCATGTCTATAATTCTGACCAACTGCTAATACGAGACACCTTAAGCTAGGTAACATTAGCCTTCCCTAACATCTTTGCGCACTGTCCGAAACAGATTAATAACTTAATAACTAATTAAATTATTAATAACTTAATTAAGTAAAAGGAAAGAAAAAAACAGAAAAAAAAAACATATTACAATACACTACTTATACTTCATAAAACAACAATGTGAAATAACAATTTAATGAAAAAGAACAACACAAAAGCAGGTTACAGAAAGTGAGATAGTAAATTGTTCCAATGAATTAAGGCAGTCAGGCCAAGACAACTTAAGACTTGGTTTCAGTAAATATGAACCGGTCAGGTGCAATAGTGAAAAATAAAAAAAGTCTGAAAAAAAATTCACAGTATAGCCCTTGGTGAACTATTACTAGAAATATAGTTTTTATTTTGATCCGATTATTATTTTGGGCGTACGGAGGTCATCTTGATTTCGCCGCTCTCGAGCGGTGTTTTAAGGGCTCTCAGACCGCACATCGCGAAGACCTCCATTTCAAAATCAAAACAACTTTCCCCAGAACAACAAATAGGTAATAAGAAAGAATAGATAATATAGTCGTTTTGAGCGGTCATTTTCGTTGTTTGGATTAATAAAGAATTTTTAGAAGATTTTCAATTATTTACAGTTAGTTTCTTCGATTTCTCACAAGTTAAAATTGACAAAATTCAACGGCTAAAATCGTTCACTGGGACATGAGCTAAGGTAAAGAAACTTATACCACGTGAAAGAGAATTCTTTCTTCTTGTAAAATCTGTTTTCAAAACCTTGGGCAACTCAAAAGATGATTTTTGAGGTTGCAAAATGTAAATGGCACCTTCGTGACATTTGAGCTTTGCCGTAACGGTCTCCCGTTGATGAAAATATATCATATAAACACTTCTGAACAATTAAGCTTCAAATATATTTCTAATCAAGCACAACCACACATTTAAAAATCTATTTTAAGTGTTTTGTTATCGTTACTAAGAAAAAGTAAAATAATTTAGCCGTTTTGAGCCTTTCATTTGACCTTGCGTTCCAAATTTACACGGCTCATGTGACATTTGTAAAGGTCAAAAGCGGTCTTTATCAGATCAAATCGGTATCAAGTCATTCAGAATTAGCTTTCTAACACACATAATAATACCTTAAACGAATTATTGGTCATACCTTGCTGTAAGTCTCCTGGATATAAAAGCAATACGAGACAGCTCCAAGTTCCGTGGATCCGACGATAGTTACATACCGTCGACAAGACATTTTTTTTTAGATTTGAACACAACGTTGAGAAATTTTTAGTTAAGTGGCTTACTACAGTTTTTACGAGGCAAGAGCGCGCGCAACGATTCGACTGCCTGACGTCAATATCGCTTGCGCTCGCAAAACTTTCGCGAGCAACACTAAGGGAAACGAAAACAAGTTTGAGCCCTTTATTCGAAAGTTAAAAAAAGCAATACGAGACAGCTCCAAGTTCCGTGGATCCGACGATAGTTGTTGCGTTACCAGAAAGCGACACCGCTTGTCAAAGGTATTGTTGCAACCTCTCAGTCGTCATTCGATCGATATAAATCATAACAAGAAAAATAAAAAATAAAAGAAACTAGATGATAATAAGTTATTTCAAACGCTTGTTGACCCTTGATTATTTTTTTTAGAATATTTGCGTCGATTTGTGAATGCTATTTGGCATATGTTACTACCACATACAAAATAAGTTCTTGTAAGCAATTATTCTTCGCAAAAAAAAAACTTGTTCATTGGAGTTACCCGAAGTAAGCAGAAAATGAATCAGGGACTTGATTCCGTTAGACGATAAGAAATAAACCTTTTTATAAGAATGGCCTTATTTGGCTGTGATATACGAATTTGTTCTCTTGAGCAAACATTGCAAGAGAACTTTGGCCCATTTGTTTACACTATCAATTATTTCCTTGCTCACTCTATTTACACTCAGTGTTTTCTACATACCGTCGACAAGACATTTTTTTTTAGATTTGAACACAACGTTGAGAAATTTTTAGTTAAGGTGGCTTACTACAGTTTTTACGAGGCAAGAGCGCGCGCAACGATTCGGCTGCCTGACGTCAATATCGCTTGCGCTCGCAAAACTTTCGCGAGCAACACTAAAGGAAACGAAAACAAGTTTGAGCCCTTTATTCGAAAGTTAAGAGTTTCAGAAAGTTTCAGAAGGTTTTAGACATGTCATAGGACGAAAACAATACTACAGATAGGTTGATAACAACCGCAAAAGGAGTTCTAATTCGCTTTTTTCATTGCTCATAACGTGTGGCGTCATAAGAGCGCGCGCTCAATTAATAGGGTATGCGCAATTCGATTCTTGTCGGAGGTCGTAAAAACCTGACTTCGGCTCAAAATTTCTCAAAAACCTACCGTACGACCCATAATGAAATTTTCACAATTAATGTTTTGGGGTGAATCGCGTCAACTGCCAAAATCTAACAAAAATCTGTAAGACAGATTTTGAGCTATTTTTTAAATAGGCAAAAAACACATTTTCCTCTTTTGCAAAAAATCTGTCTTACAGATTTTTAAATTATTTTGCATGAATGTTTTATCTGATCCAATTTCTAATTTCTGAATTTTTGAGGTAGGGTCGTACGGGCAGATTTTGAGAAAAAACGCCATTGAAACTACTAGTGCCCAGTCTCCTCTTAAGCGCCCGGATATTCATTTTGGCTTTTTTTTAGCATCTATATTGCTCAAATGTCGCATATATTGGCTGTAGGATGCAACAAACAATAATAAGTGAAAGCTAAAACCTTTCTGGACATTTTATTAAAGAGTTAAAAGCTGGGCTCATTTACCCCCTCAAAACTGTAGTAAGCCACCTTAATGGGGATTTAATGCATACATTAATTGTTTAACGGGAATGGAGTGACATCCAACCCTCACTATACCTCATGGTATTCATGATACCATGAGGTAAAAAGGAAATAAGAACTTCTCTGTCGGTTTTTTGTCTACCTAGTTTTAGTATTTTTTCGTCCTATGACATGTCCAAAAGCATTCTGAAACTTTTAACTTTTGAATGAAGAGCTCAAACTTGTTTTCTTTTCTTTTAGTGTTGCTATCTAAATTTTTGTGCGCGCAAGCAATATTGACAGGCAGCCGAATCGTAGCGCGCGCTCTTGCCTCGTAAAAATTGTAGTAAATAAGCCACCTTAATTTACGCTTTTTTAGGAAAAACTTTCTAGAAACAGCTGTATACTAAAACAAAGGTCAATAGATCTTTTCAAGGTAAAATTTACAGTAAATGTATGGGAAAAGTGAAAATCTAATGAATTAATGGGAAATTCTAACTCCAAATATCTTTCAATTAGAAACTCAAGATACCGGAAAAAAGCTCTAGTTTAATGATCAAATTTGAGGAATATGGCATCGCCGGGAAAGCCGCAATTAAGGCTTTTATTTTTATATACATCTGAATTCCGAGCCGCCGCTCGCCCCGAAAAATTAAAAAAAAAAGAAAATGTATCAAAATTTAACCATCAAGTGAGTCTAGAAGAAATACAACAAGATAAATATTGCATCATTAAATGGAAACTCGAAAAAAAAAACCGAGCAACAGATGGGATTTGAACCCACGACCCTCCGTGATCTAGTCATCGTGAAAGTGTCTATCAAGATAATACATTGTGTTTTTCTTGAATTTATTATAGTCAAGTTCAATTCAGAAATAGCTAGATCGACTAGATCGCGGAGGGTCGTGGGTTCAGATCCCATCTGGTGCTCGGGTTTTTTCCGAGTTTCCATTTAATGATGCAATATTTATCTTGTTGTATTTCTTCTAGACTCACGTGGTGGTTGGATGGTCCTTAATGTGACTGCGTGATGTAGTTATGAGTCATTTGTATCTGTCCTGATTTGACTATTTGACCGCGTGATGTGGTTCTAGTCATATACCCACATTTGACCCTTGCTCTTCAAAGTGGCTCAGTGGTTAGAGCATCCGACTAGATCACGGAGGGTCGTGGTCGAGTTTCCATTTAATGATGCAATATTTATCTTGTTGTATCAAAATTTGGTACATTTAATATTTCGATATATGTATCTTCACCATGTATATCATAGAAATTGCAGAATGGTTGTTTTTTCGAATTCTTCATTGGGTTATATTCCCATACATTCACTGTAAATCATTTATACAATTATTTTGCCGTGTTTGCTATCCATCACAGATTGCGAAAATCGCAGAAACCGTGAAAAGGTCTATCAAGATCATATATATTTATTTTCCTTGAATTTTTTATAGTCAAGTTCAATTCAGAAATAGCTGTTTACAAAAAACGAATGAATCGGCGGCTTTACTTGCCTGGCCCAGTTCGCAAAGAATCGCTCACGCTGTCTTCACCTTCTCCTTCATCCTCCCCGTTTTCTTTTCCTTATTCGGCCTAAACATGTCGCAACGGAAAAAGTCGATGAAGAATATTTGTTACACCGACTGAATTTTCAACCGTATTAGCGTACTGGACATATAATTCTATAAGAGGTACAGCTCAGAAGTATCAAACGAAACTGTTCAACTAAATATCCTTTTGGACTTAGCTTGAAACGTTTTTTGGTATCTACACGGTTAAGCTTTTCATTCAGAGAGTTATCATTTTATCTCAGTGTCAACGCATTACTCGGTCCGCGAAAAACTTCCCCTCCCCCCACCCCCCAAACTCTCCATTATGACGCGGGATGTTTGTGCTGACCCATCTTAGTGACAGCTGACTTAAATTCATTTAATTTCCCGCAAAGAAAATACGTATTTTTTACAGTGTTCAAAATAAAGTATCCCTAATACAAGAGGAGTTTGGAAGATATAAAACAAAAAGGCGAGTAATTGTATGAAGGAAGACAAAAGATTTCCTTTTTCTCTGAAATGAAGCCACCCATAACGTACAATGATATATGTAAATCCTTCCTTCCAAAAACTGTCTAAAGACTCAGTTTAGACCATTTCCAAGTTACCTTTACCCTGTGTGCCAAAACGAGTTTACGTGCGAAACCATTATATGAAAATTAGTTTTACCTGCACGTCCATATTCATGCAAATTAAACTCATTTTCATTTGAATAGTTTCCCACGAGGACTCGTTTTGAAAATGAGGCAAAGGGCAACTCGGAAATGGGGTCACCCACTACCTCTCGGAACGAGTTATTTCATTGGTTCATAAAACAATAGATAACAGGTCATAACAATGCCCCTAGCCCTGAATAACAATAGAAGTAGTGTTTACAGCGGGCGAATGAAAATAGAGGTTCTAGAGAGGTAGTGCCTAACTGCGGAAATGGCCTACTCGTCCTTCCCTCAACAGATTACATTTTGGTATTTCAAAATGATTTCTCAATCGAGCACGTGTTCGAGTTAGAGTTACCTGGGCATGTGCGTTCGGAAAAATATGTACGTTAAACAAAGTAACTTATGTCACGATTTTACATAAAGAACCTCAACTTCAGGAGTGAAATGTTAAAATAAATAAACCATAAAAAATATTTCTTTTTCCATAGTTACGGCATAAACCACGATGTTTTAAAAGCCCGCGACCACTGCTTATGTCATCATTTTAATGTCTATTTTTCTTACAAAAGGAAGTAAGTCATGAATTTGCCTTATATGACCTATGGCGGGACGAGCTACCCGTACGGTAAGTTAAATGGAACATTGTTACCTTCTCTATCTTGATTATGACTTCAATCTAAATCAAAATATTAAGATATTTTAAAGTGCTTCGATATTATTATAGGTAATCGCACGAGGTTGAGTAAAAATTAAGGATTAATATCACGCGTGTTTTCAGAAGTTGCAGAAATGAATATTCCGCAATAGGCCTTGTCCCACTTTAAGCCGCAATACTGTCGACGCTTGTTTATATAAGAAACATTGTGAAATATTTTTGCCAAAGTAAAATTTCGTCCCGACATACCTTTTGTTTGATGCGGATAATAACGGTTAGGAAGGGAGTAATGTATTCATGACACATTTATACTGTTAAAGTCGTCGTGTCTTATTATATATATGATAACATTCCAACTCACTTAGTTTAAATGTGTCAATGCCTTATCATTTATTTTAGTATATACTAAAATAGTGAGATAATATAACCAAAAAGGGATTATTTTAACTCATTTATTCTTGTCAACGATTACAGTTTTCGCGCGCGAGTTGCTCGGAGGTGAAGAGCAAGGGATATCCCAGTCTGAGAAACCAATCAGCGCGCACCAACAACGCTATCTACTGTTTTAGTATATACTAAGATTGGATGAGAAGAGACAAATGTCGTTATGATTATGTTTAGGTCGACTCGTCTCATTATGATGACATTGTTTCAACTCACTTAGTTTAAATGTCAATGCCCTTGTTATTTTTTTCAAATAAGAACTGTCACGAAATTATGATTTGGAGGAAAGGTTTTTAAAGGTATTCCCCATCCAAACGTTTTCGTGTACTTTTTTTTTCTTGTTTTCTTTTTGACAGGGGAACTGCCAAGCAACGGCTGGGGGGTATACCCAAACGGTAAGTTGAATTAAACGTTATTACCTTGAATTTCTTACATGATCCTAGCACTAGGATCATCCTCCTTCTTCGTAAAATAGGATCCTCATGCTAGGATCATCCGAGCGCGATATGTTGTCTGCATTCAGTTTACATGCGAAGGGTTGCATTTGGCACTAGCTCTTGGATCATCCTGGCGCTAGGAAATTTATGATTTGGAGGAAAGTTTTGAAAGGTATTCCCATCCAAACATTTTCGTGTAATTTTTTTTCTTGTTTTCTTTTTTTTACAGGACCACCGCCATGTAACGGCTTGACGGGATACCTAGACCGTAAGTTGATTAAACGTTATTACCTCGATTACCTTGATTATGACTTCAATCTAAACGAAAATATTAAGATATTTTAAAGTGCTTCGATATTATTATAGGTAATCGCACGGGGCCGAGTAAAATTAAGGATTAATATTACGCGTGTTTTTAGAAGTTACATTTAACAATTATTCGCCGAAGGCGAAGTTAATATTGGCGAATATTTACCGAGCCGAAGGCGAGGTAAATATTCGCCAATATTAACTGAGCCTGAGGCGAATAATTGTTTTAGTATAATTTCAGAGCTGACCAACAGAGAAATCGGGATTCAACACATTTTATTTCCGGTTTAAATGTCACATGGGTCGTGCGCGGGTCCCATTCATGAGGCCGCGCACGAGAAATTGATCAATCACATGGTACAAAGTTCAAACGGACTTCGTATGTTTTGTGTCAACTTTCAAACGACGTGGACAACGCAAAAGTCAATTACCTGCACTTAAATTTGCAGCGAAGCAGTTCTTTAGAACGAAAAAGTCAAAAGGAAGCAGCTTAAAGTTTGTTGGATGCAAAAAGACATCGCATCACTTGTTGATGTTTACGTTGAACGTGAAAGAACATCCATGAAAGTTGCCCGATGGTAGTATCGCACTCGGGTTAACTCCGTTGGAAATGAAGACGTTCTCGTCGTTTTGAATGGAAGAGATGCTGGTTGGTCTTGTTGGAACGATCATTTCAGCAGGAGTGCTTGGGGCTCGAATACCGGTTGATTCTGAAGCTGGAGAGGACGCGGTTGCTGTTGGTGCCGTATTTTCCTTTCCTTGTATGAATGAACTTAGCGCCGAAGACATGTGCTGAAATTGATGCAGGGTAGGCCGTTCGCAGTAACTTTCGATGCTTGCATCGCTTTTGTGACCAGTCACTGCTTTAATTTGTCGTGTTTCCACGTTAACTGAGGAAAGAACAGTGACAGTAGTCGCCCTCAAAGAGTGGTTCGTGAAATGCAGTTGGATCCCGGCTCTCTGAGTCATGTTTTTCAGCATATTTTCCAACGTGTTGTGGCCCAAAACTTTCTTTTCGAACTAGACACTATCCCTTTCTGGACTGAACCTTAAAGATACATCCTTGGGCCGTTGGAATAAGGCATCTACCTCCGGATTCAGATGAAAAAGGTACGCTTTGATGGTCTGAACTGGGCACCTTTTGGAATCGGGGTTTGAAAATATTTTTCCATCTGCGTTGTCCTCGCTGCCATCAAGACCGCCTGAGTGATTTTTGGTGGAAAGCACCGCGCCTGGTTCTTCTTTGTTGAGCTCAAAGTATTCTTCACCTGAGGCCGTAACCGCCAGACGAAGCATGGTTTTTTTCATAAGACTCTGATTCTCTCTGCCTCTTTTACCGAAATAGAGCGAAACGTAAAACCATGTTGTTTGCAGCAAAGCACGAGGATTTGTCGTCTCTGCACTCGCCAATTCCCCCGCCTCGAACAATTTTTGGATTATTTCGGCTGTCAAGGGATTCTTGTGAATTGTCCCAGCAATTTTACCGGTACTGGCAAGGTGTTTTAGGTAAGAATTTAAGCTTTATTTGCTTCGTTAAACTGAATTCCGTCGCAAATTGAGAATTTCTTGTTGAGCGGAGGTGAGCGTAGATAACGATCTAGGGCTGCTCTGAGTGACAACAAACTTGTTTTCTTGTAATGGCTTCCGTCTTGTCGTCTTGCTGATAAATAAAACTTTGAAAGGCAGTTGTTCATTTCTTTGATTTCCATGCACTCAAACTCTGTTTCGAATTCGGTTTGTTGTGCGAACCATTCTGTGTAAGATAAATTAAGAGTTACGACAGTTAATTAGCTGTTTCAGCCGTTGTTATCGGTACTGTTTCTGTTTGTAAAGTTTCAAAGTAAAATAATAAGCCCAACGGAAGAGGCTGACATGCCTTTGAAAAGTTTAACACCATATTTTGTTGCATTTTGCGTTGTTTTCGGGACTGCACTACTTTTAATTTCCGAGATTTCCTCGTCGGAAACATTTACAAACCGGCTGCTGGCAGCCATTTTGTTTTGCTTTATATTCACCACCTAGCGCGGTGAATATAACGTCATATGGCGAGTACACTCAACCAATCAGATTGCTGGAAACACTGTATTCAGCTCTGAAATTATACTAAAAATGAATATTCCTCGAAATACCTTGTCGCAGTTTTGGACGAAAAGCTGGCCACGCGTGTTCATGTCAGGAACCGTTGTGAAATATTTCTGCCAAAGGAAAATTCCGTGAGGACACACTTCTAATTTGATGCAGATGATAACAAATAATATATGGATTTAGGCAGGCCTAAAAGGGGAGCTCCGTTTTATTAATTGTTTGCTTGAATTTACAGTGTTTTAATTTCCCTGCACTGTATTGGGTTCCTGACGTGCGTACGGAAGCGCACACATCAAATTTTAGTATAAAAACTTTTTGCAACTTTTACTGTACACTACAACCTCGTCCCCAGGGCGCTTTTTACCTTCTGAGCGGGAGGGGCGGGAAAAGGCCCTGGTCTCGGGTGGTGGATTCTGGCATTTCATTGGTCCTTTGAAATTTGATAAAATATGCCGAGTTCGAATAATGTATGCAATATTCTGCATATCTAATTTCAATAAAAATGGCGGACGGCATGGCGGGGAAATTAACCCCCAGAAAGATATCAGCTCGAAATCCAGTTTGTCGGCTTTGTGGCAATGCAAACGAGACTCGGCACATGCTTCGAATATTCAGCAAAAGCGGTAAAGAGAAAGATCTTTGCTTTAAAGTGCAGAAAACTTGTGGCATTCAAATTACAGAGGATGACACAGATTCGAAAGTGATATGTCGCAAGTGTGAAGCTTTCGTGTACAAAATATACGACTTCATTCAAAGGGGTCAAGCCATTCAAACCCAAGTTCAGCAAACGGAGTATTCGGTGAAACGGTGTGTGGATCTGTCGCCTTCTTCACAGCAGACAACAAAGCGCGTCCCAAGTGCTGCGAGAACTTCAGCGAGGCAGCTTTCATTCGCGACAGCTCCAGCCGATGAAACGCCCGTACGTGTACTTCTACCGAAACCCACCGAAGGAATGACTTGCAGTCCGCTACCTGACGACGAAACGCTTCTTAACGACAGTCAGCAGCAGAAACTGATGTCAGCGGTGAAATCTAAATATCCCACTGTTGTGGCAGAAATTGTCAAAGAATACTGCCCAAGCATTCTTGGGGCCATTAAGAAGACCATCACAGATGAGATCAATGCTTCCTGTAGAAGTCTTTGCAAGCGTTCTGGTGGTTCTGTGTTGTATGGCAATCACTACGAGAGTCTGAGAGACTTTGAGTTCCTTACGATTTGGGCTGAATTGGAGGCAAAAAATCCCTTCCTCATAGAAGTGATGAACTCAATATCGGGGATCAATTGCGGTATCGAAAATATGAAGCACGAGTTGAAAGTGAAGTACATGTACAGTTTTCTGTACTCGGTGCTTATGAATGAGCGGTGGCACGAGCTAAATCTCCTAAAACGGATCAACACTGTACTAATCATCGAGGGTGGATGTACAAAACAGGTATGTTCCATATTATTGATGTAACGAACTTCTGAATTGGTTATATAAACAAAATTATGTGAAATTTAAGTGAAATTTTGCTCTTTGAATCGTACAGAGAAAGTGTTTCCCAAGAAAGTCCCAAATGAAGGGGTACTTAAAAATATAAATTTATGCCTATGTATCAGTTTATCATGTTACCAATTAAATCTCAACTTACATGTCATGAAAATAGTTCTCCATACGGAATTTTTGCTGAAAATTAATATTTGTACAGATGCAGTGAATTTAATGTACTAAAGTATACAATATAACATCCACATAAATACAAAAAAGGATAATGTTAATATACTTTATTTGACTGCAGAGTACCACTGATATAAATAAATTCCTTTAATTTATTTTATTTTACAGCTTCAAGAAAGACTAAACAAACTTGGTGTGTGCCTGTCCCATTCGAGAAGGGATATTCTGCTTAAACTGCTTGGGGGTCACTTTTCAGACCAGGTAGTTGTTAAAGTCAAGGCTGGACGTGTTTTCCGTGGCACTGGTGACAACTGGGACCTGAGGATTTTAAAGGGGCACATGAGAAAGGAGATTCAGAATGAAGACCTGCACTTGTTTGCCAGCAATCTCATTGAAAACAGGTTAAATTTCAGTCACTTGCCGAATGAGCATCCGAAGGGAAACATTGAAGATTTTCCTCGGAACAATTTTTCACTAAATGTCAATGAGTGGCAGAGGTATGCATCATCAGCTAAAATCATTGTCGGAAAAATTGTTCTTGAGTTCCTGCCCAAGTTCAAGTTTTTAAAATCTGTTATTCCAGATCACATTCCTCATGCATACAGCCAGGAAATGTCACAGAAATCTACTATTGTCAGCTTGCCCATCATTAATGCAAATGAAGCTAAGTATGAAGATTGTGTTTACATCTTGAGAACTTATGAGAAATGGATTGCAGAAATCCACGTAAAGGCAGGGCTTTTGGAGGAAATGCCTCACACTGACAACCCACCAGTACCCCAGGGACCTGCAGCACCTGGTCAAACAGATGCTCATCGTGAGGACAGTGACGATGATCCAATGAGGGAGATGAAAATTGCCTTTGCAGGAGATCAGCTAACACGTGTCAGATTTGCAGGGGCAAAAGATTTGTTATCTGGATCCCACACCCCCTCTGATCGATTCGAACACTGTTCGCCATTTAAGCCAGTCATGTGGCATACACGGGCATCGTTGCTGCAGTATTCTTATTCCTTCCTGTACAAGGCAGAATCTGTCAACCAAGTTGGCACCCTCAAGTATTTCAGAGAAAAGTTCAACCGACGCAATGCCACTCCATCAAAAGTCCTGGATTCTTTTGAGGGAAGCGAGGAATTATTTCTCAGCGTGGGGAGAGCCTACATCATCGCAGCTGCTCTGAACTTTTTTGGTATGGAGGGACTTGACGATACACCGGCTCTTCACAAGTTTCCAGAGAACATTTCTCGTGAAACAGAGGAAAACAAGAAGAACTATTTTGATGATACTTTTGGGAAGTTCATTGACAAGTTCTTGTTTCAGCGAGACAATGATTGCAATGATGAAGATGATTATGTAAGAAATTATGCACTTTGTTTTATTTTCCTGGCAATTCTAATAATTCAGATGAAGGACACTGCAGCAGAGGCAGATGGCGAGAGAAACCTGATCAATCAGAAACTGTTACTAACTGTTTTTAAGTCTTTGGGGGGCTACAGCAAATATGCCATTGAAATGTTTGTTAGTATAGCCCAGATTGAATGTTTGCTAACTCCACGATTATCAGAAGAATTTAAATGGGGGTTCTTTTCAAACTGGAGAGGTGGTGCTGGTAGAAACATCGAAGATGATCTTGCCCAAGAAATTTCAAATAGATGCAGCAAAAGTGTGGTGCAGAGAATGGGACCTAACAAAACCATCAATTCCATTAGCAAAGTCTGCAAAGCAACCACTGGCCTCCAACAAATCACACAACAATTTGATTCATCCATTGGCATACACAAGACATCAGTGCAGCACACCACCCGGGACTGCCTTAAAGATGAGAAGGAAATGGTGGCTGATCTCATCCAGTTGGACCCCTTTAATCATGAACCTGCAAGATCCCATGATAGCTTTCCAGATATCAAAAAGTGCCCCCTGCGTTATTTGAATGTTGTTGACTTTCATCAGTGGCTGGACAAACACAAAAGAGAACTATCATCTTAAATTGTGAGTGTTAAGGTATTAAGAAAATTCACTTCAGCATTTTAATTTTACCTCTGGTCACTGCAGTCTATCATATTGCATGTCAAACCTTTTGCTTAATCATTTCTAGAAAAATAGATATGTACAAAATGTTTAGAGATGAGGAAATCTGACTTTCTTTAGCAAAGCATATTATTCTAAAAAACTTCAAATAATGTTTTGCTTTAGACAGTTTGGTAAACAGTATTTACTTTGATTGGCAGTTGTGACTGTCTGGATGATAGAGCCTTCTGTAATTGAAGGAGGTTAGTGTATGTGAACCAGGCTCTATTGTAATTCCCATGCTACAATAACAAAAATGTAAAATAAGAGCCTTCTCAGAATTGAACATGGTATATAAAACAGGGCTTGAAAAAAAACCCTTGAATTAAAGTGAGCTTGCCCATGGGGCAAGTAAATCTCAAATTTTGCTTGCCCAGGTTCTACAGCTAATTAAATATTCATGATGATGGTTTGCCAAGGCCCTTGCATGTCGGGCAAGAGAGTACGAAAAGTCACTTGGCTGGCAAGAAAATCTACTTGTCCTGGATGACCGGACGGGGGTTTTGTCGAGTCCTGATATAAGGTGTACCATCGGGACCAGTCATTTGTTGCGACTAATGATATCAAGAGAGTTTATAAGAGAGTACTTTCTACCTACCACAGCTAAAGAAATAGCTGACATGTTTTTATGACAGGTTGCTCTTGCAGTTGTTTCTCTATTATGACAGTTGTAAAATTTGAAAATAGAACACAAGCTACATTTGACTGGTCCCTTTTAAAGTAACAGCTCCTGCTTCTGAGTTACTGAAATTATTTGCTTAGTTTAATTCTAATCATGCTCTGTAAAAAGGCAATTTTTTCATAAATGAGGTTCTACATGTACATTGTACATGTATATTAATAATGAAGAATTATTCTGTCAATTGAAATCTTGTACATTAAACGCAGAGATTAAGTTAAGTGGCTGAACACAGTTTCCAATTGTGTTCTCCAGTTTTATTGATGATGCATCTGCCATTCCATTATGTTGGCAACTGGTGGCTAATAATGTGCTTTACTTATCCACCTAGCTCTTGGTAGTTTTTTGGATCTACAATGTAAGTAAACAAGGTACAGGCATCAAAAACTGTTTTCAGCCACCAACAAATGACATGTTCATACTAGGCTTGCATATCACATTCTGCTAAGCAGATTTAAGCATTCAACCATTACTTTTTTTAGCAACAGGCACTCTGGCAGAATCTTGCATTGGAGCAGAGTTCAGGCATTATCTGGGATAACCCAGCCATAACAATATAACTAATTGATTGATATTTGATTGTGATAAAATAATTTATACCAAAGATAATCACAGCAGAATGGAACACAAAGCAATGATTAAATGAAACTTACATAAAGTGACTGTAATAAATTTTTTCCACTTCATGGACAGTTAATTTCATTGAGCACTGCTTAATGACAAACACATGAAGTTACATGCATACCGTATTGATTCAATTAAGCGCCCTGGGCGCTTATTAAATTTTTGGACCTTGAAGGTGGGCACTTATTCGAGGCTGGGCGATTATTAAATTTTCGCCATTTTTTAGTAGTACGTTTATTTCACAACAAAACAATGTATAATAACTAAACGTGAAGGTGTACCAAAGCCGAGTTTAAATGTTTATTGAACGATTCAGTTACAAACTAGCTAAAACTAAAAAAAACGGTCTTCGGGATAGTCTCTTAGTAGTACTTATTCAATTTTAATGTCAAACTGACCAATAATCCAAAAATTATTTTTTGTGTCCTCATTTAGGCGTAAGGGGTGGGTGCTTATTCGAGGCTGGGCGCTTATTAACTTTTCCTACCAACAGGGTGGGCACTTATTCGAGGTGGGCGCTTATTCGAGGTTGGCCGCTTAATCGAATAAATACGGTAATTCCAGTCTACATGCAAATTTAAGTCAGTCTATAACATTGCAAAGGGGCATGTGTAGTGATGACGGAAAATATTCTTGAGGAGCAGGTTTCATCCCATACACCATAGGACTCTAACAAGTCTGATTCTGTTGCAATGTATTCAACACCATCAACAATCTTGTCAGCCACATTCAAATCAATTGCAGAAGTAAATGGCATTGAAGATGCAATTTGGGTTTGGTGGTCAGAAATTGCACTCTTGATTAGCTCCCTAAGGAATTCTTTTTTAGTGCAGAGCATCCTGACTTTGTTCTGAACTTTGTTCTGAGCCTCAGGTACATCATTGACAGTGATTGTGCTATTTCTGATATCACAAATACAGCAACAATTGTCCTGAGGGACACAAGAAAATCCAAAGTAATCCAAAATAAACTTTCTAAGGCAGGTCTTTTCTGTTTTGCAGTAATCTTTCATTGCTTCATCGACATGTTCCTTATTGCTTGCTATGTCAGATTTATTGAAATACAGTGTTGCCTTTGAAGAAAGCCCTGTCCGGCCAGCACGTCCAAATTCCTGCAAGTAGGACTCGAGGTTGCCTGGTGGTGTGATGTGAATGACATGGGTCACATGAGGAGCATCAACTCCCATGCCAAGTGCTGAAGTTGCAAAAATGACCCTAACTCTTGAGTCTTCTTTTTTAATCTCAGAAATAATGTCTTTCTTCATACGGCTTGTCTGAGGAGCATGAAACTGTGCAAATAGCCTTGCAGCAGGATCATTGCTCTCTCCAATATACTGTTTATCCTTCAACACTCGCTGAAACAAGCTATAAGCATATCCACAGTATTTAAGTTTTAGGTAGATGATGGTCATTGGATAGTTCTCTCTTTGAATAGAAAGGTCATTTGCAATAGGCATGAGAATTTCATCATAGCTTTTATAGGCGTGGTGGTTGCTCAGACGCTCCTTCCTGTCAAGATAGATATTGACTCGATTGGGGTTTACTGCAACAATTTTGCAATTTATCTTCAAAGACAAACTATTTTTGAGATCTCGCAGCAGACTTGGGGGTGCTGTTGCTGTGAGGGCTACCATCTGTATACTTGGAAAAAATGCTTTGACAACTGATAAATCTCTAAAGTCCTTTCTGAACTCTTCACCCCTAAAATGAAAATATAAAAATTTTTGGAACATGACTTTATTCAAAATATTTAAAAAAGGTTATCAGTACTATGGTGATATAAGTATAGGTTATAAGTTCATTAGAAATTTTTTTCGAAACATCTCAGTTGCTACCAGTTTAAAATAATTCTAAGATAGATGAGAAGTGCAGTTTATCCTCATTTTATTTTGTTACTTGTCCTATTGCATACTATGCAAATAGCTTGTTGATGCTGATGTTGAATTAAGAATGTGGCAGCTACATAATTAAATACATTTGTGAGACATTTGTTTTTAAATGGGACAGTACAGTCAGGGTTTGAGACTAATGGTAGCCAACTAGCCAAAGGAAAAAGTCAACTGTTCTTAATAGAAATCAATATATTTGACTAGTGGAAAATTACTTTTGGCTTGTAAAATCTGACATGTCACTATCCAGTAAACCAGTGAGTGAAAAAGTTAGTCTCAAGCCCTGGCAGTTAAAAAGGTAATTTTGAAGGACCTGATATTAAACTTAAATTATACAGTATCTGAAAATTATGCTTTTAATATAAAAACTTATTGGCTATACAAATAAAGAGGTAAAAAGGTATAAACACCATCTATCCTTTTAAGAGGCAAGTAAACGGACTTCCGTCAGTGTAAAACGGAAAAGCTGGGATTTCCTTTATTGTTTACAAAAAATTTCATCTTTTGTTTCTAATGAACAGTTCGGATTGCAGACGCATTATTTGTGCCAGAACTAGAAACATAGACTGTACGAAATATTAAGTAGTGAGTTATTTATAAGGACTCTGTTTATTTTCTATAGCCTTTTGTCTATTCATGTCGAGTCGAAGTGTTAAAAACTATGTGTTAGCAACAGTTGGAAATATAATAAGCCTTTTGTTTCAAAGATTTTGTTCGTTTGTGCATTACAATAAGCTTTAATATTTCTTAAGACATTTGTGTATTAAAGAAAAGTACAAATATATATTAAAGCTTACCATAATTCAACACAGTGAGCTTCATCGACAACACATGCGACGACATTTTCCTGGAAAACTTTGCTGCCCATTAGTTGGCGTCCTTCTTTGCTCAGTAGAGCCTCTGGATGCGCAAAAACAAGCGACGTATTGCCATTGACTAGATCGTCAGAAAGGGTTTTAAGGTTCGGCATTTCCTCATTGCCATCGCCATGATTTACAGTTCCTGCTCTACGTTCATCCGAAGGAAATAAGGCTTCGGCCACTTCCCGCTCGTCGCAAGCAAGCTGTAAGACATCCGCAGATACACCTCTGGTCTTTAAAACTTTCAGTTGATCTTCAATGATCGAATTTAAGGGGCATACTACCAGAACTATGTTTCTGCGTGTTTTCACAGGAAGGAATTTCGGTAGTAGGTGGAAGAGCAATGATTTTCCAAATCCCGTGGGAAGCACGCCAATAACATCGTGTCCTTTGAAAATATATTCGAAGCACTTAACCTGAAGCGGTTTTAGACAAAAAGACGGAAATTCACCGTCGTTTAAAGCGATCTCAATTCGACGAAGCACGGTTAAGAACTCTGGTTGACTGCGAACAGTTGACCGATGGAGATCCGCCATCTTGCATATTAATTGCCGCTTAGAAATTTTCATAATTTAATACACCCGCGATTCTTGGGTGTTTGGTGGTCACATGACCGGCCGAGACCAGGGCCTTTTCCCGCCCCTCCCGCTCAGAAGGGAAAAGCGCCCTGGGGACGAGGTTGTGTACACTAATAAACTTCCTAGAGTAAATCAGTGTAAAAAGAACCTCGAGGAAGGCAAGGAAATTTCTTTTGATTCACTTTAAAACAGTCAAGGCAACACAACCAACTCAAAAAAAAAAAAATACAGCGCGAAACAAAGTCAACATGCGGCTAAAGAAAATGAGTTCACGCCAGAACAAAGAAAATCACGGCCGCAAAACAAACCTGGCAAATTCACAAAGGAGCCGGTTATGCAAGTAATTATAAAGCAGTTTTTTTGGTGTAAGAACAGTCGCAGTTTGTGATTTAGAAGTGGTGCTCGCTATCTTACAAGCAAACAACGTTGTTTGAACTGTCTTTATTTGGTTGCATACACGATTTTATATAAAGTACCTTAACTTCAGGAGTGAAATGTTGAAATCGCGCCCGGAATGACTGTTAGGGACGTGAATCATTTAAATTAAATAAACCATGAAAAGACTTCTTTTTCTATAGTTACGGCATAAACCACGATGTTTTAAAAGCCACGACCACTGCTTATGTCATCATTATAATGTCTATTTTTCTCACTAAAGGTACAATCATAAATCGGACTTATACGAACTATGGCAGGACGAGCTACCCGTACGGTAAGTTAAATGGAACGTTATTACCTTCTCTATCTTGATTTTGACGTAAGTCCGAAAAAAACTATTTTAAAAAGTGTTTTTCTTCTTTTCCTGGCAACAGAATGCATGAAAGGCGTGTTATTTTGTCTTATTTTCTTTTTTACAGGATCACCGCCAGTTAACGGCTGGACGGGACTATACCCAAACGGTAAGTTGAATTAAACATTATTACCTTGATTATCTTGATTATGACTTCTCAAACTCATTAATTATTCATGAGCTGATGACCCAATCAGCTCGCATCAATTGGGTCAGGTGCATGTATGTTGTTACCCAATGAACATACCGATCAAGACACGGTAGATTAGTTCAAAAACTGATCAAGACACTGATCAAGAAACTTGAATTTTAATCAGTCTTAATTATAATTCTAAATACAGCATTTTTCCCGCTTAAATCATTGCTTACAACAACAATACAGCAACATATTATTCCTTCTTAGATATCGTTACATTAATTGTACAATTTTTGAATTTTCCTTTCTGGAAAACAACATCCGTTAAAGATTCGTCCTGCTTCTCTGTGGTAGAACATGTAGTTGTACTAACAACACTTGGACCTAGGATCTTTGAAACTTTAGACACATTTTCTTCTGTAGGCTTTTCGTACTGCAACAATGCATTAGAACGATGCCCCGACCTTTCGCGAATCAATTTTTCTTCAACCTCAGAATTGAACAGGGAGGAAACACAAGTAACGCGCAAACTGTGAGCGGTTTTGCGTTTAAAGCCTGCCGCGTCGCACATGTCAGGCAAAATGTTGTTCAAGCTGTTGATGCCTACGGGCGCTTTATCGAATGCGAACCTAGTTTTTGATGGCTTAAAGTGCCTATGAAGTAAAAATTGTTTTTGTTTAGTTATAATATTTACCTTTCGAAAAACACGATTCCAAAGTTTGAAACGTCTAGCTTTAAAACTAACGATTTTATAAGCGCTCAAAGTTGTGCTATTTTACCCTCAAAAATGGTCAGGGGAATGGGTCGAGTTTAATCCAAAAATACCAGGCCGTGACGTCACTTTGGTGCCTCACATTTGTTTACACAGTCAGAGTTTCTTGTACCAATGAGTATTTTCAGTACGAAAAGATGTCGAGCGATACAGAAATGAGCGAAATTTCAGACATATCTAGCAGCCCCGAAGACGAAGAAACCAGTGAGCGAGAGGAGGAAGACGTCGAGGTAATTTACAGCCAAATTAGGCCCTACCAAGACGAACCTCTAGCAGAAGATGCCGAAGAAAACAGAGAAGAAAATGAAGTTGATGACGATGGCCTTACACCAGCGGCCCTGGAAGCGAGATACGAAAGAGAAGTTCCGGTTTACTCGTGGTTGGTATACAGTATTTTTTATCGTTGACTTGTACGCTGTAATACCCGACTTTAAGTTGCGAAATCACGAAGACAAACCCGACTTGCTGTATCAGGCATGTCAATATTTACATCATAGAAGATCGAACTGTAACTTACATTTCCCGCTTTCTTTCTGCATCCGAAAGTAAAAGATCTTTCGGCATGAATCTCTCGATTTTTCCTTTTTTGTGTTAAAGAAGCTCACTTCTATCGTATGACTTCCACTTGTCTTTCAGGTGCCAATGTGAACTATGCAATGACGAAAACTTAGTCGATGCGCGCGAGTTTCGTTGCTGTAGGGAAGTCGCCAATGCGTCTGGTAAAATGACCTTCGATGGATCGATTGAACGCATCTCCTGTATAACACAACACGAAGATTACGTGGCTCTGACAAACAGAACAGTGCTCCTTCAAGTCGCTCCACTACTGAGGGACAAGGATGGGCGAACGTACCGTCGTCGAACCAGAGTTCCAGAGAATGAGTGAGTTCAATTCTGCCATGATTAGATTTTTCGCAGTGGCTATTCGTACGGCACCCGTACACGGATATCAGTTTGCTATTCGTACGGGAGTCCAGTTTTCGTAGAATTTCTATGCAATAACTTATTTTTGCCGATCCAAAATATTATATGTATATTTTGTTGGCTTAAAAAATCACATGCCAAATTTCTGACCCTTGAATTTTATATCACAAAGAAAAACAGTAGAAACTGAAAACCATAAATCCATCTGCAAAACACATTTGCTGCAACTTAAACTTTATGTAGGCGAGACTTTCAACAAAATACTTGCCATTTTTCCTAGCAAAACCCTAAAATTGCTTGATAAATGACAAAAATAATGTATTATTTTATAACATCTAACTAAGTAAAATGTAAGCAAGTAAAGGAATGAAAAAAATTGATAGTCATTTTATTTTACAGATTCATCCGTGCAGTTGCATTTCGCTGGATCATTCGCTGGCTGTTTTCTTACATGGGATGGGAGAACAGAAGACCACTCCCAGCTTGCATCTATGACAATATAAGAGCACGCTACCCAACCCCACACAGACAGTCAAGAGGCTATGATGATGCGTAGTTGTACTTTATTAATAGGAATCAAATCTATTATTTTTGGTTTTAAAAGCTGACAATCCTCAGCTGTAATGGATGTTGTCTTCTTCAGATGCATTTTTTAAACATAAAACTGCCAGTGCATTCTCTAAAAAAGTTGTGAATGAATGATAATTATTACTTAGTTTTAAGAGTGCACAATTATTAAAACAGAATCAATTTTCTGGGTGTATGTGACTTCATGGGACAACTCTGTTGCTGTTTATCCTAGTGATGTGAAAAGAAGGGTCTAAAGCTTTCTGCTATGTTTCAAGGTGATTATTGTACTACAGTCGAAGATCAATGCAAGCGTTCACAAGTGGTAAATATTTTCAATTTAATCCTACTGCCACTGAAGCCCCTTTTTTGTCAAGTGAGAGAGCGGTTTTCATTATAGTTTACAGCCAAGATCTTGACTTTGACGACCCAAACATACAAAACTGGAACTATAATCTGACTGCCAATATGTTGACATAATTATTTAAAGTTCTGTTCAGGTTGGGCAGTTTCTCCTTGTGTGGCCTGGCCTTCTGCATTTGGAACACTTTCTAGTGGTTCTGGAACCAGTGTTGACTTCAGTGTTTGCCGCAGTGGAAGCACTTTGCTCTAAAATGTCTTGCTCTGCACCTATAATAAAAATAAAAAACTAGTTCACCTGCTGGTTTCAAAACATTTTTTTGGGCTCAAAACATTTTACTGGATGAATGGCCAATGTAACAAAATTGTCTACAGTATTATGTTTTACTTCATTATGCTTGTTGAGTAAACCTTGAGTATTGTTTGAAGTGTTTTTTTTATTACAGTAATATAACTGTAATAAAAGAACACCCAGAGTAACACCTAAAATACAATGAAAGAGAAAATCTTACCTGTTGGGAAAAGTTGAGTACTGCCTTTCGCACGTTTTTCTTTGTATGCTTTCACTGCAGACTGTTTATCCATTCGATCACTAAACTGTGCACTAAGTGATTTTGGTGCCTTCTTAGAATATCTGTTGTACACTTCCGTCATCTCAGGTTTGGTCAAGGTAAACAGAAGTTGTTTCACATTTTCAACATAGCCTACAAAGCAAGAGAAGGGAGAATATTTACTTTCACCATGAACTGTAATCGAGATATACAAATAAGTCCATGACAATCCCCTTTTAGACCAAGCTAAAACAAGTTATTACAAAATTCCACACACACAAAATAATAAATGATTCCAAATATATAATTAAAAAGAAAAATGAGTAACAGACCCTAAAAAAAACAGAAACCCTCTACACTGTAGTTTGCCATTCATCTTACAATTTGTAAAATGGTTTGACTTACCATAGGTAGGTGGTGAAGCTACTTCCCGAACAACCTCCTCACCCAGTTTGTATTTTGGATAGGTAACTCTGAAGTACTTCTCACCATCTTTGGATAATTGAGTATCCCTTTGAAGGTTCTCATTAAAATGGAGGCTTGCAAGAATGTGCCTAAAAGAATTAAATGCATTTACACATCACCACTGAAAATTATCACCAGATATTGTTGGCGCCTGATTGTGTGTATGTCAACAATGCCATGGATATTCCATGACACCTGCTCTCCATTCTGACTTCTAACTACAACAAAATTTACATGTGTTTATTACATTATCAAAGACAATGAAATAATGAAAAAGTTTATAGTAACCGACAATGCTGTAATACCTGCAAAATGTTCCCAACCAAGAGAAACCGATCATTTTGGGATGCCAGTGATTGAGCGTGGCATGGAATCCCTCCAAGCAACTGGTTTGGGCATCTGAGGAGAGCTTTTTAATGTCCCCCAACAGTTGTTTGCTGGTAAGCGAACTTTTCAGTTTGTCATAGGCTGCTGTACCTGCAAGAACAAGCAACTTACATTTTTTTGGGGTGTATTGTGCACATAGATTATAATTCCTAATTTATGGGAGCGCTACATGTATATTTATTGTTTGGGGAATCTGAATAAATAAATAAAATAAATAAATAGATACTGTGACTGGGCCATGAAGAAAAAACCTGGTGTAAGACATTTCCATCATATATTTATTTCAAAACTAAACTAGGAGGGGGGGGGGGGGTCTTGTGCTTCAGAAAATCCAGGTGAGAGGGGGGGTTAAAAAACTACCCCATCCGTCGGGGGGGGGGGGGGGGTGGATTTTTTCTGGAATAACCCATTTAAGCAAAATTTTTCTTTTCCCCCACTTTTGGGAACTCACAAGTTCTATAACATTATTATTAATGACAACACCCCACATGGGCTTTTACAACAAACTACAGTATAACGTAAATAAAAGCAGATAGAAAAAGCTCACCAATTTTGATCCATTTTCTTGGTTGAAGTTCTTCATGGTTACATCTATTGTAGAGAGGATCAGGATGGTCTGTATGTTTATTTGCAACATGCCGCATAAATGAATTCCATTTGGCAAGTATAAGGCTTCCAAATCCAGGTTTAGTCGAAGTAGCACTCCAGTAGAGATGTCTCCTGATACCCTTTGACCATTCTTGAATCACCTCACAGCCTTTCTCCTTGCCTGCTGCTAGGAGCTTCTTTGTCACTGACCTAGCCACATGCCAAATGTCAAAATAATGTGTGGTATCTTGGCAAGTTTCTCTAATCCACTTGGCGATTCCTCTGTGGCGATCAGAGATAAACACACTGATGGTTAAACCAAGCTCCTGTAGAAATCTGAAACTCCTCTTCGCCCCCTCAAGTTCTGTCTGCTGACTTCCACCAGTCTCATTTGCCTATAAAATAGATGTCACATGTAAATTTCACTGTCACTGAAAGATGCACTAGCAATATGCAACTCTGAATTTTGAGCTGAAGATACTTTAGAAAATATTACAGAAGAAATATTACTGTAGAAGGATTGGCAGTACTTTTCTCTTGTGCAGTGTATACTATTTAGTTGATAACTCTGGAAGCCTAACATTATAAGCAATTAGACAAGTACATGTATATTACAATTTGAGTTTGATTAATAATATTTAATAATAATAATGTTCATGGAATAGTTGCGAGATGTACAATGTTTTTCTGGAATGGCATGTTGTCACTAACTTTCATACCTGAACAAGTTCAAAATGGACAATTTTCATTATGGTGGATGAAAACATTGTGTAGACTCCATACTTGGCTGAATGTCCCATGGAGTCAAACCTCCCATCTCCAGACCAAACCACATCTCTCATGTCCTTAAGCTTACTGACAAGACCAGCTCTGTATGTCTCCCAGTGGTGGAACACAGTTGGGAAAATGAACGACCGTTGGTGTGAAAAGAAGGTACGTGATGAGTAACAGGACAGCCCAAGGTGACGAAATACCAGCAGAACCTTACTTATCGAGGCCCCTGCCATTAACACAGCCAAACTCAGCAGCACATTACCTGCCGGGTATTTACCATGTGGCATGAAACTTTGTGAGTTCCACACATAGCCTCTAATGCATTTGGTACACTGTTGCTTCACTGTCACCATTGTGCCATGTTGTCGCATGGTAACCTGAGGATTTGCTGTTTTGCAGTTGAAGCAGAAAAGCAAGAAGATCTGCAAAAGCATCTCATAAAACACAATAAATTTTGGCTGGTTGTAGCGGAAGTCAGGAGCATTTGGATCAACACTGAAAAAAGAAACAAGTAAATAAATAAATATGTGCTTACAAGAATTAAAATAATGTATCCAGACTTCTCCAGACATGACTGATTTGACACCACAAATACAAAATGTATCACAATCATGCATAGGTTCCAGATACATACATATATGTTTTACAAAGTAACTGAGGTGTCAACAAGGAATTCCAACAGGTCAAAGTCCCACCTCACCAAATCATTAGAAGAAATGAGATAGTAAAATACATTGTGCAACTCCTTTTTGGGTTGGGATTTTTTTGCCTTGAGGAGTAAAAATTACACTTACATGTAGAGATATCAAAACAAGAACCCATATGCAAATGAAACATTAATAACAAATATAGCACCACTTACTTGATGTAATTTTGATCTTCAGAAATTTCATCCTCATCCTCTGTGGTACCTTCATCTCCTGTACTTTCTCCTGTTGGGTGCCAATTATCATCTACATGTACATTGACATCCTCATCCTCTGATTCGGTGCCAGTGCTAGTCCAGACAAAATTATCTTTAGAATGCGACGTGGATTCTTGGTTACATGCACTTTCCTGTTCATCTGTTCCTTCTTCAGTTTCAATTTCCTCTGGTAAATACTACATAAAAACCAAAAAAGGTTATGTAAGCTGCATTCTTCTGAATGTATCTATTAAGCAACAACTTAGAATGTATACAAATGTTTTATTACAAACATTACTGTCTTAATCAAGGAGCTGCATGTCAGATTATTTGTGATTCTTTCACTGTTTCATATGAAGAAAATCTCAAAATAATAATTTTCTTCAGTTCAATGTAGAAAACACAAAAGAAGAAATATTAACTAAAAACAAACAAGCACCGAGAAAGGCCAAGATGGTTTAAGCTTCATCCATAACATAGCTTCTTTGCAACAAGAACATCTACAACAAGAAAAAATAACTTACACTTTCAAGTTCTTTGATAGTCTCCTTCTGACTAGCCACTTTCTCATGCAGTTTGGACACTTTTAACCTCAACCTGTCATTGACTCTCTGTAAATTGTGACATTTGGATTGGTACCTGGTACAACCTCTACAGCCCTTGACTGTTGAAACAGGTGTACTTGTGCTTCCAAGTGAAGTACTTTTAAATGTTGAAAGGGGTGTGTTTTCAACTGAGGAAGTGTCAGAACAAGTGCTCATCACAAAGGAAGCTGCTAATGGTGTGGATATTTCACCAATAAGGTGTGGCTCAACATCTTCATGTTCCACATCTTGTGGAGGCGCTGAGGCGAGTGATGTTTCTTCCTCGCACTCTGGAGATGGTGGTGTCAATGGTGGTGGGGCACTAGAAGTACTCTCCACACATGGAGCTGCTGGCGTTGTGTCCGTGCTTTTTTTCTTCTTTTTTGATGGGTTTGCTTCTTCAGAGAGTGCATCACGTTTCAGCTAAAATACAGAAAATGAATATTTTACAATTAATGTCAATATTCAAATGAATTAGGAAGAAACACCAATTCTGAAAATTTCTTGTATATAATCCCCAAGTGCACAGTACGACTTGTATCACAGCATAGAATGTAAGCTTATAACAAAAAAATAAGTCTTTTAGCTAGGTGCAATTCCCTAGAACCATTATTATTATTATTATTATTATTATTATTATTATTATTATTATTATTATTATTATTAATGAAGTCAAAACAGCATCTCGACCTTGGACAGATTGCAAGTCCTTTTCCTCACACAAAAACATATCATTTTCACACAATTTCACCAAAACCACGACAAAAGATAAACTTTACATGTGTAAGTCATAGACAAAGTTTCAAATCTAGCTTCTACATGTATGATAACACATCTAAAGCTCATTGATTTTACTGCCAGAGAACGAAAACATTAAAACAATTCTCAAACATTCTCAAACAATGAAAGAGCCAGAATTAGACCTTGAAATAAACCGAGACCTTAACAAAGCAGAAACAAAACTATTACAAAACGATGCAGTAAAGGGTTGATCGATATCGAAGCTAGCGAGCGCGGGTAATCTCGATTATTTCCAACAGGTGCATTACAAACACATGTGTGCAAAAATTTTACGTACCTGTCGTTTGCTTCGCGCACTCAATTCTTGCGGAACAGGGGGGACTACAGAATCCCTCGTTGGCACAGCGTCCTTCTTAAGAACGGCTTTCATCTTTAGCCCCTGAGCTTCCATGCAGCTAAGAATCGATGGGCTTCGCACGAGGCACGAGTCTTCAAAGTGTACCGAACAGAGCGACGTGTATTTTGAGGCAGGATCTTTGAAATCATGTCTGTGTCTACGGACAAACTGGACCCATTTTGCCCTCACAGCCGGATCAGACGGGAACTGATACATTCTTATACCAGGCGTGAACGAAGTATTTCGACAACTTTGCTGGTTAGGGGCACCAGCAACGCAATATCGCCCACGCGGTTCCCTCTTAGCTTTCTTTACGTCCGCCATTGTAAGATCTGACTGAGGCACCAAAGTGACGTCAGAGGCTATATCACGTGGTATTTTGACCGCGCGATTCAAAGACCATTTTTGAGGTCAAAATGGCACAACTTTGAGCGCTTATAAAATCGTTAGTTTTTAAGCTAGACGTTTCAAAACTTTGGAATCTTGTTTTTCAAAAGGTAAATATTATAACTAGACAAAAACAATTTTCACTTCATAGGCACTTTAAAGTAAAATGCAGTAACTTCCTTTGCATGAGTCTCAACTAACCCTACATACAATCTGAATATCTCAACAAGGCACGGCTCGTGCTTTTCCTCAATAGAATGACAAACGTACTTGACCACTCGCGGCACATACTTTAGATTACAAAGACCTCCATGATAAGTTTTAGAGGCATTTTCTTCAAACTTAATAAAATTTGGACCAATTTCAAAGTTGTTTACAACAATATTTCTGTGATCTCCCCCCCGCAACCCAAAAACTTCTCCGTTGTAGAAATAGATCGTGTTCAATAACGACTTAGCTGATGTAGTTCCCAGCAATTTCTTTTGCCAGAATACTGCTTCTTCTTGCTCGCTCACAAACTCCTTTTCCTCTTTCTTACACTTAATGTGAAACCCTTCTCGAACGCCATTCTTCATCTCGGCATCTAAGCAACGTCGGAAAAGGACAAACCTTCAAAAAATAACACACAAAATTAAAGTCCTGAAACAGTGCATTTTAAATTACTAACCAATTCGGTCTAAAAGTTGTCAAGTACCTTTTGTCACTGGCGTCCAGAGGATTTAAAGCTTCTGATCCACTTTTCTCCTCCAAATAACGCTTGCGGGCACAAATGATACCATAAACAGACTTGGGAGGGTATCTTTCACCGGACTTTTTAGCTACCTCCATCACAAATTTTGACAACCAATAGTTCAGCGACAGAGTGTCCATTTCAGCAATATCTACACTCACAGCGGTAACCTTGTGTAAATCCTAGTCCTTGAAGAGACCGCCACAATCTAATACCGGAACTTTAACCTCTCTCAACCTCTGCCATTCGGCAAAAATGTTCACAGCCCACTTGTTTTTATACTTAGTTGAAGCTGGAACAGCATCATTCACCAAAACATTTTCTTGACAAGAGATTTTTGGAACTCGAAAACGTTCTGATCTGGACTCGATCTCCATCACGCGGCATAATATTAGTTTATTAAAAATTCAACCTTTAAAACTTGCCCACATGGCCGCATATAAAATATTCATTTCATTTACCATATGAATAAAAAACAGACAATAGCCTATTGAGCACGCCTACTAATTACCTATTCTTCGAAAAAAATTCTCATGCTAGTTTGAGAAGCCAGCTCAAAAACTCGTGCTTTGTTTTTCATCAGGGGTCCAAACACCTCGAAACAATAAAAGCACTCCGCCTTCGGCGTCGTGCTTTCATCTGTTTCTCGGTGTTTGGAACCCCTGATGAAAAACTCGCACTCGTTTTTGATCTATTACTTCAATCTAAATGAAAATATTAAGATATTTTAAAGTGCTTCGATATTATTATAGGTAATCGCACGGGGCCGGATAAAATTAAGGATTAATGTTACGCGTGTTTTTAGAAGTTACAGAAATGAATATTCCCCAAAATACCTTGTCGCAGTTTTGGCCGAAATGCTGGCGACGCGTGTTCATGTCAGGAACCGCTGTGAAATATTCTGCCAAAGGAAAATTCCGTGAGGACACACTTCTTAGTTGATGCAGATGATAACGAATAATATATAGATTTAGGCAGGCCTAAAAGGGGAGCTCCTTTTTACTAATTGTTTGCTTGAATTTACAGTGTTTTAATTTTCCTGCACTGTATTGGGTTCCTGACGTGCCTACGGAAGCGCACACATCAAATTTTAGTACAAAAACTTTTTACAACTTTTACTGTACACTAATAAACTTCCTAGAGTAAATCAGTGTAAAAAGGACCTCGAGGAAGGCAAGGAAATTTGTTTTGATTCACTTAAAAACAGTCAAGGCAACACAACCAACTCAAGGCAAAAAAAAAAAAAATACGGCGCGAAACAAAGTCAACACGCGGCTAAAGAAAATGAGTTCACGCCAGAACAAAGAAAATCACGGCCACAAAACAACCCTGGCAAATTCAAATAGGAGCCGGTTATGCAAGTTATTTTAAAGGGGATTGGGGCGACCATGATCGAGTGAAGACGTGTATTCATCCGCTCCTGCAAGTTTGTTGAGTTATAGCTTACATTTATATGGCTAGTAGTTTAGTAACGGCAGCAAAACGGAAAATTAGAGGAAGTAGAAGCTCGAGCTCGGACAGTGACGTCTCCTCACCAGAAGGCAAAAAGATTTGCAACCTAACATCGCCTGACTCAATCAGCAGCGAAACTCCAACTGATGAGTCGCTCACAACACAACACATGGAGAAAATAACAATTCATCTACAAGAAATTCTGAACAGACTCGACGGTGTCGAAACGAAGTTAGAGAAGTTAGAAGGTATATTCGAACGTCTGGAAAATGTAGAAACAGCGGTGAGCAAGAACCGTGTGGATTTAAACAACGTGAAGGAGAAAGCTAAAGCGATCGAGAATAATGTTAAAGAAATTGAAAAGGGAATAGTGTTCGCAAATTCCCAGATAGAAGAGCTCGTACAAAAAGATGAGAAAAATGTAAAGAGGATCAAGGATCTGGAAGACAAACTTCTGTACCAGGAGGTTTACAGTAGAAGGGAAAATTTACGCTTCTTTGGAATTCCTGAAGCGACGCATGGCCCTGAGGACACAGCAGAGGTGTTACATAAATTTTTCAGAGAAGAGCTGAACATTGATGATCCTAGCAACATTGAATTTCAAAGAGTCCACAGGCTGGGAAAAAAGGTACATGGCCAGTCACGTCCAATTATTGCCCGCTTTCTGAGATTTCCAGAACGTGAGCTTGTCTTTAGATGCGTACGGGATTTGGGAGAGGCGGCCGACGCAGATGTTAAAGTCTACGCTGATTATCCGGATGAAATCAGGGAGCGAAGAAAGAGGCAATGGCCAAGAATGAAGAAGGCAAGGGAGGAGGGAAAAACAGCATTTTTCAGCAAACCCGAGCCAGATAAGTTATTTATTGATGGCGAACTGGTTCCGCTATAAACTGTGTATTACACTTCCTAGACATATAATGATATACAATTTTGGTTCTATGTGTGCATTACCATTAACCATTTATTATTCTAGTCAAACTTTTGTTTCTTTTATTTTAGGTGTAAGGCGGGGGTAGGCTATTATACAGATGAATAGCTCCAAATTCTCAAGGCAGCATTCTAGATACCAAATATCTGCTGCCTCTTATTTCCACTTTTCATTGTTAATGTGTAAGTTTCTTTTGTCTAGTGTTAAATGTGCTAAAAACTCGCAATGCAGGAAACCTCGTGTAGATTATATATTCAATTTTTGTAGTATTTCTTTCTTATTTACACGCAGTCTTTCAACTCCATCTCAGTGTTAATAGTTCATAACCGTCGACCTCATTCGAGAAGGAATATGGCGATTTTAAATTGCTTTCATTAAATGTTCGAGGGATTCGGTCTCCTAAGAAAAGAAAGGCTCTTTTTATGTGGCTAAATGAACGCAAATATGACATTGTCTTTCTCCAAGAAACATATAGCACATTGGAAGTTGAAAACATCTGGAAAACACAATGGCAAGGTAAGCTTTTCTTCTCACACGGTACTAATCACAGCTGCGGAGTAATGGCCCTGGTAAGGAGTGACTTAGATTTCAAAGTAAAATCTATCAATGTGGATAACGAAGGCCGCTACCTAATAATTGAAGCTGAGGTGCAAGGCTCAGCTTACCTGCTCGTAAATATTTATGCACCCAATAAGGTGCAAGAACAATGCCACTTTTTTCAAAATGTAAACAAGTCGATTGAAAATCTCGTTGTCGACAAAGAGCACAAAATCGTCATTGGAGGGGACTTTAATGTTGCATTAAACTCTGAACTTGACTGCTCGGGTGGCAACCCTTCAAAAAAAGATTCCACCAAAAATATCAGTGATTTATGTTCAGATTTCGATCTAGTGGACATATGGAGAATAAGAAACCCTGAAACCAAACGATTTACTTGGAGGCAAAAAAATCCGCTCATTCAAAGAAGACTAGACTATTGGTTAATAAGCGACGCTTGTCAAGAGGACATTGAAAAGACTGACATTATTTCTTCGATAAACTCTGATCATTCGGCAATTGTGCTCTATTTTAATAACATAGGTAGGCAGAAACACGGCCCTTCTTTTTGGAAATTCAACGCCAGCCTTGCAGAAGATACTGGCTTTGTCACGTTAATAAATGAAAGTATGCCAATTTGGCTGGATGAGTTCAATACAATAGCGGATAAAAGACTATTGTGGGATTTAATTAAATATAGAATACGTCAGGTCTCGATGGAATACGGCAAAGAAAAGGCGCGGAAAAAAAGAAAAAATATAACTGACATTGAGGCTTCTTTGAAGGCTTGCGAAGAAAACTGTGTGGAATGCCCCTCCCCTGAAAACCTTCAACAATTAGAAAACTTAAAGGTAGAATATGACAATTTGTATGAAAATATTGCTCAAGGCGCTATTATTCGATCAAGGGCAACCTGGTATGAAAAAGGTGAGAAGAGTAATAAGTATTTCTTAAATCTCGAGGCACACAAAAAGACAAAAAGCTCAGTCCGGAAAGTATTCAATGCGGAAGGTACTTTAGTTACTGATCCAAAGAATGTTATACATGAGATCGAAAAGTTCTACTCGGCACTTTATAAAAATGATGATTTAAATCCGTCTACAATCTTGCTGGACTCTTTTCTTGAGAATCCCGAAATACCCAGACTTATTGCTGAAGATGCTCATATTTGCGAAGGGAAACTCACTGCTGACGAATGTTTTAAAAGTCTCCAGCTATTTGAAAACAACAAATCGCCAGGCGAAGATGGCCTAACAGTTGAATTCTATAAGACCTTTTGGAACACTATAGGTAATCTGATGGTGGAGAGTTTAAATTACTCTTACGATCACGGAGAGTTGTCCAGTTCACAAAAGCGAGCTATCATTACACTTATTGAAAAGAAAGACAAAGACAGAAGAAATATATCTAATTGGAGACCAATATCGCTCATTAATGTTGACGTAAAAATTGGCTCGAAAGCGATCGCCAAAAGACTAGAAGCTGTTCTTCCTAAGATCATACATCATAATCAATGTGCTTATGTGAAAGACAGAACTATTTGTGATGCTGTAAGATCCATCGATGACATTTTGGATTACACAAAAAAATATCAAATTCCAGGAAGATTGATTGCAGTTGATTTTAAGAAAGCGTTTGACTCTGTAAGTAGGGATTTCTTGTTTCGCACACTCCATGCTTTTCGTTTTGGACCTTCGTTCATTCATTGGATCAAGACTTTTTATAACAATATATCAAGTTGCGTGATGAATAATGGTTTTGCCACTGCCCCTTTCGAAGTTCAGCGAGGTGTAAGGCAAGGAGACCCGCTCTCTTCCTATTTGTTTATTATTGTCTTGGAGATTTTAAGTATAAGCATACGAAGCAACAAAAACATCCAGGGAATCATGGTAGACGGGGAAGAAATTAAGCTAGAAATTTTTGCAGATGATTTAACGGCATTTCTACTGAATGACATTTCTATATCAAGATTTCTTAAGCTTCTAGAAGTCTTTGGAGGGTGCTCTGGACTTAAAATTAATCGTGAAAAATCAGAAATAATGTTACTTGGAAATCATGGAAACTCGCCCTCTGATCATGTCGACTTCAAAGGTATAAAGATTAAAAGAGCTCTCAAAATCCTTGGAATTTACTTCACATGTGACAATAGAGCTAAACAAAAGTTGAACTTTGATGAATTGATTGAATCTATTAAGAAAAAGTTAAAAATGTGGAGGTGGAGAGACTTAACACTTATCGGCAGAATTCAAATTGTTAAAACTTTTATTATCCCAATATTCCTTTACCGTGCAAGCATGATCTGTTTAGATAAAGAATTTATTAATGAAGCCAATAAAATCATCTTTGATTTTATTTGGAAAGGAAAAGACAAAGTCAAGCGTCTCGCACTTGTCAGCGAGGTCGAGGATGGTGGACTCAAAGCTCCACACCTTGAATCTATAATAAAAACTCAGAGAATCCTTTGTTGCAAAAGACTTGCAAGTAAACAACCCAGCAGCTGGAAAACGATTTTACTACATTATTTAAAACCGGTTGGTGGCAAGTTTATTCTATGCTGTGACTTTGATGTTAAAATCCTGCCTGTCAAACTCCCAGCTTTTTATGAAGAGTGTCTAAATTATTTCGCAGAATGCTCGGCAGCAAGGCAAGATAGTGGTGATCTTTCAAAAATTATCCTATGGACCAATAAAACTATTTGTATTAATGGCAAATCAGTCTATAACCGTAGTCTTGCAGATAAAGGTATACGTAGATTAGAAGACCTTATCTCTGAGAATAACGAGCTTATTACAAAACATAAGTTACGGGAACTAGATATTTCTCCGTTAGATGCATTTAGGCTCTTCTGTGTCATTGATGCCCTTCCAACAGAATACCGGAGATTTTTAAAAACTTATAATTATACTGGCACTGAGCCTTTTAACCTACAAAATCAAGTCCAGTTACAGTTAAACGGGCAAAACGTCTTAATCAGTAAGGCCGTTTCGAAGACTATTTACAAAGAACTCCGAAACAGAATCATTACTCCACCTACAGCTCAGCTTAAGTACAATATTTTGTTTGAAAATGATGGTGAATTGGATTGGAAGAAAATATATTGCTTACCACATCGTGTTGCTTTGGACACAAAATCGCGTGAATTTTAATACAAACTTCTTAACAGATGTCTTGCAACAAATGTCCTCCTTAGTAAAGTTGGAATAATTTCATCTCCACTCTGTTCTTTTTGCGGGGAAGTAGACGAATCTCTCGAACACATCTTTATAACTTGCCACTATACCAAGAAGTTTTGGGCAGAAGTTATAAAATGGATGGGCCACCAGAATATCCAAATTAAATCCCTCTGTCATAAAGATATAATGTTTGGTATGACTGACGAGGAGGATTGGTTTGTTAACCATATTCTGTTAATTGCAAAAAAATTTATATATTCGTGTAGATGCAATAAAGTTAAACCGTCCATTATTGCATTCAAACCACAAGTGAAGAAAATTTATCAACTTGAGGAAAAGATTGCTCAATTTAATAATAAATGGCCCATCCATCAAAAAAAATGGGGCAAGTATATTGAGGTAGAAACATAATCTGTCATAACATGTTAAAATCTTTGTACTGCGTATGTAAGTTATAGTTTATAGTAGTGTATTGTGTAATAGGAAAATGGTAGTGTAGCGAGTTTCCTGTAGGTGTAATGTGTGTGTGTGTGTGTGTGTGTGTGTGTGTGTGTGTGTGTGTGTGTGTGTGTGTGTTCGTAACAACAATATGTTCGTAACAACATTTGTAAGAAACCATAAAATCAAATAAAGTATCAAAATACAAAAAAAAAAAAAAGTTATTTTAAAGCAGTTTTTTGGTGTAAGAACTGTCGCAGTTTGTGATTTAGAAGTGGTGCTCGCTACAAGCAAACAACGTTGTTTGAACTGTCTTTATTTGGTTGCATACACGAGAGAGAATTTTATGTAGAGAACTGAATGGATTTTCTTCCTTGCTGGTAAGCAAATGTGCGGTAGAAAAAGTCTGAACTCACTCACCCAAGCACAGATAACTCGCAACAAAACCGGCGTAAATAATTGTTTACGAATTAAATTACGCGTGCGAGATTTTACATACACTGCACCGAAATAAACAATGCGAGCGAATAAAATAGAGCAGTTGGATAATAAATCGCTTAAATTCATTTTAGTGTGCAGTATCGTTGAGTAATTTTGTTTGCGGTATTTTCCTCAATATAAGTGTGGTTTGTAATATTTTGCAAAGGCGAGACTTGCTTTTGATCCGAGTTCATGTAGCTCAATAATTTAAATTCTATCAAGTGAAAATTCAAAAATGAACTTTACAGTTTTCTCCACTAACTAAACACAACATTTGAAACGAAACATTAAGTAGACAATGTCTGTATAAAATGTACAAAAGTAATTAAAGCTAAGAGGTTTGAAAGCAGCATTAAGAAATGATGGAATTTATAAATAACGCAAGCCTACGGATAGCCTGCGAACGCAGACGTATTTCCGGCTGTCGCTTGTATTCGCCGTAAACTACGGCGGAGACAAGCGACAGCCGGAAATACGTCTGCGTTCGCAGGCTAGCCTACGGAAAGATCTGAAAAAGACGATACAACTTCGAATTCGGTTATAAATGAAGTACCAACAGAGTTCATACGTTTGTTACCTTCTAAATTCTGCAGGGCACAGCTTTCAAACCAGCGCCATAATATTAAATCAATCAATCAATCAATCAATCAATCAATCAATCAATCAATCAATCAATCAATCAATCAATAATAAATAATAAATAAATAAATAAATAAATAAATAAATAAATAAACGTTAAAACTTACAAAGTCATTATAAATTGAGATGGAGCTAGCTAGCTATTTAGAATAAGAAAAGACATCTATTTACAAAGCACTTCTTAAACCTCTCTGTGTTAACACGTGGGATCTGGTAAGGATGCGTCCTACCGCGTAGAGCCCGGTTCTTAAGTGGGGGAAGAAGATCCTGCAAGGTATGCGAGGAAGTACCCATAATACTTTTCCAGAGGCTCACATCTCTGTCTTTATCAAACTGTTGAATCGATGATTCATGTAGAATATACCCAAATCGAAAGGCCCTTCTCAATAGTCTATCAATCTGAATAAGGTATTTGGTATAAGCAGCAACACCCCAAACTCTAATACAGTAAGTAAAAAGTGACATAATGAGGCAATTGAAGAGGTAATCAAGATCAGATACACTATAACCATTTCTTTTACACACTCTAAGGATATGCATAAATAATTAAGATATTTTAACAGGGAGCCCACCTCACAAAAAGGTGGTTTTCAGTGGGGCCCTGCTTAAAATAAGTAACAAATACGATAAAATGATTTAAAAGTGAAAGTTAAAAATAGAGGATGTAAAAAGTTAAATTTAAAAAATGAGTATAAGAAATTTAAAAAACTTATTAAATACTTCTAATAAGTCTTTTAAAAGTTAAAATGTCAAAAGTGCTTTTTGCTTTGTCGGGTAAAATGTTCCATTCGTGAGCAGCTTGATTAATAAATCGGTTCTGGCCCCAGGAGCGACATGACTTGGGTCTACAAATGTCATTTCTTCCACGAGTATTATAATTATGAATGTCTTTAAAGCTATAAAGATTAAAATCCCAGTCAATCAAGCCATTCAAGGCCTTAAAAAACAATATTAATCTATGAAGTCTTCTTCTTTCCATTAAATTATCCCAGCCAAGCTGATGGAGCGCCTCAGTAGCAGATGAATGCCTTGGCATATCGAGTACGAATTTGGCAGCTAAATTTTGCAGAACTTGGACTTTCTTCATAAGAGTCAAATTAGCTTTGTCTCCCCATGTGACATCCGCATAGTCTAACAGAGGTATCATAGTTGATTTAACCAAAAGTTCTCTGATATCTCTTGGAAGAAAATTAATTCTTCGTAGTAATCCCAACCTTTGCAAAACCTTGCTACGGAGGTTTTCTATATGATCTGTCCAAGTCAGATTCTCGTTGATGATGATCTGAATGAATAAAAGCCATACGTTTTAGGGCTCTTTTCATTAAATCATCAAAATGCTTATCCCAGTTGGTAGCACTATCCTGGAAAGTTACTCCTAAAAGCTTCAAATATGACACACGTTCAATGGTAACAATTGGCTCAGGAGGGGGTAAAGTCGTTCTTCCTCTTATGACTAGTTCCTTGGTGTCACTTAAATAAAGTTTCATCAAATTCTCCTCTGCCCAGACTTTGATGTTCTGTACCTCCTCAGAGGCATTATTATTGACATTAGGCCCAACGGGTATGCTACATGTAATGTCATCAGCATATTTAGTCATTAAGGTATTCTGGGAGGTGGGTCTTATATCATTAACCATGATGGTAAAAAGTACAGGCCCCAGAACAGTGCCTTGGGGCACACCTCGATTGACAGGCAAAAATGGGGTCTTGACTTTATCTACACGTACCCTTTGCTGGCGATCCTTTAAAAAGTCAATAACCCAATTAACAATACAGGGGTTAATGAAGGTGATATGTGATCTTCGCAGTGAATTTCCAATTTAAGCAATTGGAATAAAGAAGCCTGAAAAAAAAAATCAGAGCTTCAACGGATTCTGATTTTTTTCAGGCTTCTTTATTCCAATTGCTTAAATTGGAAATTCACTGCGAAGATCACATATCACCTTCATATATATCCGCAGTTCACATATGAATCATTTCATATACATTACATCACAGGGGTTAATGTTAGGCACTTTCTTAAGTTTATCAATTACTACTCTGTGGGAAACTGAATCAAAGGCTTTCGAGAAGTCAAAAGACAGAACTCTAACAAAGTTAGAATGTCCATCGAGCCACTCATCCAAAAGTGCTGATTATAGAATAGGGCAGTCTCAGTTCCACAATCCTTCTTAATATAGGCAAACTGATCTGAATGAATAAAAGCCGGAAACTGGTTTCCTCGATTCTAAGTCAAGGATTAACCTTTCAAAAAGTCTCATTATAATGTCAGTGACTGATATCGGTCTAAGCTGGTCTAAAGCAGAAATATTGGTCTCCTTAGGAATAGGTCGCACATTTGCAGTCTTCCAAATCTTAGGTACTTGCTGGGAGACTAAGGAAACATTCAAAATATGTGTTATCACAGGTGTTAGTTCCAGTGCATACTCCTTCCAAAACCAAAAAGGCAGGTCATCTGGGCCAGTGGCAGTCCTTTTCATACGCTCTAATGCCTTGAAGACCGATATCTCATGAATCACAGGGCATAATTTATGTCTGTGTTGATTGACTGAAAGTGAGTGTTAATATTGTTCACATTGAATAAAGATGAAAGATTCATACTTGATCCAACACGTCCAGTTAATTTATCAATCACTTTCCACCAAGATTTGCTGCCCGTGTCATGTTTTTGCTTGTTAACCTTAGTCAGATTCAACTGATTCTCTTAAATAAGCTGGGTAATTCTCGGCTGCAAGGAACCAGCCTCCTGAACCATCCCTTTCCTCAGAAGCTTATTCCTTTTACACAGAAGATGTTTTAACAAAGGTGACATAAAGGAAGGGTCTTTAGATGACATCCTCACCCGTATAGAGGGAAAGCTATTCTTGAACTCTTCATGTACAATACAATAAAACTTGTCAATAGCGATGTTGATACCATTCTCGGCAAGGACAGGAGACCAATCAGTAGCCTGTAGTTTCTGTAACAGTAAGCTCTTACGATGGTTTCGGGCGTCAATAAATTCAACGGTAGATCTCACTGGGGGATTCCGTACCCTAGAGAAAATGAATACACTAGAATGGTCAGATTTAGTCACACTCTTCGAAGTACACACTCTCCCAAAAATATTTGGTGTATTTGTCAAAAATACATCTAAAATACTGTCATTTCTTGTCGGAGTCCTGACAAGTTGCGAAAGGCCACTTTGTTGTGTAAGAGATTTCAAATCAAGTTTATTAATGTCACCAGCAATAATCAACCTCGCGTTCGGTGAGGTGGCAAGGATGCTTTCGCAGGAATTAACTAAGAAGTCAATAAAAGCAGTTTCGCAATAATCAAAGGTCGGTGGATCGTAAACCGAGGCAACAAAATAATCTTGATTGGTCGTAGATACCTTTGCCCACAAACACTCGTACTCGTTGCCACGAACATCTATCTCCTCTATTTTCCAGTCCTTCCTGCACAGAATTGCAACTCCACCACCTCTTTTGGTTGCTCGGTCCTTTCGAAGCATTAAATATCCGTCTGGGGTAACAAGTGAGTTGTCAATATCACCTCGTAGCCATGTCTCAGATAAGCAGCAAAGATCAATCGAATTACTCATCAGTTCACTTTGTAGTTCTTCTCGAGCAAAGTTCTTCACAAGCGAGCGAATATTTAGTACCAAGCACGTAGGTTAACTGTACAGAGGAAAGAACTCGTTTCCGTTCATCAGTACGCGTACGGTGGGATGACTAATTAAATGTGTCTCTCCGCGTTGATATGCGAACAGGAATACGACGTTTACCTCCACGAGACCCTCGGAACCTCAGCAAAGAACACATTTTTAACGAATGTAGCACAAGATATGACGGAACACCGCAACCAAGAAATGAACACGCCAGTTTCTTTGTGAGCTTACTCCAACTCCAAATCGACCGGCATATACATTATACGAATTATCAGCGAAGATCAATCTCTTCCTTTCTTTCGGTATAGCTGTTGACAGTCTTTTATCCACCACTTCGCGAAATTGACCGGCTCTGAGCTCACTTCTAGTTCGGCTTGATGTCAGCTAAATTAATCAGCCGCAGGAACCGTAGACAGCTCTCGCTGTTTTTGACTTGTAGAACTTTTTTTCGTATTCAGGTCGGCAAACATTTCGGATGTTCACGCTAAGAGGCTATCCCTAAATCATTTAGCATAAGGTCCCATGCTGTAGATGAGTAAATAAAGCGAGAAATATTCACGAAGATCTATGTTTTCCAGATCATTTTTATAACCCGAGAAAAAAAAAACTCTGAAGTAAAGCAGTGTTCTTACAAATTTTAACGACAGCTAACTCAACTCTAAACGAACCGAATATGTTTTTGTGTCACTTTTTGCGTAAGAAGGACTCCAAATCAAGGACAAAGGCAAACTTGTCACCAGCCCTAATCCGTGCCTACGGACGGACGGACGGACGGACGGACGGACGGACGGACGGACGTGACATCCAAATTTTCTCGGCTTGATGGGTTTACTAATTTCTATGACTATGGATGCTAAGCACGTGCGCGCCGAACGGGAGCTCCGCTATGATCCAAGAGTGGATTTCTCAACAGTCGGAAAGGAATGTTTTACGTTTTCTTATGGATAATTAGAAGATTTGTATATTTGTATTTGTATATGTATATTTGTATATATATCTTAAATTTTAATAAGTGGGGACATCCCTAGTATGGTGCCATTGCGCTTTTGGTTGTCTCCTTCTCCACAGCTATTTGTTTGTTTTGTTATCTTAATTTCCATTATGTATTTGTATTGTATGGAGTAAATCGTAATAAATAAAATAAATAAATAAAAATACTCATGGTGCATACTGAATTGGCCGGTGTCCCTGACCACGATGTACACGAACTCCTTTGCCTGTTCATCACAGAAATTAGGAAAAATGGAGGAGAAAGTTATCCAGCAAAAACATAACATGAGTTGGTCACGATGTGTTGTTCGAATTGTTGACACCTACACGACGAGATGTCCGAAAGATGCTTTACTAAATGCTTTTTATAAAGCCCTTGCAAAAAGTTTAAATGCAAAAGTGTTTGGTATTCTGCTGTGTCGTTAGGTCATAACAAGCTAAATAGCATTTTTAAAACAATGATGAGTGAAGCTGGTGTAGAGGGTTAATATACTTATCAGTCGCTACGAGCAACCGCTGCTAGTAGATTCTTCCTAAACGAAGTAGACAACAAACTGATTAAGGGAGTAACTGGTCATAGATCTGAAGCTCTACAGGGCTATAAAAGGGAAACTTTCATAGCCCTTTTATAAAGCGGCTTTTGAAAGTTTCTAAAATTGTGCAAGGACAAAAAGAGAAAGACAGCACAGTAAAGGAAAACTCCAATTCAGCGCTTACTTCCGCTTTGGCGATCCCAGGAAGTTCAGGAACATTAGTTCTAAACATTTCTGCCGGAAATTGTAATATTACAATAAATAGCAACTAAGGGCCAATTCGCACTAGCGGACAAGTTTTAAATGTCATGACATTTTTGACAACAAAAACATTGTCGCGACAAGTCGGAGACATTTTGAAGAAAACAAAAGGTGTAATTATTATTACAATAGCTCTGCACGTGCTTCTGTCATCCTGGTACATTTCTCGGCACGGTCGTCTTGTGCAAACATCAAATAATCAAGCTGGTCCACGTGGTGAAAAATTTTAAAACGATTTGCATTTGAAGTGCGCGTGTTGTGATGTTTTTGTGCTCGTGCGGGGATAATGTCGCAAGTAAACTATTTCTTTTCCCCTCCATTTATCGGTACAAACTGGTTCCCTCCGCATTCATTTGTTCCAACCCCGGTATTACCATCCTTCCACGACCTCACCTCGGCACACAAACATGTTTTGCCGCCTATCGCGGAAAAATTTCGCGTGTTGTTTTTTAGTACAATCCAGACCAAACACAATAGCCAATCAACAACGTATTGTTCTCTGGCATTACGAGGGGCGTTGGAATGCGACTTGTCATGACTTGTCCTGCCTTGAGGCAGGACATCGGCCCCTTTGAAGATTTGTCCATGTTGACAAAAATTTGCCCTTGTCCAACAAGTCGTTCGCACTTGTTTTTGCGATTGTTTGACAAAATGTATCGCGCGTGCAACGCGGACCAATCATAAGACAACTGCTTCTTTGTTTTCCTGCATTGTTAGACAAGTTCTAGGTTTCAAAAAACGTATTCGCACTTGTTTTCTGTAACAAGTGACACACAAGTGATGAAATCTACCAATTGTTACAATTTTTTTCCGCTAGTGCGAATTGGCCCTAAGAATTGTTAGAAGGAAAATGTTTGTAATTAAATTAAAGGTTCATTTGTAAAATCAATTGATGAAGAAATGCATGACGGAATTACTGCAAATCATTGATAACTTTAATTCAACAAGAGGTCATTGCTTCACTCAAGTGGAACACGAGGCTATTATTTAAGGGATAATGACCTACTGCTCCACCTCAGTGAACTCAATAATGACCTGTTGTTCCATTTCACTGAGCATTTAGGTGCGTTATTAAAAATAATAACCTGTTCAAAACAATGAAAAGGTGCATTAAGGGACAGCGATCCGCGAATTGTTGTGGAAAGGGGTAGACAGCGAGGATAGATCACGGGATACGAGGAGTTGTCAACCAACCCCAGGGGAGGAGGGTGGGGCGAACCTTGGTCCATCGTCTTGGCGGTCGCTATGACACAGTGAACAACAACAACAATCTTTTATTCCGTGCCCAGAAAAGTTTACAATTAATAAATACATACAAAGAGAAAAAATTAACAATAAAAAATGAGCACTGCCACTTAGAAATAGCTAAGGCTAATCGGAAAAAAAAAATATTGTAATAAAGTTACAGAGTATATAAAAAAAAAACGGGACATGATTTCCATTCACACACACACACGCACACAGAGAACAAACAAAAAAAAAAAAGAAAAAAGTGGATGTGCACACACAAAAATGAAAATAAAGTACATCAATGTACCAGTTAGTAGTTGGAGCTGAATCAAAGCCACGCGGTCTATTCTACTTATACGGGGAGCCCGCGAAGAATAGAATTCGTTGTTTCGTGATGCGTTAATTAACTATTCAGTGAGAATAGTCTGTATAGCCAGAAGAAAAAAATGCATCGGAAAGGAAATTGTAAATAACTTGATAAGCTTAAGTTTTGTTGAACAGAATGTTATTGTTGATTTCTATTTGAGTGATTTTACCGGTAAGTTGTTTTCGATCCGGGTCATAGCTCTTTGTACTCGCTATGGCTTGGTAATAGCCAACGAAACTGCTCCACAAAATATCCACTTGAACTTAGCATAAGCCTTTTTGGTATACAGCTATTTCGAGAAAGGTGGTCTGGGTATTTACTGGAATTTTGCATATTAATAATAATAATAATAATAATAATAATAATAATAATAATAATAATATAGGGCGATGACGTCATTAGTCACGTGATATTGCTCTGAAGTTCGTGTTTGCTCACTGTGACGAAGATATTTTGTTACTGAAAAAGCAGTCATTGCAGTTTTAAGCACATTGGTGTGAGGAATTTCAGACTGCCCGGGTACCGAACAAAATATAAATATTAAGGGAGCTATGTACAATTTTCAAAAAGTGGGAGTCTGGGTACAAGTGCGTATCTCGCGTTGCATTAAATGTGAGGAAGCAACAAATTACATGCTGGTAGATATTTATATGTTAAGTACGTTTTTATCACTTTTATTGTTATGACGTTATCGGTCACGTGACCAGAACGGACCGCATTTTTAAATTCGCTTGAAAACTTTACTAGAATCTCTCTCTTAGGATTTTTTTAAGCGAAGTTGTAGATTTTTAAATAGTGTTTTTAAAAATGGCCATTATTACTTTTTCGTAAAAACGTACGGCAGTAAAAAATACAATTGAAAAGTTTGTTGGCTTCCTACTCAAAGACCATTTGAGGTAGCAATATAAGAAAATTTTGCCAAAGGCAGGGGTGCATGTTCTTTATGATGGCATTGTCAGTTTCTTCTCATTTCAATTGCCTTTTGCGAGGATGGATTTAATTCCTTTCAGACGAAAGGAGTGGGCCTGGGGAGAAGTTAAGTAGCTGCCTCTCCCCTCCCCCCTGCTGGGGGTCTCCCCAGCGGATTCCTCGTTGTCCGTATTGCGGGCTCACGACAAGAGCATTTTCAAAATGGCGACGAATGGCAACAAGAAAAGGGAATCTAATGGAATGATTTTGAGATATAAAGGACAGCTTTGTCGATGTTTTTCCTCTTGACGCAATCAAAACGAGTCCCCAAACGTAGGGTATACCTCCTTTATTTGTATTCCCGATAAAGAAGAACATGGAATGAGTAGAAACGTGCGAAAACGTGGGTAACAGAAACTTACAGGGACCTGAGGTAAGCGTTTCTCATTGTACAATGATTTTTTTTTTTAGACTTGTTAAAGCCTATGTCTTCGACGTTTATCATGCTTATCAACTTAGCTTACTGGAATTAAAGCCGTGCTCAGCGTAAAAAAAATATAGATGTGAGAACGAGGCGATAGTATTAAATGGCAGTCATTTCGTCGAGACATGTAACTGTTATTTATGTTTGTCAACTGAATTTTAAGCTACTGTACTTCAAATTAATAAGAATCGCATCCTTTCATTATTTATACGTGAGGAAATGTTCCTCAAAATATTGATCAAGTGGCCATTTCAAGCTGCAAAGAAAAATTACGTCAGGGAAATTTGAAATTACTGTAACACCTTTGATGTGATACCTTTGAAATTGGAAGAAACATTTTAGCTCAGTGTGATCAGAAGTCCATAACTAGAAGTCTACATCTCTGGTAATAGGCTTTGAGATATGTCTTTCGCGTGTACCTCGCGTTCCTCGCGTGTAGGCTATTTTTAGAACAGCTTTGCCGCGAACAAGTAGCCAATCACATTGAAGTATTTTTTAATTCGCGCCTTTGATTGGTTGAACAAATTTTTGAAGAAAAGCAGAACTGCAGAGGACGAGTGAACTCGAGCGAACGGCATTACGAAATTTCTCTTTGTTGGTCATCGTAATTTCCGTTTTGTGAGGATTAAATCGTTCGGACAAGAATCATCAGGCCATCTTTCATCGATGACGATAGCATCGAAGTTGTAAAAATTCGGAGCATCCAAATAAGCGAGAGGACCTCAGTGTTTTGGAGTCAGAATACGAAATGGCAGCGGGCAAGATAGACTAATTCCGAGTCAAATTCAAAATGCAAAGACACTAAAGATTAATGGTACTCTCAAGATGAAGACAGGCATTGAGAGCAAGTGCATTTTGGCACAGGTTCGTTGCTATTTTGAAAAACAAAACCGTGGTCCCTGAAGCGCTCAACATCGAGCGCGGAATGAACAGAATGAAGTTTGATTCGTTTGAGAACAACATTCAGAGAAAACCACAAGTTTGGCGAGTTTCGCATGTTTTTGGAATTATAAGGACGGCATGAAAACAAAGGACTGACTAATGTAATGTACTTGTTTTAATATGAATAGAAATACGAGTTTAATTCATCGAACAATGATGATTTCATTCACATCCGTCAAAAGTTTAATTCAAATTGTGCTTCTCGGGCACTTCGCAGTGTGCAGCTATTTGGTTTGTGTATGTTGTTCAGTATTTTAACACGAGGATATGCTGTATAAAATAAAGACACACTTAACTACTAAAAGTTTGGGGAACTTCTGATCATAAATTCCCTCGTAAATTATAAAAAGTCGACCTGTTTGTTTTGTGAGTTTGTCTATGGAAACCCTGCGACGGGTTGCTTTTTCACTCGCCTTTAAATGCCACTGAACAGACGTTTGAAATCACTATCTACGATACTACTTCTGTCGAAATATGAGAATTAAAGAGAATGGCCTGTCAAGTGTTTTGATACGATTTGATTTATTTCACCTGCCACTTTCCAAAATATTCGGCCGCAACTCCAATAGTGGGTTACGTCATTTTCTCGCGAGACATCAGTTTCTAAAAATAGCCTACACGCGAAAGACATAGCACGCGCCCCAATACCAGATGTAGATTTCTAGTTATGGACTTCTGGTGTGATCTATTTTTCTAAGTTAGACTAGAGACTACTTGCAGTCAACCTGGTAGCTAATCTAGACTTCAATTAAACAGTGCTACTCACGTTTTGGAATGCCTCTTTGGGCATGTTTAATAAATGGGATCATTTCTTAACTTGAAATTTCTTCTTCCCTTGATGTTTTATTGTATTGGTAAACATAGATTTACGTTTCTTTTGCATTTTGTGGTCTACAGGTAATTTTTGGGACTAATAGAATGCCTATAATGTTTTGACAGGATTTACAGAATTCAGAACTGAGAACATTCTGGATTACTGTTGAGTTAAACTATGGATTATAACAAGTTCAGGTAGTTGTCGATCTCTTAGTTTTGTACATAGTTATGTGACAGTCAATTCTAGCAATTCACATCCTTCTCTCTACACACATTCATTACCTGAGGCATTTAAAGATCTGCTGTTTGACCAGACATTTGTCTACTTTATAAAAAATTCTGTTTGACATTTTTTTAAGGCCTGTATTTTCAGTTGTTGAATGACCTTCAGTAGCATTTTGAAGTAGCAAATATGAAAATTCATGAGGCTTTAAACTTAATCAAGCCAAAAAACCCTATTCCCAATACAAAGCTAACTGCAAGCAACATGATGTACCGTTTGGCTAACCAGGGTACTATGTACATGTAGGCTAACCGGAATCTTATGTAGGCTAACTGGAATGGCTTGCAATATGGCTCACATGTTTCATGACACATAAGTGCCATACAAGCCAGAAATACCTAACTCCAATAATTAGCATAACCTCAAGCCACCTCAGCTAACTATACTCAGACTAACTGGAATACTGCTTAGGATAACCAGGGAGTTTTTTAGGCTAACCAATGTGCTATTTATATATAGCGGAATGGCTCTCATGACTTGTTGGCTCGCACGTTGTCAAGACCCAAGTTTTTTTTTAACTCATAATTGGGAATTACCCAAGTAGTAGCTGTAAACTTGATTCAAATAAACTCTAGCTTAGTTTTGGTTGGCAACTTGCTCTACAAGAAAACAAAACATAGATTTCTTTGATGTAATGTTTTGAAATGAACAGATTACAAAAATTCAGCTTTAGGGTCCAAAACATTTATTAAAATAATCTAGCATTTTTCTGCAATGATTAATGAAAGGAAGGGTGCAAAGAAAATTGATTGACTTGAAGACTTTGCAAGGGTATTCCTTTTAGTCAAAATGAACTCAAAAATACACATTGTGTCAATGTGATAAAATTGTCACATGATTGACTCCCATATGTTGCCAGTTTAAACCTGAATATACTTTAGTGACATTTATAGCTATTTATATAATATGAACATCCCAGAACCCAATATGGCTACACATAAATAGTGACACTTAATATTACATGTACATTTTAAAACCATTCCGAGGTTCATGACAAAAAACAAATTGTTTCAATAAAAACATGTAAAAATAATGAAATAACAGAGAATTTACATCATTAATTATTATCGCAGACCATAAAGTTTACTCCAGGTTCCACAGGGTGTGTTTCCAAAAAATATCCATACCTCCCCCAAGGATGGTTCTTTGGTTTGGACCCTCCCACCCCCTGGGATTTCCAGCTTAACTTCATACTTCTTTTAAAAATTTGTGCTATTTAGACCCCCATCCCCCTCAGAATTTCCAATGACTATGCTTGGGGTGGGTATGGATATTTTCTGGAACCGCACAATGTAGGCATAAGCCACAGATTGATCTGATTGATATACACTAATCTATTGTCACATTTACCTGTTTTCTATGGGATATATAATTATATATTGTTTTTACCGGTTTCACTTGTAATAATAATAATAATAACTTTATTTGAGTGTCAGGGTAGGTATTTAGCTTACAGAAGCTAATTGGGGACACTACTTCGTTACAATATATTAAGATTTAAAATATACAGTTAAAGGTCAAATGAACCAAAATTTCGAATTTTCTTTTTTTTAGGCCAATTTGTTGATTAAGAACCAAATAAACATATTCCGAAGTTTCAAAGGAATTGGACTTTGCAAAACAGAGAAATTTCAAATTGAAAAATGCTTAGTTTCGGCCTTCATAATCGTAGAACGCTCGGGAAAATTGTCGGGAAATTTTCGGAACATAAAACTGTGACGTCAGTATTGGTGCGCTGTGAAATTGCGGGAAATTCAAAGTCTTTTAGTGATGAAGCGCACAAGAATGGAACATCATGGTGTTTTGTGCAGCACTAAACTGCATAAATTATTCTAAGTCGAAAGTAAGTACGTTTACGTTTCCAGCAAAATCAAAGCTCAGGAAATAATGGCTTTTGAAAATGAAAAGAAAAGAATTTAAGCCAGAAAAAAACTCTCGCATTTGTGCGGTTCATTTTACCGAAGACTACTTCAGAGAAAATCTGGCAATACGTAGGTTTCTGGGTTCTGATTTCAAGCCGCTAAGACTCCACCTCAAAGAGGATGCTGTGCCGCGGACTATTTTTTTTTGTTCGGAAAAGAAATCACGGGGAAGAATGCCTTCCGAAGCACAAAGACCCCACTGTCCGTTCGGCTTTTGTTAAACGAAGGAAGTTAGAGGTATGCATTTTTCACCTTTCTTATTCTACCTAGAGCTTAGATAGAGTATTTGTTATGATTATTAGCACTTTAACTTTGTTGATTTGGTTGGTCATAATCAAGCATTAGAATTTGAGTTCGTTAGTTCAATATCCTCGCCAAATAATTTGCTTCCATGCACGTGCACGTGCTTTTTGACGCGTATAAAATTAAGCTTCAAATGTTGTATTTATGTTGGGTTTACAACCGTTAATTTCGAGCCCTAAATAACATGTACTGGCTAAATAAATATGGACCAAAAAACAGCTACTACAAACAGAACTCACAGTGTCCGCGTAGACAGTGTGTAAACGCTCAGTATATATTTTGGCCACACCCTAGGATAACTTCGCGTTGCATGGCGATCCGGGTTGCAAGCTGCACACGTCCTGATAAGAATTACGTGCAAATCCAAAAAAACTGCATTTAGATTGGGGTATATAACAAAACTGATTGTTCTATACCAAGCTGAGCAGACTAATGAGTTTTATACGCCATCCAGTATTTGAAAACCTCCTATATCGTACAATGCTTACAATTTTACTCAATGCTTTGATAATTATTAATCTTTAAAACTGGATTACAATGTAGTAAAAAATGTAACAACCATGTTTAAAAAAAGCTTAGATTCTTTCAGAATTACTTGAATTACTTAGACTGACTCAAACTCTCAAACTTTACATTATTCGCTCTTTAAACAACGATCGCAAAGCCGTGAAATAAAACTATTACGTCACAAAATTGAAAGCTCGATCCATTCCAGTGTGCGGTCATTTTGGAAACGTTTTCGTGAAGTCTTCGGAAATCTTCGTAGTTTTTGCTATAGTTCGCGCTTTAAGGCTCAGAAAGCAAAATTTCTTATTAAGTTTAGTTAATAATGAGTTCTTCTAGCGTTTGGTTGCTTTAAAATCGCTAAAGAAAGAATGTCAAAATTTTGTTTCTTTTGACCTTTAAGAATACGAATTAAGAATTAATTGGGTACACTAGGCTACTTTAAGGAAATTTACTTAAGGAAAATTACAAGTTTGTATTTTTGCACGAGGAAAATTTGTTTCCCCTCTCAGGGGCCTATATCTTTAGCTTTACTTTTACTATCGCATGTCCTTGAGTGAGGAAAATTCTTCTTAAAACTTCAGAGGGGCTAAACGTACCTTGTTTCTACATGACTGAAAAGAAACAAGACCTGAAATTCGCGCTTATTTTGTTGTTATATCCCATTAGTATTCAACACTTGCAATCTTTTTCAGTCTCTTAAATTTAACCTCCTATGAGGTACTACTATACTACTATAACATAATGTAAACACTCGGAAATTGTACTTTTTTTCTTGTCAAGACTAAGAATTATTCCTTCCTTTGACAGATTTCATTTTGGTATTTCATAAACCTTTCTGACAACCTCGTTCCCAGGCCCTCTCTCCTTTTCCTCCCTTGTCGTCGAGGAAGAGAGACCCTGGATGAGGCTGATCACGTGGCACCCAAAATCTGGGTGCTTGTCAATTTCTGTATCAGGGGAGGGGTAGCAGAGTGTTTTGATTGTCGCAGTGACAAATGTTGTTTATTTCTAATCCTCGGCGCGGGCAAGCAAAGTAAAGCTGCGCGCTTTATTGGGGTTCGAAGTCGTATTTGCTGATCGATGAAGAATGCTACATTATGTTTGGCATCTACGAAGAATAGAATACTTTCTTTCAAGAAATTCGGCAGACGAATGGTGCTCAAACGTTTCAACGGTTAGTACATGAAAAACGTCACGTATCGAATATTGAGACTGAAACCAGTGGATCAGTCTCTTAATCTGCGAATTCGGAGGTAATTTATTTCCTTCTTTATGCTGTATTTTTGATGTTGAACAATACTCCTGTCACACGGCCGATTAGCCGAGAATTCTCACTTGATTTAAGCTAACTGCAATGCGAAATAATTTACAGTTTCGTTGACATCACTTTATATTCCATCTGTATCAGATTTATGTGAGCGTGTCAGCATTTAGACACATGCAGACGTAACACGATTTGTTTGTATACATTTAGACAAGAATTGTATTTTACAAAATGGTAAATAATTAACAATTATTCTTTGAAATCGAGGTGAATAGTGGCAGAATATTTACCGAGCCGCGTAGCGGCGAGGTAAATATTCTGCCGCTATTCACCGAGATTGAAAAGAATAATTGTTTTAGTATATACACACGAAGTGATCTCAAAACAGACAATCTAGACATTTTCAAAAGGAAACCTATGAAAGGCAATTTTATTAATGTCTAATTTGACGTCTCAATTCATGCGTGAAACACGTACAAAACTATTTACAGATTCTTTTAACATGGCAAGTACACAATCTTCGATAAAATCTTTGTCAAAATGGTCCTTTTACACAGTTCAAATCGGGAACTTTAATCGAAAGTCTGCTTGGAAATCGATAACTGATCAAACAAAGTTTTCGAAGTTATCGAGAAAGGCTTGTTGTTTGGCTCGTTGCGAAGGTGCCTGTCAATGGCGGCTCGAATTGAGGTGAGTGTTACCTTGTTGTAATATGACCTGTCTTGTTTCAATTCTTCTTTTTCTATTTCCTCGATTTCGGTGAGAAATTCGTTCTGTCTTCTGTCAGGCAAACCAGTCTAGAAAAATACTCGTAATGAGACAAATTGTAGTCGTGAAGATTAATTGCTGCCTATTTAGCGATAGGTCGAACTGATCACAGTAATTATCTCGATAAACAAACTGAAAAACACTTGTTTGCAAAACATGACTTCTTCACTTATCTTTAAAAACTTTTAGGCCAGAGTTGGTTGCCTTCTTGGTGTTTTCTGGCTCGCTGTCGTCTTTTATTTGTACTATTTTTGATTCCGAAATGCTAGCGAAACGTGAGTTTACGCCGGCCATTTTGTTTCTGTTTTATGGGATAATGCATTATCCACTCGCTAGCGAGTGAATAATGCGGCATTAGCCCGAGATAGCGAACCAATCAGATTGCTGGAATAGCCAAGATCACTGAGTGTGTATATACTAAAACATTTTATTCAGCGAACGATGTGTGTAAAAAAAAGATGTCGAAAATTAATCAAACACTTCATCAAGTGGTGAAAGTACGGCGTGCAGCGCTGTAAATGTTTTTCGATAGGCATTATTGTTACCTTTCCTGGCTATTTTATGGCCAGGGAAAATGGTTATTCTATCAGATTCATCGCAGAACTTTTATGTGCACACTTTATATAGCATTTACATAAGATTATTTTCTCACAGCAGTAATGTTATACTGTTGGTGCTCGATTGAAGCAGTGGAAATGGGAGGGCCGGGCAGCGTGGCGTTGTACTGGGGTCTATGGAAAACACGTGCCTACATGCCACGTTTGCACAATTACAAAGTGATGGCGATTTTCTTCTCGTAGCTCACCCTGTGGAGCAACGGTGTTCTGATCCGCATCCAGAGCTCCAGGAGTCGATCCCAGCGAGGTTAAATAAGCTATTGACTAAACAGTTATTGTTGTTGTTCTGGAAACAGATAAATGACTCTAATCTATTTTAATTTGCGTGAAAATAATCCAGGATTTCTTTGACCTCAGTTGAATCCACTTCAGTTGAATCCACTCCAAAGAAATTTCGAACTGGTGCTGTAGAAATTCCCTGCTCATTAACCCCGATAAAACAAAACTTCTGTATGTGGGAGTCCCACAACTCATGAGGACTTTACCTGGCACTCTACCATCCGCGACATTATTAGGAACAGAAATCAAGCCAGTAACTGTTGCAAAGGATTTAGGAATGCATATCGACTCCCATCTGAATTATAATGAGCATGTCACTAAAACCGCTTCCGACTGCATTCATAAACTAACTAGAGTCAATAGGATAAAGCACCTTTTGGACCAGAAAACCCTAATCTTTCTCATAAATGCCTTTGTCTTTAGCAAGTTGTTCTATTGTTCGACGGTTTGGAGTAACACTAGCAAAGAGAATGTGGGAAAACTCCAGTCAGTTCAGAATTATGCTTGCAGGATCGTAGCCGGCTTGAGGAAGTTCGACCATATTTCAGGAGCCCTCAAATCTCTTAAATGGCTTAGTGTTAAAGATAAACTGCTTTTTAACGACCTAGTAATGGTCAAGAAATGTTTAAATAATTTCACTCCAAGCTATCTTCGATTTCAGCGACGGTCAATCATACACCCACGTAACACCAGGCAAAAAAACAATCTTCAGTTGCCGAAGGGTAGACTAAAAACAGGGCAGAGATCTTTTGCCTACCGTGGGCCCAAGATATTTAATGACTTGCCCAAAAACATAAGAGAGACAAATGACCTGAACCTTTTTAAAAAGAGAAGTTTTAAACATATTTTAAATTTGTAAATTATCTTTTATAAATGTAATGTACATAGTTTTTTATTTCGAATATTATTTCAACCTTCCCCCTTTTTCCGATTTCTTTTTTTTCTTCTTTATTGTAAATATTTTAATCTTTAATCTTTTTAATTTCTGTATGGCGGAAGAGCCCCCAAGGGGGAGCTATGCAATAAAGTATGTATGTATGTATGTAATCCGAACCGTTTCTCTACCGACTGAGCAACGAGGCCAGGCCGAGCAAGTAATGGGTGCTTAAACACGGAGCGAGCCTATAAAAAGGCCCCGTCTAGCACTTTGTTGGCTTCAATTTTAAAAATGCGCGTCAGAGTAACGGTCGTGAATGAGAAGAGCTCCGCAAATTTTGCTTTTTAAATGAGTTCCCAGTTCATTTATATGGAATTAACAAGCTAATATACAATATAAACTACCAATAATTCTTTCCACACAAGCTAAAAGAAAATTTAAACAGAATTTATGCAATAATCCTGAAAATTCAAAATTGATGTCCACCACGCACAAACACTGTTACGACATGAAAGCTCAAACAGATAATGCTCAGCACATCAATGACAATCGTTTCAGTATTTTGTTTATATGGGTCAAGGATTCAAACAACAAAGACAACAATGCTTTGGAAAAAATCTCTACATTTCGAAATTTGGCGAACTAGGAGCTACGCTCTTTACAAACGTTCTTGTTGTACTATCGTGAAACGGGAACAATAACCAAATTCAATTTTGAAGCGACAAAATTCAAAACTACAAGTTTCGTGTGCTTTTTGGCTAGCTTTTATGTGGCATATCCTTGAATAAAACCTTATTTTTCAGCAATAAGCGGATTAAGATTTCAGAAAATGAATTTATAAATATTTATTTATTTACTTGCAACGCATTTATCCAATGTAATTGTATTCAGTATCGGCGCTAAGCTCAGGTCGCTTGGGGGCAGGAAATTCCGTGATTTCGCAGAACAGTGACTAATAGCGACAGGTATCTTTCACTATTTCTAAACCTCGCTTTCGATTGTTTGCACCCAAACAACAAAACAGAGAATTTTATACACAAGAATCTTGATGCTATTTCTTGTACTGCTTTGAATCTATTTTTAGTTTAGAAAACGAGATAAGGCTGGATCACGCCACACCAAAAGCCAGTTGATTGCATTTCCCAACCAATGAAATCGTCTCATTGGAATTTGTGATTGGCAGGGATTGGCAGGCTGAACAGTTCAGCCTCGTTATATAGGATCGATCCGTGTTTAAGGTGCTAACTTGTGCAAACTTATATTTTAGTGAGGATACACGCAGTACTGATAATAAACTCTAAGTAATTTCTGTCTGGGCGTAATGCCTAGATAGTGGTTAATCTCTCTTCTAGTATTACTACCGACCTACTCCGGTCAGGCCTCGTAGCTTAGTCAGTGGAGCAACTGTGTTCCTATCCGGATCCAGAGGTCGTGGTTTCGAATCCCACCGAGGTCAAATAAGTTTTCTTTGTGTCGTGTCGTCCCCAATTTTTTCTTTAGGGCTAATGCTCAGAAGGAAAATACTGGGTAATTTTGCAGCACTCTAAATCGCCTTACAGTTAATTGTTTACTTTTAACCTGACAGCTTATGGTTGGCCTTTCTAAAACCCTCCTTAAAAGGTGACTGAACCGTTGCGACATGAACACATTTTCCTCAATTTTTCGGACTAGGTTAGTTAACATTTCTCCCAGTATTGCATCACTCAGTTTAACCTTTAATTTTTTTTTAAGTGTCAGTTGAAATGCTTCCCAATGGGACTCCAGGAACACTTATTGGAGCAGGGGCTTTTGGCAAGGTAGTATATGTTTCAGTATCGACCAGTAACATGCAAATCTGTACTGATAATTTGAGTGTTCTGACTGTTCATTACGCAATGCCTTGCAGGTATACAAATGTCTTCATGGATGGTATAACAAAGGCAAGGCAGTGAAAGTAGTTAAAATAGAGCCTCAATTCACCAAAATATCGGAGGTTAGTCTTGTCAACTACATATACAGAAGGCATGAGACTGCTCTATGTATATCCAGTTTCATTTATATAATCTGATATTAATGTGGGACTCTCCTAATTAACTGTTTTGTAGAAAAGTATTTCTTTTCTCACTTTTAATGTGCTTTACTGACAACAGGCAATTTACTCTTTCAAGAAAGGATATCTTAATAATTTACTCAACTTACTCATTTACTTCCCCTCATTACTATGTCCTTTTTTCTTCTTCTTCTACTTTTAGTTAATTTTTAACATTTTCCCCTTTCAATGTAATTTGACATGACAGTACATTGCACTCTGCCCATACTCCTCAAATGCTGGCGAGATAATTTTTTGGGAAGCACACTTATCCCAAGAGGGGGTTCTCGAGGAAGATACTTCAGATGGTTTGATGAATAAACAAACACGGGCATTCAATTTCTAGTGTTTTTCTTTGTGTTGCATCATTTTTAAAACCATTCCTGAAATTTTAAGGGTCACAAATTCGGCATATAATTATTTTCGTGTTTTTTTTTTGGTGAAGAGATTTTGGGGCTTTGTTGGAAGCGCTAAGGACTTATGGGTCTTGATTTTTTTCCCCCGTTTAATCATTCCCGTCACTTGAAATGCCGAGAGCGCCCCCTTACCATCCCCACTCTTCGATTCGACAATAGAATTTTGCATTTCGGGATAGAGAAAATCTACAAGTTTGTAATTTTTGCATGTGAAGTGTCCTTTTCCTCTTATAAGACATTTTTCCTGATTTTCGTTCACTGGTCCATGGCTTTGAATTTGAGAAATTTCCTAAGATTCGGTGTGTCTAAAAGTACCTTGTTTCCACATTTCTGAGCAGTGCAGCAGCTCCCGTCTCAACCCACACATCCTTTCGGTCTTGCTTTCGACCTGATAACAATTAAAATAACTGTATACTTTAGAAACATATTGTTAGTAATGACAGCCAGATGTGTTCGCTAAATTCATCTGGGCATACAGAGTATGTCATTTAAAACTTAAATTTAAGTAAAATTACAATGCGAGTAACATGGAACTGTATTTATTTTTGATCATTTGGTTAATTTTTTAGGAAGCTAAGGCTTTTAGAAACGAAATCAGTATTTTGAAGGATCTTAAAAATGAAAGAATCGTGTCATATTATGGAAGTGAACAGGAGGGTAATCACCTATATTTATACATGGATTACATGGCTGGGGTAAGTCTGCTTAGATGTGAGGTAGCGAGACAGTCAGTACTTGTACCACAATTCAGCTTATTGTCTTGTTTGTCGTGTATTTGTTGTTGTTATTGTTGTTGTTTTCGTTGTTGTTTGCTTTTGAAACTTTTTTCAAGGGAATTCCTCGATTGGGATCCTTGCCAAATTAGAAATAAAGTTGTTACTGGCACATTTACCATTTGCAATCTGTGACGATAGGTTTTTCGCTTGATTCTGGATTTTCCAGACTAAAAGGTCAACTTCTGAACTTCGGCGGGGAATGCCGATCTTACCTTGATTGCCCGATTGCCTCTATGGCGCGCGCCTGCAGGGATTCACGGTAGTTGTATTCATCGTTGCTAAGTCTCGTGCATGGTTTGATGAATACATCTACCATGATTCCCTGCAGGCGCGCGCCATAGAGGCAATCGGGCATTGTCGGGATCGTGTGTGAGTTTTACTAGTTCCAGTTCTGTTAGACTTTAATTTCGCAACAAGAAAAATGCCTCGGCCTGAATAATCGCCAAACCATCGACGCTATTACTAACAGGTTAGCGAAATAAAAAGCTGGGTTTTTTTAACCGAACATTTGTCGTATTAGGCTTCAAACAAATTTAGAAATCTGTGCCGTCGGACGAAAATAATTACTTTCAAGCTTACTTGTAGATTTTTTTTGGCAGCGAAATTGTTGTCTTTTGTTTGGTATTTGTAAAAACACATTTCAGAAAAAGACTTCTGGGATATTTAATTTTCCATCAATTCCTTCAGTAGCTGGAAAACAGACTTTGCCTTTTTACTTCAGCATGCGCCTTTTTATTCATGACCATATAAGCCGAGAGAGCAAACCCTCATCCTCCATTCATAACGACCGCTAAGCAGTTTCACCATTATTGATGAGCTCGTCATAGTCCATATTACTTTACGTATGTTTATTATATGTTATAGGCAGTTTTTCCCCACAGCCTACTGTTACGAATTAACTCTCTCGCTATTAGACACTAAACGACTTCCCAACAGTGTCCGCTCAAACGAGAGTTGACCGTAAAACATAAAAGTGAGAGTCTCAGTTCTGGCTTCTGTGTTTCTCGCAGGGATCATTATATGACCACATAAAAAAGAACGGAGTTCTTGGCGAGGTTGAATCACGATTGTTTACAAGACAAATGCTCGAAGGAGTGTACTTTTTGCATTCAAATAATATAATTCACAGGGATATCAAAGGTAAGTGAAATTAAATAAAGATTTTAAAATCGTTATCTAATTAAAACACACTACCCTGCATTGATATCTACTTTCTGAGTGGAACAAGAAGAAAACTTACAAAACGGGCTCGATGACATGAGTTTAGAAGCTGACTTCACTAAGGAAAACGTTGAGAGTTTACATCTATTTTTGTTGTGCTTTTAATAGCTCCAATGCTTTTTGTTTTGTTTTTTAAATAATAACCTTAGCGTGATATCAGATCACATTGACATGACTTGCCCATTTTTTAAGCGATGATGTCATTCCTATTACGTCATCGGTTAATGTTGGAAAGCGGAAAAGCGATGGAATTTTTGGAATTTTTGGTGTTACGATGTTACGATGCGATGATTACTCCCTGAATTGAACCGAAGAGCAATGGGAACTAGGTACATTGTTTGTATTCTTTTTGAGATCCGCCATCTGAAATGAGAAAATAGATTTTTGCGGCCGAATCTCAAATTTTACAACTTTCATCGCTTAATGTCGTCGTGCGAGTGGACGAGACCTGTTGTCTGTTGTCTGTTGCGATCGACCGATCTGCAGAACGGAATAGGACTGGCAAAAGAAATCAAGTCAACTCGACAAGAAATCGTCTCGTAGAACTTAAAGCAAAATGCACAGGACGAAATTCCAAGAATCCGTAAACGGAAACGTCACAGAAATATGTGAAACCGATCCGGAAACACGACGGATAACCTGTGTTTCCGTTGGCGGTTTCGTGACGTTTACTCACGTTTCCGTTGCTGCGTATACAGCGGAACCGAACCACTTTTTGTACATTTCCGTTGCGGAAACGTGACGGAATCATGTAGACTTGAATTTTCACGTTTCCGCAAACGCAAACGTAACGGAAACATGGAGTTGCATGTTTCCGCCACGTTTCAGAAATACGGAAACATGTGCATTTCGTCCTGCGATACTCTTGGGCAGGTAGAAAGGACTAATTTAAAGTATAAACGAAAGGGACAAATTATATTTGATGCGTTTTATAAGATTTAGTAAACAGAAATCTTTCCATTCTTTTAAAACAAAAGGTGTAAGCAATTTCAAGACAGCGTTTGACCTTGCATCGTATACCGTATATCGGATGTCACGCCAAGATAACGCAACTTTTGTTGAACAATCACTCAGCACAGACGTTGTCAGCTACTTTTATTTACCTTAATATTTTGACAAATGTCCTTAAAATTATTTAAGACCCCTTGTGAAACGTCACCTCTTCTGCATCATTGCGTGCCGCTTATTTGAATTTGAAATGGGCAATTAAAATTCTAATGCCAGTACAACTATTCCAACTGGGTTGTTAGATAATAAAAGTTAACTAACACAATGTTCAAAATGTTACTCTCTCGTTTAGTCCAGGTACTTTAAGAACAAATGATGTTGCTCTATATTTCTAACAATCCCTGGCAATCCTTGCAGTATTGCGCTATCTGTTTTAGTCCGCCATTGTTCTCTGTCTTTACCGCATTTGTTGCAACTTAGTAAGGGTTACTTTTGCTCAGTAATTCATAACTTCTGCATTTGTTATTTCTTTAGGGTCAAACGTTCTTTTGGACGGCGAAGGAAATGTTAAATTGGCGGATTTTGGGTTATCAAAGATAATTCAGGTACTTATAGTAAGCTATATGTACAATAATTACACGCACGTTCTGTACAAGTCCTGTTCAAGGCTTAGGAGCCCCAGTGACTCAATAAGGGCGAAATAGCCATCCACTAATCAGTTTATAGGCTAGTAGAATTCTTACTTGACCGCCAAGTTAAATGAGTTGGTAGGCGTTAGACTTCACGGCGTGAGACTGCAGGCCTGAATATAATTAAAATTGAACCTGGCCAGTATCTATTTTGCTTAATTCACACAGCGCACTTTGATTAAGGTTTTACTGGCTTCACTTTCTGAAATAACCATTTTCTTGTCCTACTTTGTTTTCAGAAAATTGGCAGTAAAACAAATTTGTTATCTCACTGCGGTACTCCGTACTGGATGGCCCCAGAAATACTCTGGGGTAAAGGATATGGACGTAAAGCAGATATCTGGTAAATAAATGGACAATCTTAGCTTTTCCCTTGCTACATATTTGCTTTCTAAATCTAAATGAAAGGACTGATGTGTTTGTGTATGAGTCAGAAAACAAGACCAGATTGGAGACGTGTCTCATTATGTAAACTTACTTTTCGCGGCAATCCGAGCTCGCCCCGAACTCGTATCGCAACGTCACCTGTACACTTTTAAGGGACGGACCATTAGAAAAGTGATGGGGGGAGTGGAAAAAAAAACCGAAAGAAAAAAATTCATGCACAAGATGGGCCGCATTTTTATATTAAACCAGAATTATAATTCTTCTCGAAATGTGTTTCAAAATGAACCAAACGACATTAGAGCGTTCTAGATTTTCAAAAATTTCCCGGGGGAGCATGCCCCCGGACTCCTCTACGGAAATGGGCCTCCCGCCCATTTTAATACGGCAGGGCTAATTTGCGGAACGAAGAACGCCGAACGCGAAAGAAAATCACCGAAACAGGCAAACAAGCAGGTTAGCTCATGGTTAGCTCTCAATAACGAAAATGGGTTTGCTCGTTTCGGTAATTTTGCTCCCCGTTCGGCGTTCTGCGTTCGACGTTCCGCAAATTACCCCTGCAGATTTTAATACCTTTTTATTGTTACTTATTTTCGCGAGATCCTAATTTCGCCAAAATGGAACGGGCATATTTCGCGGGACTTCAATTTGCGATTTTGTCAAAAAATACGTAAAATTAAGGAACTATATTTCGCGAAAAATGTCCAAATACTAAACTGCATAAACAAACAGTTAGTCTCAGAATTGGCACAACTGATTTTGCATGACGAGCTTTGGCCTCGAAAAAATTCTGCCCAGGAGGTTGCCTGGAAATGTGACATGAAACTGGACCCGCAGATCTGTTTCTTTTGTCACGCAGTCTCTGCATTCGCGGTTCTGGAAAAGAACTCATGTGGTCGTAATGTATTCAGTGACATATTCAGTGAATCGTCTTATGGATTATGGAGCTTTCCTGGCTTAAGTGCTATCATAGGCGTTTGCGAGACTTCTAGCAATGCTTATTGTTCCCCAAAATTTTCCTGGCAGCAATGTCAAGTCTGAGCCAGCATTTTTGTAGCAGCACTACACGAGATTGGAAACACATCAGTTGACTGTCCACAACAAAGCCGCGCGCATAAATCGTCTTTGGTAAGTTGCATCTGTACATGTTTATGGGAGCCGAAGAAAATTGACATCAGTAATAGCTGGATCAAAAGTACTTTCTACACTCGGTAATATAAGAGGAATACACGAATAGCACGAGAAGTGGCGCTTTATTTCTTGAATCTGCCTGAATTGAGGATCTTTACGCATCTTCGTTGCATTTTAAATGTTATATAGTCCTCGGTATGTTGCAAGTGTAGACGATTGCGAACCCTAAAAGCGACGCCCAGGAATATGCAGGCATTTCGATCATTGTCACCGCGAATTAATTAATTCTGGCGGGAAATACAAGGTTGCGCAAACCATGTTATGGACCGAACCAAGACAAATACCACATTGGTAAGTTATATTACAAAATTTAGAAGTTATACACTTTAATTTTACATTTCTTGGATTGAGCATTTGTGGGCCGAAAAATTAACCTCGCGCTCAATTATTCTGTCTTACTTGGGTAGTCAGTTCATTAATGAGCTGTTGTTTATATCTGTGGGCAGAATTTTAATCTCGCTCTAAATTATTCTGTCTTACTTGGGAAGTCAGTTCTTTATCGAGCTGTTGTTATCTGTGGGCAGAATGTTAACCTCCCGCTAAATTGTTCTGTCTTACTTGGGTAGTCAGTTCTTTATTTGACTGTTGTTATCTGTGAGCAGAATATTAACCTCGCGCTAATGTTTTTAACGTTAGTCTTTTTATGAGCTGTCTGCTGAACTGCAGTAAAATACTTAAGAGTCCTGCGAAAATAAATATAAGTTATTTGCCGGCTGGGAGGTCCGTATCGTGAAAAACTGTGACCGAGGTCTTGAAAATGCTGCCCGAGGCCGCAGGCCGAGGGCAGCATTTTCAAGGCCGAGGTCACAGTTTTTCACGATACGGACCGACCCAAAGCTGGTAAATAACTCATTTATTTTTTTCCTACTTGGTAAAAAAAAAACTAAAAGGATTATCTTGCAAAATGTGTTTGTATTATACGCGCGCATCCAATGTTGAATCGATCGCTAAGCTACGGCAAGAGTGAAGAATGATTTGTTTACCGCCAAACAAAAAAAATTCGCTAAAGTGAACAGTACTCACGGAAAAGGCCATCAGAAAAAAAAGAGAAAAGTAACTTTATAATAAAAAGCACAATGTAGCAGCAAAAGAGAGCATAAAAAATCGCGAGTCACGCAGTGGCGGATCCAGGGGGAGGGTCCGGGGGGTCCGGACCCCTCCTATCAGACCTGATGCTTGTTTGAGACTGAAATTCTTACATCGACAGGATCGTATATCACTTTTGAACTGGCTGGTTTTTTTTTTAATGAAACGCGCATTGCATTTTGCTACTAAACTAAATTCCGGGGATATTAAAAAAATGTAATTGTTTTTGGGTATCCTCCTATGAAAGGTTCGCCTCTGCTCGCAAAGCAGTATTTCATGCGCCAACGGTGACCAGCGTTCACAGATTGAGATTGGAAACCTGTACAATCTTTGTTACCAAGCGCAAGAGGAGCATTTTCCAAGGGTGCATCCTTTACCAGTAGAATTCACTTACACGGTAAGAGACCAAGGAATTATAACGTACAACTGCAACTGGTCGGGGTGGCGGGTGGGGGAAGAATTAATTCCCCCCCCCCCCCCAAAAAAAAAATTTCAACAGTCCTTTCTGAACCAAAGTTTGGACCCCCCCCAAAAATCAAAAATTCCTGGATCCGCCCCTGTCACGAAGGTGAAATTGAATGAAGCTGAACTGACTGAACTGACTGTGTAGTTTGGTCGCCTGCACACGGCACAATTTTGCGAGAATTGACTGTTTTTTATCAAAACATCTCATTTTCTTGAATGGTGATAAGCAGTACTTGGTTTTGGGGAAAAGTAGCAGAAAGGCAAAGCGTTTGAAAGGATAAATCGAGTCTGTAAACCAGCGACTTGCAGTAAACCGCATTACGGCGTGAAAATCAATGCGAATGCATAAACAACGATCGACAAACTATAACTTGATTTTGTCAATCAATATAAAAAATACCCGCCTATTGGAGAACTTCAATGCCTTTAATTCCTTTACTAATTTAGCTTTTGAAAGAATCAATCGGGTATGTAAGCCGGCGACTTGCAGTTAAGTGTATAAATGGCGCCAAAATCAGTGCGAATGCACAAACAACGATCGACAAACTACCGCCATAAAACTAGAACAATTTGATTTTGTCAATAAAGAGAATGAGTACTCGCCTTTTGGAGAACTTCAAGGCCTTTAATTCCACTGCTAATTTTACCTTTCACATTTACAACGGATGGTGAGCATCTATATTAATTTTGCTGATTTGGAGAGCAAAACTTTCATGGGTTCTTCGTTCGTCTCGCTACGAAATAAAAAAACAGTCGGAGCGGTCCGTACGCGGGGTCCGGATGGGAAAATCCGGACCGCTGGAGCGCGCGGAATTAGCCAATCAGATTCGAGGATTTAGGATTCCGGACCACTGAGATGCTTCAGAAAAAAATAAATATATGTTATTTGCCGGCTGGGAGGTCCGTATCGTGAAAAACTGTGACCGAGGTCTTGCAAATGCTGCCCGAGGCCGCAGGCCGAGGGCAGCATTTTCAAGACCGAGGTCACAGTTTTTCATGATACGGACCGACCCAAAGCCGGTAGATAACTTATTTATTTTTTTCTTACTTGGTTAAAACAAAAATTTAAAAAGATTGTCTTGCAAAATGTAATTGTATTGTACGCGCGCATCCAATGTGCATGTTGAATCGACCGCTAAGCTACGGCTAAAGTGAAGAATGATTTGTTTTCCGCCAAACAAAATAAATTCGCTAAACTGAACAGTACTCACGGAAAAGGTCATCAAAAAAAAAAAAAAGAGAAAAGTAGCTTTAATAATAAAAAGAAGCACAATGTAGCAGCAAAAGAGAGCATAGAAAAATCTCGAGTCACGAATGTGAAATTGAATGAAGTTTGTGTAGTTTGGTCGTCTGCACACGGCACAACTTTGCGAGAATTAATTTGACTGTTTTTACTCAAAACATCTCATTTTCTTGAATGGTGATAAGCAGTATTCGGATTTGGGGAAAAGTAGCAGAAAGGCAAAGCGTTTTTAGGATAAATCGAGTCTGTAAACCAGCGACTTGCAGTAAACCGCATTACGGCGTGAAAATCAATGCGAATGCATAAACAACGATCGACAAACTATAACTTGATTTTGTCAATAAATATAAAAAATACCCGCCTATTGGAGAACTTCAATGCCTTTAATTCCGTTACTAAGTTAGCATTTGAAAGAATCAATCGGGTATGTAAGACGGAGACTTGCAGGTAAGCGCAATGGCGTGAAAATCAGTGCGAATGCACAAAAAACGATCGACAAACATCCGCCATAAAACTTGTACAACTTGATTTTGTCAATAAAGAGAATCAATACTCGCCTTTTGGAGAACTTCAAGGCCTTTAATTCCACTGCTTACTTTTCCTTTCACATTTACAACGGTTGGTGAGCAATTACATTAATTTTGGAGAGCAAAGCTTTCATGGGTTCGTTCGTCTCGCGAGATGAAAACACAGCGAGCTAGCCGGGCGGAATCGCTCCGTGAGCGGGCCGGATGGGAGAATACCGCCCGCTCCCGGAACCAATCAAATTGCAGGATTTGTAGAATTATCGCCCGCTCACGAACTGAGAAAAAAATAAGTAACAATAATGTACATCACAATCAGTGCTAACTTTTGGGTCCCATCACCTCAAAATTCATTCCTACGGGCCTGACAGGTATATTAATTACACAATTTTTCGCTATAGGCCTGTTAACTGCTAAATGGAAAGTAACGTTAAAGTACAAGCTATGTATTTAATAAATCAAAGTAGCACTGTTTCTAATTAATTCAATTGCAAATTGTGCATGAAGCAGATTTTATCAAAAAAAAAAAAAAAATCGTGCACAGCGCTGCAGTCGAAAAAAAATTCTTGCACAGGCAATGGGCCAAAAAAAAATTCTTGCAAGCCAAAAATCCCCCCCCCCCCCCCCATCACTTTTCTAATGGTCCGTCCCCAATGTTTTATTTCATCTTTGAAGTTTAAAGTCAACGGGTTGAGGCTGCTTCAATCTATGACCCTCAGTAATACCCTCAACGGGTTGAGGCTGCTTTTGTGACGCTCAGTATTAATCTATTACGCTATAATATTTTATATCAAGCTTCGCTAGGTCATGTCAAAGTCATATTTTAACTTTAAATACACGTGTGACCATTCTTTACAGGAGTGTTGGCTGCACAGTTGTGGAAATGTTGACAGGGAAGCCTCCTTTAGGTGACCTTGAGCCAGCGGCGGCTATGTTTAGGGTCGGCTCTGAACCCACCAAGCCTACACTGCCGAAGGGTGTATCACAAGCTGCCAAGAACTTTATAGAGGCCGCCTTAACGTGGTTAGTCCTAAATAAAATGAATAAAATTGCTGGTTATTTAGTTCAAGAATGTATATAAAAAAATGTTTGAAAGCATCAATATATGTGTCTTCAAGTGGTATTGTCAGCTGGACATTAAGAGATGCAAATGTAGAAGCAAAAGTAGTTTTAGCAAATTTAGAAAGTGGATGGCAATTGTGCTTAACTTATAATTACTGCTTTTATAGGAAACCTGACGAACGACCATGGTCCGATGAGTTGCTATGCTACGAGTTTATAGTGGGATAACCGCAGAATATAGGCATAACAAGTTTAACCTTTTTATCAAATCGTGTATCAAAATATGCTAGAGATGATTCATAATCTATGGCTATTAAGGAGGCTCACAACGGCTTCCAGCATTTTCTAGCTATTAAAATTTGATGACGTGTAGTATATGAAATGATTCATATATGAACTGCGGATATATATGAAGGTGATATGTGATCTTCGCAGAGAATTTCCAATTTAAGCAATTGGAATGAAGAAGCCTGAAAAAAATCAGGGCTTCAACGGGATTCGAACCCGTGACCTCCGCGATACCGGTGCGATGCTCTACCAACTGAGCTATGAAGCCACACATTTGGAGCGAGGTCAATTGTGAGTTCTTATTTTCCCGTGAAAGGAGTGAAATGAAATTGACCTCGCTCCCAATGTGTGGCTACATAGCTCAGTTGGTAGAGCATCGCACCGGCATCGCGGAGGTCACGGGTTCGAATCCCGTTGAAGCCCTGATTTTTTTCAGGCTTCTTCATTCCAATTGCTTAAATTGGAAATTCTCTGCGAAGATCACATATCACCTTCATAAATATCCGCAGTTCATATATGAATCATTTCATATACTACACGTCATTTCACTCCTTTCACGGGAAAATAAGAACTCACAATTGACCTCGCTCCCAATGTGTGGCTTCATAGCTCAGTTGGTAGAGCATCGCACCGGTATCGCGGAGGTCACGCGTTCGAATCCCGTTGAAGCCCTGATTTTTTTTTCAGGCTTCTTCATTCCAATTGCTTAAATTGGAAATTCTCTGCGAAGATCACATATCACCTTCATAAAATTTGATGGGTCAGTACTACAAATGTTAATCAGTTGTGCTACAACAATGATATCAAATAAATGTCTTATCATTGCTGAACAAGTTGTGGAACGGAAATTTAAGGTGGCTCTAAAACCGCTCCGTAGAATTTTTTTTTTTAACCGGATTGCAAAAAGTTGTATCTTGACATGCTGATCATTTCTCAATTATAAACAATGGGGGTCGCCGGACTCGTTTTTGAGTTGTTAGGGTGTTTTTAGCAGGTGAATTGTTGCTATGGTAACCACTGACGTCATTAAGATGACCACAACTTGTTCAGGAATGATTGGACATTTGGTTGATATTATTATTGTTGCAGCAGCTGAGAAAGATATGTAGTACTGACCCATCAAAGTATAAGAACTTAATGGGAGAAATCGCCCGACGAATCGAAGACGTGAACAACAAGAAGACACGAATTTCCAGCTCTCCTTAACTCAGATTTTACTTGGCCCATTCAGCGGAATACAACAGCCATATAAGAAGACATATGTGCACCGCAACAGAAGTACATCAACATAATAAGAAAATCCGTAAATGCAAAGGAGCGTGAAAGAGCTTAAAATTTCGTGGCAAACTCACAATCTGACAAAACTTAAAATCACGTGATATAGAAACGAAATAAATTAACATAATTATGTTTTCCCCGGGAAAAGATACCACAAGCTCAAAAGTGCTGGAAACTGTTGTGAGCCTCCTTATCCGCTACCCTACTCAGTGGAAAGAAGCCCAAAAAGGACACGAGGCCAATGGAATATACTGCAATTTTTTATAAAACCACTGTTTTAAAATCTTTCGCCTAACCTAATGATGTCTCCATAAAATTAATAGAAAAATAATTTGGACTTGGAGTTTGATGGCACTTCTATCGATATCAAAGAACACTTTTGAACACTACTTGGACAATAAGTTATCTTTCAAAAAACATACAAATGTAATGCTGAAAAGAGTATAATTTTATGCCAAGATAGCCGCACCTCGTCGCCTTAAGCGCTCAGTGCCCACAAATACTTTGTTACTTCTTTACAGGAGTTTTGCATTACCGCACTTTGACTATTGTAATTCTTTACTTATTGGTATAGGTAAAACTCTCGATAAGAAATTGGAAGACGCTAATTATTATGGACTACGAACAATAATGAACACGGCGAAAAGTACTAATTATGAGTCAATCCTTATGATGCTGTGCATGAAAACACTAGAACATAGACGTATAGAGCAATATTTAATAACATTTTTTTTTAATGTTTTAAGGAAAATGTCCCATGTTATATTGCAGAAGTAATGGGCTAAACGTAGAACTGTTCCTATAATGGTAGATTCTTTCACGGTTCGTATTCATATATCATTTCTCATATTTGAAACCAGCTGCCATCACTTGTAAAAAACGCACCAAATTTGTCATATTTTAGACATTTAAAAAAGTTAAATTTTAATGGCTTCCAATGTAGTACTTACCTTAAATGTTAATCATACAGTCATTTTTAGCTTTTTAGATCTTTTGAATATTGCATTTTTAACATGTAGTTTTAAGATCCTTTTAATAACTATTTTACTTATTCTTTGCTTTTAAATTGTCAAACACTTTTATCATGAGCCTCTGGCTCGGGAGATTGGGTAACCACGCCCTGTGTATTTGACTTTAAATAAATTACCTTTACCTCAACCTCGTTCCCAGGGTCTCTCTCTCCCCGCCCCCAAGAGCGAGAGAAGAGAGACCCTGGTTGCAGCTGGTCACGTGATCTGGGTGACAAACCAAAACCGCAGGGAGGGTTGTTCCTCAACAACTGTAGGCTTAGTATTGACAAAAGCAGTCTAAGCCGCCCCTCCCTTCAACGAACTTTTTTGTCACCACCCAAATTCTGGGTGGCACATGACCAGCCGCAACCAGGGTCTCTCTTCTCTCGCTCTTGGGGGCGGGGAGAGAGAGACCCTGGGAACGAGGTTGTACCTCACCTTTCCGTTCGATTCGGAGAATATTTCTCTTTCCCAGTGTTCTAACAATAGTACATTTCATTAGGTAATATAAAGGGGTGAGTTTTGTTAAACGTTTTTTGCCAAATAACAAAGGGTATTTCACGTATCATGCTCTGATAAAACCGTTTTAGCTAATAAGGGCACATGTGTAAGCTAAAATGCAATTCTCTACGAGCCTGCTATTATTTACTCGTGTTATGAATTTCAGCTACAGCTGTTGTAAAATGCAATTCATCATCGGAGGCCAAATAAAAATGGTTTTTAGTCGGCTTCATTTCATCAGATTCATTAGTCATTAGCCATTAGTCTTAACTTACATTGTTTTGTTTTGTACGTGCCCTTATCATACATTACCGTAACAGGTCGGTAACACCACGCCACGAAAATATGCGAAGTTTGTATCTAAGTAAAAAAGTGCGGTCATTTACTGGTAAATGGAGCGAGTTTTATTTGAGAGTCGTAAAACCAAAACCAATGTAAACACCCTTACGAGTCACAAAGAACAAGGCAATCCAGTGAATCTATCAAATCGCGATGCAAATACATTAAAGGTCAAATGAACCAAAATTTCGAATTTTCTCTTTTTAGGCCAACTTGTTGATTAAGAACCAAATAAACATATTCCGAAATTTCAAAGTAATTGGACTGTGCAAAACAGAGTAATTTCAAGTTGAAAAATGCTTATTTGAGGCCTTCATAATCGTCGATCGCTCGGGAAAATTGTCGAGAAATTTTCGGAACTTAAAACTCTGACGTCATTATTGGTGTGCTGTGAAATTGCGGTGATGAAGCTCACAAGAGTGGGATATCATTGTGTTTTGTGCAGCACCAAACTTCTTAAATAATTCTAAGTCGAAAGTAAATACGTTTAAGTTTCCAGCAAATTCAAAGCTCATGAAACAATGGCTTTTGAAAATGAAAAGAAAAGAATTTAAGCCAGACAAGAACTCTCACATTTGTGCAGTTCATTTTACCGAAGACAGCTTCAGGGAAAATCAGGCGATACGTAGGTTTCTGGTTCTGATTTCAAGCCGCTCAGACTCCACCTCAAAGAGGATGCTATTCCGACTAGTTTTTTGTTCGGAAAAGAAATCACGGGGAAGAATGCCTTCCAAAGTACAAAGGTCCCCCTGTCCTTTCGGCTTTTGCTAAACGAAGGAAGTTAGAGATATGCATTTTGCGCCTTTCTTATTCTACCTAGAGCTAGATAGAGTATTTGTTATGATTATTAGTATTTTTACTTTGTTGGTTTGGCTGGTCATGATCAAGTATTAGAATTTGAATTCGTTAGTTCAATATCCTCGCCAAATAATTTGCTTCCATGCACGTGCACGTGCTTTTTGACGCGTATAAAATTATGCTTCAAAGGTTGTATTTATGTTGGGTTTACAACCATTAATTTCGAACACTAAATAACAGGCACCGGATAAATAAATATGGACCAAAAACAGCTAATACAAACAGAACTCACAGTGTCCACGGGGACAGTGTGTAAACCCTCTGTATTTATTTCAACATTGAATTTTCGTTCAGTTGAAAAATAAAACGACACGAATTTATTCATTGAAAGTTTTACCCTGCGTGATGCTTTTGCGGTTTCGAATTTGCATTGAGAAATATCCTTACCTTCAAGTTAAATTTTTGAGTACAAATTTATTTTTGTGTTTTGTGTGACTCTCGAGTACGGAAAAGAAACAGTGAATTCAATCTTGGATGTGGCTGTTGTCCACATCCTATGCAAGCCGCACACGTCCTGATAAGAATTACGTGCAAATCCAAAAAAAACTGCATTTCACTTGGGGTATATAACAAAATTAATTGTTCTATACCAAGCTGAGCAGACTGATGATTTTTATACGCCATCCAGTTTTTGAAAACCTCCTATATCGTACAATGCTTACAATTTTACTCAGTGCTTTGATAATTATTTATCTTTGAAACTGGATTCCAATGTAGTAAAAAATATAACAACAATGTTTAAAAAAAGCTTAGATCCTTTCAGAATTATTTGAATTACTCACACTGACTGAAACTCTCAAACTTTACATTATTCGCTCTTCAAACGACGATCGTCTCTTCGATCGCAAAGCTGTAAAATAAAACTATTACGTCACAAAATTCAAAGCTCGATCCATTCCTTCCATTTTAGTGCGCGGTCATTTTGGAAACGTTTTCGTGAAGTCTCCGGAAATCTTCGTAGTTTTTTCTATAGTTCGCGCTTTAAGGCTCAGAAAGCAAAATTTCGCCTTAAGTTTACTTAATAATGAATTCTTCTAGTGTTTGGTTGCTTTAAAATTGCTAAAGAAAGAATGTCGAAATTTTGGTTCATTTGACCTTTAAGCTGACGCGAAGCGCGGGAAAACTGGCCTGCGTTACAGCCGGACGTGTCACGAAATCATCAATATAGTCTGTCTGCGCAACGAGTCCCAAAACCCTGTTCCGATATCCCGCATGTTTTCAAGGATCTGTGTATTCATTTCTTATTGGCTAGTTTCATTTACTGTCATAACATTATAAGGCGATTTTGTTTTGCAGTCACGTAGACAGCCTTTCTTTGTTTTCCCTGTACATTTTTTTTTCCTGAGAAGGTTGAAAAAGAGGGCTCGAAGTCAATTCCTTTCCAAAGGCACGAAGCAAGCAAAGGAAACTGTTAGGGAATGAGCGCGCCTTGACTGCTAGATTCAAAGCTGTAAAATTGATTATCTCAATGAACAGAAAAAAACTCACTGCGAGAATTTCTTGGAAGTCACCAGTACCTTCCGTTAATTAATAATACTGCATGATAACGTCTTTATTTATCCTGGAAAGTAAAACTTATCAGCATTATAAATTTCCCTACGATTAAAGATTACTTTAAATGTTTTCACCCTGTGGCAAGGATTTTCTTTTCAGCTTTACGCGACTTGCGTGACCAGTTTTGATTCCGATTTTGTCCAATCACAGAGCGCGTTTGAGAAGTAAAATGAAACTAGACAATTAATACACAGATCCTTGCAAACCCGGGAGATATCAGAACAAGCCTAATCCTAGCTTCCGTTCAGTACTTATCCCCGCTGGGTGCGGGGGAGGGGCGGTGGGGACAATTATTTATAGTGGAATGGATTGAAAGTTCAATATTTTAAAATTAATGTGCGATACTAACCAAATGAGGTGTCCAGTGACAAATCGTTTTGTGTTGAGATCATAAGTCACTGTTCAATTTTGAATCTCAATGTTGAAATATTGTCCCATGGTTGAATAAATAGACCTTATTCCATGGTTTAAGGTGGCTCATAACAGTTTAGTCAGAATTAGACATGCCCATTTTAGGTGTTCTATCACAGCGATACCAATAATCTTTAGGAATATCTTTTAGTGCAAACTTGTACAAGTTTCACCAATGAACAAATTGACGTCATTGTGATGTCAAAAATTGTTGCCATGGCAACGTCATATGAGGTCAAAGATACCCTATTTTGGACCTTTTGAGGCTAATAACTCAAAAACTACTCGAAGAAAGTTCTTGTTTTTGATATATTTTTATCCAACTGACGAAAGAAAAATTTTTGCAAATTTTTAGAAAATTCTGTAGGTAGGATTCGAAGCTACGTCCTTTTTTCACTAATTTAAGGTGGCTCTGAACCCTACCTACAGAATTTTTTTAAGCATTGTTAGATTGTTTGTTTTGCCCAGTAGGCAAACATATATGAAAAACAAAAACTTTCACCGTCTAGTATTTAAGTTATTAGCCTCAAACTGTAAAAAATAGGGTATCTTTGACCTCATATGACGTTGCCATGGCAACAAATTTTGACGTCATAGCAACTGCAATTACTGAAAATCCAGGAGGGGTTCAGTGCTGCCTGCAGTGGAATGAAATCTTTAAAGAGTCTTCAACTTATGAAAATGACGAGTTAGTAATAAATGTTGTTGGCATTTTCACTCCTTTATTGTTGATAGCAATACTTCACACCATCATCTATTTCAAGCTGAAGACACAGATTATTCCAGGCGAGCAATCGGCCAACGCGAGACAACAGCGCGCGAGAAGGGAACGTATTGTGCTGAAGATGGCCATTGCTATCGTGTTAGGGTTTGCAGTATGCTGGGTGCCCTTCAGTATCGTCTTGATCCTGATCCACTTTGTAACCGGCATATGGTCGTGTGGCTTCCAACACTTCCGATTGGTTGCCAATTTTATGGCTATCTCAAATTGTGCCATAAACCCTTGCATCTGTTTTATTTTCAGTACAAATTATCGCCAAAGTCTCAGGACTATCCTTAGATGTCTTTAGTGCAAACCAGGAATAATCAGGCCACACCAAGTCAGTGAATTTAAGGAGTGTTTCGTAAAAAAAATACAATAAAAAAAATTACATTAAATTGAGTCTCCACTAGCATCGATACTGGATAAAACGGCCAAAAGGCATGTAATTGAGGAATGAATTTTAAGTTGCTAGCAGGACAGTTAAACTTAAACGCGAACTATGATCTTTTACTAAATAATCACAACTAAATTTGAACGAGACAGAGAAAATCATTTTCCATTTCCGTTAGAACATTTACATTTACAGGTATGCATAGGAATTAATTGTTTCTGCCGACCTAAACGTGTAAATAGTATTCATTTCAAAAGTGCTTTGTTTTTGGCTGTACTCAGGACAAACTTTGTACAACGTTGCTTAACCGTTCCTTGAACACTTGGTTTACATGATCATGTTAACTGACTGTATATGTCGATTTCTTAAATTTTGAGACAGTTTCAGTGGACATGTAACTTTCAATAATAGTTATTTCAGCAACTGTATATAATTCAATGTATACTTGAAAAACTCTGCAGAATGGTTTTTAACTGTTCCTTAATTGGACACTGGCTACAAAATACTTTTAGTCGTATATTAAACTACATTTGCAATTTTCTTGACTAAGAAAACAATAAAATGCGCAAAAGAGCAACACAGTTTTAAGAAGTCAAATCTGATTCCTTATGTCTTCCGACCCCTTTTTCTTACTTCCCTCTTAGTTACGGCCGAACATTAAACTCTCTCTCTCTTCTTCTGTCTTCCATCGCGCATTTTCTTTCTTTTATCGCCATTGGTCTGCATGTCTGACTCAGCAGTATTAATAAGCCACACTAATGGGGTAGATTGAAATCTCTTATTTTAAAACAAACCACCATGTTTATCAACCCAAGTCTGAGCCTGATTCTCCAGAAAAGAATAACCCTCACAAGTCATTTGCTATGGTTAATGTATACTAAATCGAGCCTCTTTGTTAGAAGGCTACTGACTAGAATAATCTAGCTAGAAAACTTCCCGATCTGTTTGAAATCATTTATTTATGTGCAAGCCGTTCGTTAATAAATCCTACGGGCACTGTCTGTCTTAATAGAGAGATTAAGCATGACGTTTATTTTTTCCGCGAACGGCAAAAATTTAACTTCCGCCGTCTGCCGTTTAGTGTTTGTACGCCGAAATGAGTAGGTTTGTGTGTGTGTTTGTCACGAATGTCAAGATCGTAATCGCCTCAGCTCTTGCACGAACAGGAAGGTTCTGTCAATCACTTGCACGTGTTAGTCACTTGAAGTGACTAAACACTTGCTTCACTTCATTAGATGGCCTTCACTGAGGAATGAATACTCCGTTGAAATCAGCTCTTTCTTCTACTCCGAAACATAAATATTTGCTGCTAAAACTCACGAACAAATTTTAGATGTATTTTCACACCATGGACAGTGTTTCTCTTTTACAAATTTCACGTTCGCATTAAATGTTGTATTCTCTTATACTGCTGTTTCAGTCGACATGAAACTTTTCAATATAACGATTTCGAAATGTTAGCTTATAAGCGATTCAATGTACACTTAAAAACTCTGCAGAACGTTCAATTCGTTCCTTGGAAAAAAGCTATAAAAGTACTTTGTAGTTATATTGTAAATAAAATTCATCGTTGGGCAAACGGGAAAAAAAGGAACAAGCAAAAGCAAGTCCATTTCACGAATGTAAATCTAGAAAACACTTTTAATATAGTACTAAATGCAAATACGTCTGGATCAGTTTTATTACTGGTTTTATCAGTCGCCACTTTGAGGGCCAGAATTGTTTAAACAAGTGAATCGTTGTTTGATGAATACGATGCTTGCACGAGAAGCGGGTGTCTACAAAAATAATAACTGATCATAAGCCCTTTCTGTGCGCCAAGATGTTGTAACATAATTGCGTATCTAAGGTCTCTTATGTTTTGGGCAAGGTTCTACTGACCCTTTTAAAATTGGTTTTGTGCTGCAGGGAATGGAGTACTGCAGTTAATAAACTTTCAGAAGAGCTGTAAGGTGCAGATAATTAGCAAGGTGAAAAGAAATTATCTTCTAGTCTGCTAAATTATTTGAAGCACTTTTCAAAATAGGCAGACAGAAAGGTCACCGTTTTAGCAATTACGTGCCGATGGAACAATGTGCGAGAGGAATAACAATAAACTGGCACATGAATGATAGAAATATCCTTTTTCCAAACTGCAACATAAATATTTGCTCCTAAAATGCACGATCTAATTTTGGATGCATTTTCACGCCATCTGAGAGTTCACTTAGAATTAGACTCGAGGATGACACCTCCACTGCCCCTTAGACTCAGTTGTGAGCTAAAATAGCAGCTTCGTTTATTGCTTTTAGATTGCTTTAGCGGGGGAAAGAATATAGGCAATTCGCCACGCCGAAATGTTTTCCTCAGAAATGCTCTAACTTAAAGTAGCAAAGTTTCAGTAGATAAAAAAAAAATTGCATTAAGGTTAAGATATGCCCGTTCAACATCACTATTATTTTTATGTATCACTTGCTAACTATCTCGCGTGACACTTAGTGGGAAGTCAGGGTCGTGACTTATTTAGTTCGCATTTTCCCTTAGTGCTCGGTAACAACTACTAAAGCTGTTTGTGGCGCAACACAGCTGAACGCTTAAAGTGAAGCCATTTGACAACCTCTTAAAGACGCCGTGAATAATTACAGTCCAGAAGGATATTCCCATTGAATCAGTTCACGTGAGATATCGCCAGTTATGGAAGCACAGGTGGTCAAACCACCTTTAATTGCTCCGTAATTAAATGTTTCTATTTTCTTTTGACAAAAAAGCGAGGCCACTTTCGGGAAACGAACCTTCACTAATGGAAAATCTTCCAGGTGGTCGGTTTTAATTAAAGTTACCTTTTTGGCCTGGACACCACAAATATATCTATTAGTTTTCTTTTGCACAATGACATCGCCAGTGGTGATTACGTACTGAATCAGTGAAGACATTTCAAACATAGTCACTCAAACTTTGTACGGCTACACTTCCAGTAGGCAAAATACATGGAGCAGCGTTTCCTCAAAGAAATCGAGAAAGAATAACCAGTTTAAGACTTGGAAATAACTCAAAAACAAACTTGATACCATCCAATGTCGACAATATCGAACACCACGATGAATGGAACACGGTTATCCATGCAGTTATTGAGCTGCTACAATCCTACAGCCGAAAAAATCGGAATAACGTTGGCTTGCTGCCTGATCTTTGTTGTTTCGCTGGCTGGAAACATCTTTATCGGATTAATTGTCTACAAGACGAAAACCATGAGAAAACCCATCAACTTTTTAATTGTAAACATGGCCATGTCCGATCTGTTGTATCCAATTTTCCTGTTCCCTCAAAAAATAACAGAGTTATACGTCGCCTCTTGGCTGATCAGTGGTCCTCTTGGCCAGGTGATGTGTAAGTTGGTTCCCTTCTTTCAAAGTGTTTCTCTCGTTGTGTCAGTTCAGAGCCTTGTTCTAATAGCAGTGGATCGATTTGGAGCTGTGGTATTTCCTTTCCGTTCCCCACTCATCAGTTCAAAGCTGTGCCCCTTCTTCATTCTCGCCACATGGATCATCGCCATGGCTACATGGTCCCCATTTCTCTTTGCCTTCAAACTTGTTGAATATCCAGGAGGGCTGGCGTGTGAAGTGAAATGGAATGAAGCCTTTGGAGAGTTCTTATCTTTAAAAGATTACATGTTAGCAGTAATTGTTCTGTTCGTTTTCACTTCTTTAGTGCTGATAGCCATACTTTACACTATCATCTATTCAAAGGTCAAATCACAGACGATTCCAGGCGAGCAATCGGCCAACGCGAGACAGCAACGCGTGAAAAGGGAGCAAAATGTGCTGAAGATGGCCATTGCTATTATGTTAGGGTTTGCAGTATGCTGGCTGCCCATCAGTATCGCGTGGATTCTGATCCTCTTTGAAACGGACACATTATCTTGTGGCTTCGAATACTTCTGGTCTGTTGCCGATGTCATGGCTATCTCAAATTGTGCTTTAAACCCTTGCATTTGTTTTATTTTCAGCAAAATTTATCGCCAAAGTCTCAGGAATCTCTTAATGTGCCTTTAGTGCACATCGATAGCAGATAAAACGGCCAAAAGACAAGGGATTAAGGAATCAATTAAGTTGCTAGCTGCGGATAATACAAAATCCAAAACGTGAAAGTGACTATTGTTTATTCCACCGGTGCGCCATTTTACGATATTATGTTACGAGAATGCGCATAGAATTATATGTTAAACCATCGAATAAGGCGTATGTAGTAAATGGTGGCGAGTAGGAGAGAACCCTTTTTTCGTTTCTGTTAAAACATTTACATCCTGACAGGTATACATAGGGAGTTTCGGTCGACCTTAACTTGTAAATGATATTTACGGTCGACTCCCGATAACTCGAACCTTCAAGGGAATTGAAAAAGGTTCGAGTTATCGGGAGTTGAGAACAAAAAGGAAAAACGGTGATGAATGTTTTTCTATTCATGCACTGTACATTATAATTAAATTTAAATTTCAAGGAAGCCAAGCGATTGGCATTATTGGCATTGGCATATTGAAGAAGGAGTTAAAGAGTATCACTTTGTGAATATCAGCGGAACCTGAACTGAACTGAACTGACACGTTTTGTGTAATGTAAAAGAAAGGAAAAAGTTCACACGGCTAGCCTCTTCAAAATAAATTTAATGTTTTGGATTACAGTGCACTGTTTGTTTGGACTTGTCACGCATTGACAGACATGGTTCGAGTTAGTTAATTATATTGAAAATGACCTGAAGGGAAACGAAAATTACTTGGAGTTATCGAAAGGTTCTAGTTATCGAGGGTTCGAGTTACCGAGGGTAAAACTATAGTAAATGCATGACGGAAATCCAGGGGAAATCGGTTTTGGTTCCAATTAGCGCGAGGTTCGAGTTAGCGTGAGTTCGAGTTATCGGGAGTCGACTGTGTTTCAAAACGGCTTTGTCTTTGATTCGATGCACTTTAAAGAAACTCTGTACAATGGTTGTAGCCGTTCTTTGAACACTTGGTTTACATGATCGTTTTAGCTGTTGTTATTATTAAACTGTATATGTAGTTGTTGTTGTTGTTGTTTTTTTTTTTTTAAGGAGGCTCGCAACGGTTTCCAGCGCTTTCCAGCTCTTAAACTTTGATGGGTCAGTACTACAAATCTTTATCAGTTGCTGCAACAATAATGATATCGACCAAATGTCCAATCATTGCTGAATAAGTTGTGGTCCTTTTCATGATGTCACTGGTTACTATAGCAACAGTTTTACCTGTTAAACATACCGTTAATTTTCCCGTTAAGTGCTTATAACTCAAAAACGAGTCCGGTGACCCCCATTTTTTATTATTGAATAATGATTGGCATGTTAAGATGCAACTTTTTGCAAAGTTAAAAAAAATTCTCCGGAGCGGTTTCAGAGCCACCTTAAATTTTCGAAAACTTAGTTCAAAAAGTTCGAAAAGTTCATTTGCAATTTTCTTTAGTAAGGAAACAATAAAATGCGTAACACAGCTTTAAGTAGTAAAATCTGATTCCTTTTGCGCAGCCATTCTTAAGATTCCGACCCCTTTTTCTTGAGACCCTTTGATAGTGTTGGCAAAAAATTAACGGCCTATCCACTTCTCTCCTTCACTCCGCAATTTCTCGCTTTTATCTCGCCATTGTTCGCATATTTAACAGAATCACAGATGCAAAATGGATTTTCTTTTCTTAAAATATCGCCACGTCTGAGCCTGATTCTGAAGACATATGCTTTATGGTAAAAATCTCTTGCTCGACAGACTGACTTGCATATATGTATTCGAGAAAGCTGCCTGGTTCTGTCTGCTTGGGCTCACATTTTTATTTGCCAACCGTTTATTAATCAATCCTGCGGGTACTGCATGTTTTTGTCTTATTACATTGAAACGAATTGAACGTGGTCCACCGAAAGTTTTTTTAGCCAATCACAAGACAAGTTCAAAACAAAAGAATTGGACTTTCTTCATCAGAGGATCAATCACAGTAAGGGGCAAATTTAACTGCTGATAAACGAACTACGATTCTTTTGTTCTTAGCTTGTGCTGTGATTGGCTAAAAAAAAACTTTTGGTAGCCCCGGTTGAGTTAATTTCACTGTAATAGGGCTAAAAACAAATTACGAGTTGTTTTTTGTCGTCCTTCTTAGAATTTCTCTTTCTAATTCGTAGTCAAACGAGAAACTGGGAAACAGTTTGCAGTAGAGGTGGTATTTGTAGGATAAAGGAGTTAAAGCTTTCACAGGTAGCTTTAAAGAAAGCACGGATTATTTCGCCTGTTGGTATACTCCGAAATGCGTCATCTGCGTTCCTCGGCTAATAAGTAAAAGACCAAAAGCTTTAACGACCACTTGCGGGAAAATAAATGCAAGTGAAACAATGCCTTGAAAAGCTTCTCTGAACCCGTCCATATTCACTTAAGCCACTCTAACCAGCTGTGAAAATTAAGGGCGCAAGAACTTCTTGTGTTATTAATTCCGACAATTTCCTTCCATTTCAAACAAGGAAAAACGAGAAGAGGCCTAATTACTTGTTAGTGCATAATGCCTAGAGGATGAATAAGCTGACTTATAAACAAATAACGCAAACTTTACACAGTCGTTTTTACGACTGCTTTTGCGTATGCAAAACGGGAGTTACGGAAGGGGTGGCGATTTGAAGCCATCCTTCCTTCACTCCTTCAGTCGATCAGATGTAAACGAAAGGCCTTTGACAGATGGTTGGCAGTCCTACATGTAACGCCACTCTCAGTTTGACGTTGCGGTTTATTAAGATCGATGACAGACCACTGTACTTTACGCGCTAATGGTTTTGTTTTGATGGGTATGTGATGATAATTTGAAAATCGATTGTGAACATATTTTATTTTTATTTTACCTTAAATCAGGTGTATGTTGTTTATAGAAAAATCAACAGAATTTTCTTATGTTTGCATGTGATGGTGAAAGCGAAATTGAAAGCGAAAATTGTGTAATCGCTAGCTGACAGAAGATTATCAGTGTCACGCGACAAAGGTCAACCTAGCCGATTTCAAAATAAATTTTATGCGACGCTTAATCTTCACAGCAATCTATCAAAACACATTCCGGAAATTGAACGTCAATCGTACACGCTGTACAGGGAAAAGAGTACACACGCTAGCACGAAAACACGCAAACTTGAATTTGTCTGCTTGGAGCTTGCTTCTTTTACAACCAATGCAAAACAAAATGAAAAACAACGTTAATCCGTATAGATCTTTGCAAGTGATGCACGTTCGACTTCGACGATTTAATTCGTCACTTGTTAAATAGAAGCGACAAGAAGGAACAATTACATCGTGTGCTTCACAGCGACAACCTAAATCAACGCATTTCAAACACCTTTTATAGGCCTCGGAGTTAAGAAGTACCCTTGCTGAGTTTTATAACCCACAACAGATAAATGCTCATCGCATGCAAGCAAAATCATCAGCACAGGTCGCAGAGGAGAACACTCGAGTTTCAACGACGACATAAAATCTGGAGCGAGATTTATTCCTAGCAGAAGACTACCTATCCCAAAAGCCAGAGGACCCTACTGCAAGTAAAGAAGGAACAACAAAACTAGCAGTATAAGCAACCAAATAGCGGTCGCAGAAGACAGGCAAAGTCATATTTTAAAAGCATATTAAAATAAAAGACGATGCGCGGATCGTTAAAAGTAATCATATGTTTTCAAACACGAATAGAAAAATACATAGAAGAAAACAACTTGCCCCCAAAGTTATCCAGATATACACGCAATTGAATTCCACCAAAAAGTCGTTCCGCGTGCCATTGAGTTCACCACAAAATCAGACTTGAAAGCGAAGTTTGCGTAATCGCTAGCTGACAGAAGATTATCAGTGTCACGCGACAAAGGTCAACGCAGCCGATTTCAAAATAAATTTTATGCGACGTTAATCTTCACAGCAATCAAAGAATGCAATATCAAACTTATCATACTCATGGCATTATCAAAACACATTCCGGAAATTGAACGTCAATCGTACACGCTGTACAGGGAAAAGAGTGTACACACACTAGCACAAAAACAGGCAAACTTGAATTTGTCTGCTTGGAGCTTGCCTCTTTTACAACCAATGCAAAACAAAATGAAAAACAACGTAAATCCGTATAGATCTTTACAAGTGATGCACGTTCGACTTCGACGATTTAATTCGTCACTTGTTAAATAAAAGCGACAAGAACTCGCACGAACACATTAAACCATGACGTCATCGCTTAAAAAAACAGTCGTGTCCTCATAGGGCCTTTGATTATAGCTTGAATCATCCTTTGCATCAATGAATTTTACGCTTTGCATTTCAAGATGCCCGAACGTAAAAGTGAGGCAATCTCGAGCAGAAGTTCCAACCAAACTGATTAACTACGAAAAATAACTAATATACTAACTGAAAGACAATTAGGAACTCTTTGTGAGCGCTTAAAGACAAAATAGTCTTACTATATAATGCAAGACCGGAAATTCTCGCAACACTGGAAATATTCTCCTTTCAAATTGGAGGGACGGCTGATGTTTAGACGGCGTATTTGTGTCGAACTTAATTCGCGAAATTATGTAAAATGAGGCCCAGTTCAGACGCCGTGCTTCTGCCGTGCCGAACTAAATTCAGGAATTTAGTTCGACAAAAGCACGGCAGAAGTACGGCGTCTGAATCAAACTTAAAATTAAGTTCGGCAAAGCAATTAAGTTCTACAAGCTCTGCCGTGCTACACGACTCTGGCACGGAAGTGATTCAAACGTCGCGCTTCTGCCGTGCCAAACAAAATTTATAAATTATATTAAATGTATTTTGACGGTGGTAGTTACGGCGCCATTTTTGCTTGATCAACGCTGACTAATTGTTACGTGACTTCAGTAAGCCTTGAATTTGGCACGACGTCTGGATCAGAGTCGTGTTTGTGCCGTGCAACAGTCGACGAACCCATAGGCGTACGGGCAATTTTTTACCATGGGGGCGGTGAACCATTTGCCCAAAAAATTCTCGCAAGTTGCCCAAATTTTTACGAAAAAGTCGAAAAGAAACGAGGGTCATATACGATGCTCTAACATAGGCCTACTTACGACGTGAAATTATTCTTACAAATGAATCTATGATATGAGCTCATAAAACATGTTAAAAGAAATAGCTGTCTCGGTCATTTCGACGGCCAAAGATATCAATGATACGATCCATGTCATCGTTGACTACAGAGTTGGCATCTTCCCTTTCAATGTTATTAAGTGCGATGAACATTACTGACACGTTGTTGCCCCATGGTCAGCTGCATGGTGTTGCGCAGGTAAGTTCTCAATCTGCGCAACGCACTGAATGATCGTTCTGCTGAACACGATGTAGCAGGTATCACTGCAAGGATATGTACTACATTAATAACCAGAAACTCATCACGTGCTGGGCAACCACTGTCTCGTGTGAATTTAACTGGCTTTACCACGCTGACTTCAGGTAAAAATAGAAAATATCTATCTCTTCAAAAAACAAAAACATGGAAAGTTCTTTTATAACTAGCTTTGCCCAAATTTCTTTTGCTGCCCAAAAAATCTGAGTTGCCCAAAATTTTTTTTTTTTGGGGGGGGGGGGGGGGGGGGCTGCAGCCCCCCAGCCCCCCCGGCCCGTACGCCTATGGACGAACCCATTACAATTAAGTTCGGCACGGCAGAAGCACGACGTCTGAACTGAGACTGAGTTTCTCTCGCTAAATTGGTTTGTAAATACTAATTTACAAATCTGTTCTCACAAATTGGGATAACAGCAAAAATGGATTACCACCAAAGCAATTCTCTCAGGAAATTCCGTTTCTCTTAGTGAAACATATTAAAAGATAAACAAAATTCGAGCCCGGTGAGCAATTTAATTTTCCCGGAATTTTTTTGTCGATTTTTCTGCCGTCGACTTCCATGCCACTCTACTTTAGACCAATCATAAGCGCTGTTATATCGAAAATACATTACAGTAATTCTTGCCTTAGGTCCGGCACACGAGAAGAACGCTGTATGAATCAGCCGCCGCTCCGATGCCGCATAATGTAGCAGACCCTGCTGAACTTAACGTTGTTTGCGGAACCTAATTAGAACTGCCGGACCAAAGTGATTCAAACGTCGCTCTTCTGCCGTACTTCATTCATCAGTTAGGTTCGGCACATGAGTGGAGCGGCGTTTGGAACGGGCCTAAAGCTGTTTTGACAATTGTTGTCATGTTTGTTTTAAATTACGATCGGTTTTAATTGCATGATTGACGTCACCGTGTCCAAAGATTATCCCGCCTTCGGTAGAACATAATAGTAGAGTGTTGCTTCCTCGTTAACAAACCAGAAGATAAACCATTTGTAGATGCCAGTGAATAAGAACCTGAAAAACGAGAATGTCGGCAAACGTGAACACAATGATGAAAAGAACACAGCCATGGAGGTGCCTCTTTAACCCTACGGCAAACAAAATCGGAGCAACCTTCGCTTACTGCCTGATCTTTGCTGTGCCGATGACTGGAAACGTCTTAATCGGAATAATTGTCTACAAGAGGAAAACCATGAGAAAAACCATCAACTTTTTAATCGTAAACATGGCAATATCTGATCTGCTGTATCCGATTTTCCAGTTCCCGCGTCTTCTAACAGAGATGTATGTCGACTCCTGGCTGATCAGTGGTCCTCTTGGCCAGGTCTTATGTTAGTTTGTTAGAACTTTCCTACCTTATGTCTCGGTGACTGTGTCCCTTCAGAACCTGGTGTTGATCGCAGTGGATCGATTTGGAGCTGTGGTATTTCACCTCCATTCCCCACTCATCAGTTCAAAGCCGTGTCCCTTCTTCATTCTCGCCACTTGGATCGTCGCGATGGCTTCTTGGTCCCCAAATCTTTTCGTCTTCAGGCTTGTGGAGTATCCAGGAGGTCGGCGTGTGCACAGCGGTGGAATGAAGTCTTTGGAGAGTCTTTCTTTTTTACAAATTTCATGTTAGCATTAAATGGTGTATCTTATGACACCCCTTAAGGTGGGTGTAAAGGTGAATTTGAGTGAAATTTTATGAGTTTTAAAGAAGGGATAGAAGAAAGAAAATTATTTTTGGAACACCACCAGACAGTTGACCCCAACGCAAGAGCACCCAAGGTTGTCAGGGGACTGTTTGGGTGTCCATCTACTAATTTTTAACTTCAAATTCTAATTTTAGAATTACATTAAATCTTTTATATTTCTTAATTTCTCCAAATTTTACTAATCCTTTGAGAAAAACTATCTCTTTCCAAAAATCCCCAAAAATCACCAAACAAATTTACAAAACACTGCTAAACATAGCTTCGTGGGATGAACAGAGGGTTTTGAGAGTGTTTGAAACGGGTGCGAGATATTCGCATTAAACCCAAGTTACGCGGTGGAAAACAGGCTTCAGGTGTACCCCCGCCTTAAGTGTTGATAGCCACACTTTATATTATCATCTCCTGCCCGCCAATTTTGAATAGCGGAGAAGACCCCGGGGACGAGTTTGCTCCGGTGAACGTGTTCCAATAATGAATATGAGAGTCTGGGACCCAGCATTCGTATTCTCAAACCTTTTTTCTTCCAATATGGTAAACCTTTCTAACCATAACAATATGAAGAAATACAGTCCTAGTTAATTATAATTATAAATCTTTATTTGAAGAAAAATGCGCTAGCAACACTCTAAAATCTCTAAAAAAAAATAGCCACACCGTTTACCGTAACATACAAATCAAAAACCGATGTCTAAAGTTGTATACTTTTTAGCAAAATTACATAATTTATTCAAAGACAGCAAGAAATTATTTGTGTCCCGCTTTCAGAGAACTTTATCCCTACTAATGGAAACTAACCCTATAGGATTCCAACTGTCCAGTTTTATTATCTTCATTTTTCACTGAATGCAAACCTTTAACATAATCACAACACAAGGCAACGTGTAGATTTTAGAAAACACAACAACTAAAACTGGTTTGTCTGGTAAAATGATAATATTGGAAGGTCAACAAATCGATCACCACACGTGTTCACGGCTTTTGGACTCGAACAGTAAAATTCCTATCCAGCCGACTATCAAGCTTTGATACTCTGGTTAAAATATTTTTTAATTGGACGCCTTTAGCTCGTACTGCCCGTATTACGAAAATAAAAAAAAAATTAAAATGAGAAAAACACTTCGCAGTGAACCAGATGTAGACACAATGAAAACATCAGACAGGTGGTCTAAATAATGAACTTTTGATGAACTCAAAACAAAACATCACATTGAATAGTATCCAGTCGAGATGTTTGACAACCGTGAATAATTTATCGCACGTGTTGTTTTTCTAAACGTATGATTCCTGAATAACTCAGAATTGAACGCAGAAAGGTTTGTCTGGTTTTCAAACTCAGTGAAAAGCTCACTTTTTAAGACATTCTTTTGGTAGATCCATCAATTTTTTTTATTTCCCTAAACAATTAACTCAGATCATGGATGATATTTTAGAACTAATTTTAAAAGATAATAGTCAGCCGTTGAATGAGATTTTATGGACACAAGTAACAAAGAAAGATTCGAGTATTTTGGATTTAACGATCGAAGACTTTGAAGAGCTGTTTGTGTTTGCATGTTACTCAGGATCTGTGCGTTGCTTGGAAGTCTTGTTAATGTTTGGTAAGTAAAACTTCAAACATATACAAAACAGCCGATATTACAAAAAAAGTTTGAGAGAAATACTTTGCAGTTATCCGATAAAATCCTTAATAGGAACCTTAAGATACGAGGACAGGAAGGCTAGGACGGCAACGGCAGTGGCCGCGGGAAACTCGCACGAGTCCCATCGTGTCGCCAAAAACAAAATGATTAAGACATGTGTTTTCGTACAGGACGGCGACGTCAATAACTGGAGCTTTATAAAAGCACTTTACAAAACCAATGGCATCCTTTCGAGACGATAGAAATCATATCTTATCAAGCCTAAACGATGGTGAACAGATTCTTCGTGATATATGAAGCAAACATCTAATATTAATAAAGAACTAGGAATTTCCGTATGAAGAAATCAAACGAAACAATCTGACCTGGTGACGTAGAAAAAAAAGGTAAAATCTCATTCGTAAAGAAGCAGTGGCTTTGCTTTTCGCTACCGGAGCGCTTACGAATCCTGTCGAGAATCCTGAGTTCATGTGAATATTTCTATTCCCTCTGTAATATAGTATAAACAAGAATTTATAATAAAACAACATACATCAAGTTCCGGGAATTATGAAAACACAACTAAAGACCGATTTATTTATATGCATCTACTTTATTTGCTCTATAGATGCTTTCAAGACACTCGTTTTCACATAGTTTCCAGGGGCGTAGCGTCCATATACGCGCGTACGCCCGTGCGCACATCTGACATCTGAGAAAAAATTTTTTTTTGGAATTGCCTAAAAACGTTTTTCCCATTAGTGTAAAATGGGGTTCACAGGCCTGCGCGACTCCCTAGCGCGTGTTTTAGCCTCTTTCATAGTTTGGCACGTACGAGTATATCGTTGAGCGAACGCCCTCTTTTGTACGAAATGTGGGGCGGATCTTTCTAAAAAACCCTCAGCAAGGGTTGTTGTTCTATTAAATGCCAGCGTTCCATGAGAATTTCTTTAGATTAGGCACTGATGGTTGGTATTGTGTGACAAAAGGCAAGATTCGTTTGTTTTCCTTTTTTGTCGGTTGGAGAGCTAGCTTCCTGTCTTCAAATTCACTTGTGATAGAGTCGTTTGAATGAGATTTTCCGGGTAACCTCTATCTAGCAAATGTGATTTGAAGTTTTTGTTCTGAGAAGTCTTAAAGCCTCTCCTTTGACGAAGCCTTTTCTTAACTCCCGGTGGGTGAGACGAGCTGAAATGTGTATATTGGAACGTCTCAGTAGGCTTAAAATGAGTTTTTACGTCAAGAACTGCGTCTTTTTCGAACCTTTTGCCTTTATAGATGTTGGTGTCCAGGAATGTTATTTCTGTGTCAGAAATTTCAGCCGTAAATTTGATCGTGGGGTGGTGATTGTTCGCTTGTTCAATGAACTGTGTTAAGTTTTCTCTGGTTATAGTCCAGAGTGAGAATATGTCGTCTATATAGCGTTTCCAAACTAGCGGTTTTAATGCGCTTTGGCTTAGGATTTCTGATTCTACCTTACTCATGAAGATGTTCGCAAAAGCGACTGCCATTTTTGTACCCGTGGCCGTGCCATGTGTTTGTAGGTAGTTTTCTTTTCTTTTTTTTTTCATTAAACTGGAATGAGTTTTCTTGTAGAATTAACCTTAGCGCTTTGTCAAGTAGTCGTGTAGGGATAGGAGGTTTGTTCGTGTAGATTTTTCGTATGCATTGCATTCTGTTTGACTCCCCTCTTCTTGTGGTATATTTGTGTAGAGGCTAGTTACGTCCATTGAAACAAGTATAGCGTCCGCTGGGACTTTTGCCCGTCTTAAGGGTCGACGCCTCGCCCTTTGCTTGTGACCTGTCTCCGTTGTTTTTGTTTGTTTGTTTTTTTTTATCATTTTCGTAACACTGTAGCTTACAGAAAACAATAGAGAAACGGCTAAATAAACAACTTTCTACTGCATTTTTGCCGCATTATTTATTGAAAATGCTCCGCAGAAAAACCAGGAGATGGCATTTCCGAGACCCTAAATTTCAAAATTTTCTGGGGGAGCTTGCCCCCAGGCCCCCCTAGTTGCAAGCGCCTTCGCCGCTTAGAAAAAAAATTCCTTATCGTGCGTACATCTTCAAAAACCCACGCTACGCCCCTGGTTTCCCCAGCTGCTTCGCTTTCGATCGATATCCGCTTGAACACTCGTGACAGCGACTGAAACACAGATTAACAGGCAAGGAATATTTTCATATTTTTTCCGAATTTCAACGTATTTTTCGGGTACAATCACGAAAAATGTGAACCTAATAGGCATTCTCGTCAGTATAACTGAAAATAACGTCGATTACAACATTTGTCAAGCAAAAACAAGCGTTAAATACTCACGTTCTCGAAAAGACGGCAAATCGGGTGAAATGACATCCTCGACGAGACGAGGACGGCAGGGAGACGAGTCGAGAGTTCTCGTGCGCATGCCTGGTTGTGCAAATTTACTTCCGCTAGCCGTCCTAGCACCTCCCGTCCTGGTACCTTAAGGTCCCTAATAATACACCTAAGCATGACCCGGTCATTCATTAGCATAGATAAAATGAAGTGAACTGAAACTGGGAAATCTTTAAAACTTGATAATTTAACACTTTTAAAAACCCTATTTGGTATTCAATTTTGCCAAAATGCCTTGAAAGCACAAGTATTACAATTATTTTTAAAAACACGACAGCGCTTTTTAGTTTTCGGAAACTAAATGGCTTCTTGTGTTTCTTAAAAAAAGTCCTCTTTTGCTGTGTACATTTTTGTTTTCATGTCTCGGACTTTGATGAGATTTTCTAGACAACCAAACTAACTATTTTTTAACGCTATCCTTTAAATGGAAAAATTTTCTTTCACACGGGATATAATAATACATAAGGCGGTAATGACATAAATAAAAAAATGATCACATAAATTTCAAATTCTTTAGTGACAGATGTCAACTTCTCTGTAAGACTAAAGAGTGCACTTCACGGGCTTCCAGTCACGCCACTCAGAGTAGCCGTTGAATACGACAACACAGCAGTAGTGAAATGGCTTTGCTGTCACGGAGCGAATGTCAACAACAGAGAAGCCGTATGGAGTACCAAGTCAGATGACATCACTTCCGGTACGTTTATTGCTACTTCGTGCCGAGTCCCCTGCATGACGCCTATACACTTCGCCCAATCTGCCCCGTGCGCTGAGATTCTTTTAGAGCATGGGGCAGACATGTGTGCTCAGGACTGCATGGGAAAGACACCTGTAGCCATGGCAACCCTCAACGGCCACCTTGATGTTTTGGAAACACTCTGTAATCATGGAGCACCTCTTAATTTAGCAAGCAGTTGGGGCGCGACACCGCTGATGTATGCACAATACGGGCGCAGCAAGGCCGACCGAGTGTCGGCTACAGAGAGTTTGTGTCGCTCAGGAGCTGATGTTGACTTACAAGATAGAAATGGACGAACAGCCTTACACCTGGCTAAAGATATCGAGTGTGTGTGTCTGATTCTAGCGTATCATGGCGATCCTAGCATTGAGACAGTATTCGGTAAAACAGCGCTTATCACAGCCGCTGAGAACCAACGCTGGGACATTTGCCGCGTGTTATATGACGCACAGGCTGTACTCAGTCTTGGGGCCCTGGGTCGAGGATCCTCTCTGTATTGTTCACTGTCACGTGACCATCATGCCTGGCTCATCGAATGTTCAAGGAATGTTCGAAATCTTACCCATCTTTGTCGGTGTGTGATACGCAAACAACTCAAGACAAGGTGTAAAAGTCTCTCTGAAGGAACATATCAGCTTCCTTTGCCTACCCCCCTTAAAAACTATATTTCCTTCCTTGTAGAAGACCGGGACCAGGACTTAAGCGTTAAATGTATACAACGCTGGTAAATTTTTAGAAAGTTATGAGTCAGTATCATGCAATCACCAATGAGGGCATGTTTCAGATTGTGTGAGAACTTATGCAATATCACGATGAGTGGACTATTTGGTGGCTAGAAATTCAATTTCTGGAGAATAGGTGGGAAGAACTTCACTATGGATTTTCATTAACAAATTTGACGACGGAGCAACAAGAACGTAATATTAACATAGCACAATATTAATATAGTTCTAGCATTAATATAAAGGGCTCATATTACAGCTTCAATCACATCCGATGCCATGTAGCACAACCGCGCCGAGACGCCGAGACCCTCATTTAAAGTGCACCTAACACCAAAATTTTTTTTTCGCTTAATGAAATTGCCGTGTTTTTGTGAGTATTTCTGCGCAAAAATTTTTTGATTTGGTGTAATCCTCGATTTTCTGTGCCCTGTTAAAGTACGCAAAAACGCCGCCATTTTGGTTCACTACCGAGTGTGAAGGGGTCTGGGTCTAGTGCGAGAGTGACGTCAAATCAAGAACACAAAATTAGCACGTCGCAGTAATTCTCCTGTTTCCTTCAGAAAGTACAAGCATCCGATGGGAAAGAAATGCCCACTAAATGTCTTGTAGAGGGTTGTGACAGCTCTTGAAACTTATAAGAGGGAAAAACGCTTCACACGATACCATTCTGTGGAACTTAATCGAGAAAAAAGCAAAGAAACGAGCGAAATTTGCTTGGCAAGCTATCGAAGTTTTCAGAGTGCCCGAGTGATGCCGCATAATGTGATTACTCCGGAAACTCGCAGGCAGTGCTATTATTATAGCTGAGTTTTACAAAAAGCCGATGAATCTGTATGATGGTATGTAAATGTCGAAAAGAAACTTGTATCTTAAGTAACGTGATCGGAACGAGACAACACGGATTATGATGTCTTCAAATAATGCTTTGGCGATCGCCGCGCGAGCTTTGACTCACTTCAAATGCTGAGATCACAGGCGGACCACCCTATGTGTTCGTGGTTAATAATTGTTGACATAAGGTTATGTCGAAATCAATGGCACGTATAGAGAAATATTACGTCGGCTTCGATTTACTGCAAAATATAAAAATTACTCTAAATGATTCAATAAAAATTAAGATGACATGTTGATTGAGTCTTGTGTCATGTTTATTCGCCGCCCCGAGCCCTTTAAAGCGTTATTTTGCGAGATCATTAGCGACTGGTATAAACAGAGAGAGAAGAGAGAACAAGGCAGGCAGCTTTACCGCCGGCGGTCGCGACCTTGTCCTATTCAAGCTAGAACTGACGCTAAACCATCAAAATTCTCGCCTCAAAAATACGGGCATCCGAACAACTAGATATTTCTCTGTCCCTGTGCCAAATTAGAGCTTCATCCTTCCAATATTTTCAGAGAAAAGCGATCCCGAATTCTCAAAAGTAGCTTTCTCCATATGATCAGTGCAAATTTCTGAACCAAAGGAATGTTAGGAACGGGAGCCCATTCGAATCTACCAATCAACGCGTCGCGACTGTTGCCAGTTCAAATGCCCAAATGCTTGAATAGGACAAGGTCGCGACCGCCGGCGGTAAAGCTGCCTGCCTTGTTCTCTCTTCTCTCTCTGTTTATACCAGTCGCTAATGATCTCGCAAAATAACGCTTTAAAGGGCTCGGGGCGGCGAATAAACATGACACAAGACTCAAACAACATTTCATCTTAATTTTTATTGAATCATTTATATTTTGCAGTAAATCGAAGCCGCCGTAATATTTCTCTATACGCGCCATTGATTTCGACATAACCTTATGTCAACAATTACTAACCACGAACACATAGGGTGGTCCGCCTGTGCTGAGATGTTTATCGATTAATCGAGTCAAGTCCGAGGCATTGTACCCTTATACAATTAACGTTTAGGAAACAGTGAATAAATAGCCACATTCGAAGCGGATTTAATGGTTAATGTATTGGAAACAATTATTATTATATAGCCAGCGAAGGTCGCTGAAGTAGCCCGCCTTATGCATACAACACACAAGCGACTGTCATGCATAAAACTAATCACTGACTAATAATTTTCCCTCGCGTAGTATTTCGGCTGGGATATCTAACCAGTAATGAAAGCTAAGTCAGTGTAAGTGTTTGACATAAAAAAGCTAAGTGTTTGACATAAAAAAGTGAGAGAGGAGTTGTAGTCTGCGAGTATTTCGAGTCCCGCAATTAGTATAACCGGAACAACTCATGCACAACATGACACAAGCGCTCAGTTTCAAAACATTCGGACCGCTGTATAAACGCCACTTACTTATGTGTAAGAACACAAAAGAGAATCACTTGGCGATTTTTCCTATAAATTAACTTGATTTAGTGCAGCAATTATTTAAAATAGTGAATTCAAGCATTTATCATAGCGAAAGTGTAGCAAAGCCGCATGACATCAGCCGCTCGGATCATTTGTAGTCCACGCACTGTCTCTGATTTCAGGTCGATAGAAGAATTATTCACCGCGCGCCCATAAAACATCTCGGAACAGCAAAACCACTGTCTAGACTGGGTGATTCGACTCAGCCTAGAATCTTATTTAGTAGATTCAGCTGTAGCTTTGAAAACATGGCCATTGATAAACAGATATAATGCTGCGATGCGATAAACTACGGTGGCCCACAAGTGCACTCCGAATTCCAAACCACGCTCCCAATTCTAAACCTCACTCCGAATTCTTAAACTTCACTCCGAATTCTAAAAATTCACTCCAAATTCGAAAATTTCACTCCCAATTCTAAACCTCACTCACAATTCTTAAACTTCACTCCGAATTCTAAAAACTCACTCCAAATTCGAAAATTTCACTCCGAATTCTAAAAACTCACTCCGAATTCGTAAACTTCACTCCGAATTAAAAAACTCACTCCGAATTCGTAAACTTCACTCCGAATTAAAAAACTCACTCCGATTTCGTAAACTTCACTCCGAATTCTAAAAGTTCACTCCGAATTCCGAATAAAATCGAAAGGGACTGGATTGAGTTGTCTGGAAATGCGTTCTGGGTAGTTATCGTTCTCCCGCCATCTTGTTCGACGAAGCTGTATGTTTTGCTCAAACTGTGGACATAAACGAGAGGACACTGGCAGGTTTTGCTTGAATTGTGGGCATAATTTCGCTACAAATTGTGAAAAAGGTATGTAGGTCTCATTTGTCAGTTCTTTTGAAGGGATAACTCATGAGATCAGCAAGGAGATTGAGTTTTGGATAACACCATACATCGTATGACTATCCTTCATCATCATAATTTATTGAGTTTAAGCGGGCTTTTTGCTGCAGTAAAAGCGGCAATAAAATTATGGCTGAAATTTTGCTTAAACTGTTGACATTTATAATGTGAACTTGACTGAGTTTTGTTTCGTTTTTATTAATTTGCTTGCAACAATAAACAGAACTACAGTTTGCGAGGCCACAAGTTAGCCCTGGTCCCTCAACATCATCAGCCTCAGGTAAGGGACTGATCTTTTATAACATCGCAGAATGAATTGATGAATTTAATAACTAGTGACTAAATTTAAGTTGCTTTTGCAATAATGTATTTATTTAATACATTTTATAGCCATACAAATGAAGCTTGTTGATGTTGTTGCTGCATCTCAGACTCCCCAATTTGTTATCAAAAGGTTAATGAAACAAAGAGATTTTTTGCTAATCAGGTTGCAGGGTATTCTGCAGTTAAGGGGCAGACAAGAGTATTTTTAATACATCTTTATGCTAATTAGTGTATTGGATGTATAAATAAATAGATTCCCCGAAAGTTACCTGGTGAGTGTCGGTTTTTTTTTTCCATATGAAACAGACCTGTAGCAGTAAAGTTATGATTCACTTATGAACCCCTTAGAATGAGAACTTACCTGGTTAGCAGGCACATGCATTTGTCTTAGTAAAAACAATTAACAGAATTTTTTTTTTGCACAGTGGCACAGTTCAGTTTCAACAATCTTGGTCCCAGTACAAGTGTGCAACGTACATTGTTGAGAGAATACATGTATATTAATATAAGTCCGAATAGTCACAGTCCTAGCATGTTTGCAATGGGATATCCACAGCCCACCCCCGCCCCTTTTATTCTTAGACTCCCTTGGTAAAAAAATGTTTTCACAGTCACACACAAGATCAACCCCATTTTACAAAGTTCAATATGCAATGTGCTTGTTATTCTGTCTTTCAAGAGGAGCAAATGAGATAGTGAGTGTTCTTGAAATTTATCTTATTCTTTTTGTAAACTTGTCATTGATTATTTGCCCCAAGAAGCATAAGAATAATAAGCAGAAAATGCAGTGTTTAATGTTTTGAGCTATGGATATAAAACTTAATTTGTTATATCTTCGCATTGACCCAGCACAGCAACAGTATAAACACGGACTGGTGTTTTAACTTTATTCTTGTAATAATAATTATTTTATGCTCAAAAAAGGAAAATACACATTTACATAACACCCACACTAAAAATCTTTGTGTGAATGGCCAGATCACTGCATATTGGGCCGTATCCCCTGTGAAAATGTTGTAATCCTCTACAAAGATCCAGTTCATGGTTAACTGGACTTAACATTTTAGGCAGGTGTCGCAGGTGGGCAGGACCGCAGGTGTTTATCATGTTTTATTTCTGAACCATATAGAAATTTTTCGTGTTCAAAGAATCACAAAATAATTTCTTTTTCAGGTAGAGCACCATCAGCAGTAAAGTCATTTAGTGAATTCAGAAAATCTAAGGGAAAGGAATGGAAAGCCATGGTGTCCAAGAAACAAGTCGACAAGGAAGTAGAAGTACAAATTATGATAGGCCTGATGTACTATTGCGAAAAAGAGATGCGCCTTAAACCAAAGAGAGGGAGGCGTATTGCTTTGTCAGTGTCAAATAAAGCACCCTGTAATGTCATCCTGGAGAAAGCATTGGACAAATTTAAGGCTTACCATGGTGATATTGTCGACACCAATGAAGACTATGTACTACTTCTAGAAAGTGGAGAGGAAGCGCAGTTCATCCCAGGGTCATGCCCCAAAGAGTTTTTTCATTAAAACGGTATAAAGAGGACCTAGCAAAAGATTATGCCAAGATTGTCCTCTATTTGTGCCGTATGAGCGACTTCTTACCTGACACAGATGACGATGATGGAGAGGCTAAAAAGGAAGAAAAAGTTCCTGTTCATGAAAGCCCAGTACCCAAAAGAAAAAAAAACAGAACCAACTGAGGAATTCGAAGAGGTCACCACTTCATATCAATCAGATGAAGCTATGGCTATAGAATTACAAATGAAGCTTGATGAGAAAAGTATTGAAGAGCTAACTGTTCCTACAATTGATTTTCACAGTCTACAGAAAACCACCTCAGCCCACGAGGATACTGCAAGTGTAGTTCGTGCAATGCAAAAGAATGTTAAGCAAGATCGTGACTTCTTCATCGTTACTCGTCGAGGAGCACCACTTCCGAGAATAATTTCCCTTTAGCTACGGCAAGCAAGCAAGTCTTGTCCAGAGAATATCCTACGAATCAAGTATTGTGGGGAAAATGGTATTGATACAGGTGCATTGTCCCAGGAATTTTTCTCAAGTGTTGTTTTAGACATTGGGAAATCAATGTTCCCTGATGGAGCACCTATCAACTCCATATACAATGTTCAAAATAAAAGATTTAAAACTTGTGGTGAAATTGTTGCAGCTTCATTAGCACAGGGTGGTCCTCCTCCATCGTTTTTGGCCGAGTCAGTGTATGAATTGATGCTAACACCCGAAGTCAACCTAGACCAACTTGATGCTGAAACACATTTCACTCCTAAGGACAAGGAACTCTTTGAACAAATTAGAAACTGTGATTCCTATGATGATAGCTTGCGAGATTTGGTTTTAGACCATGGATACACTGGCCCATTAGACAAGGCTCATCAAGATGACATTATTGGAACCATTCAAGTGAGCATAATAAACAAGCGCTTACTCTACTTGAGGGAATTCTGTGAGGGGCTCAAACTGTTTAATGTATATGAACTCATTAAAGATAATTCTGTCCTCTGCAAGGACTTGTTTGTGCAAAATACAAGTGGTCCTGTGGATTCAGATTATGTTTTTTCAGTGCTTTCACCATGTTGCTCAGCTAAAGGGACATCAAGAAGGAAGCTTGAGGAGGAAGTGATGGACAATTTCCAAGATTTTCTAGCCACTGTGGAAGATAAGAACATCGCAGGCTACACAGAGGCACTGGCATGGAAGGAAATTAACAACATTACAGATGAAAGTGATGACAACGAACCTGAGAAATATCAGGTTGTGGATGTGAGTCCATCTGGAGTACTTGGCTGGTTAACAGGACAAAAGCATCGCCCTGTAAATGGCGAACAACGTTCTATAAAAGCTCACTTCGACCATGATTGCAAGGAAAGAAACCCCAAACACACCATCTGCTTTCCACAAGTTGGAGCATGCAGCAGAGAAATTACGTTTCCTGTTGCACACATGACTGACTGGAAAGAGTTTGAACATGTTTTCCTTTTAGCTCTTTGCAAAGGTGGTGCCTTTTCAAAGGCGTAAAGTTCCTAGAAATTGCACAATGGATTGCAAAAGGTTGTTAACTCTTAGACATAGTTTAGGTGGTTTTATATGACAATTATTTAAGTTGTACATGTATTTGCAGGGTTTGACATCTGGTCATCCGATACATTACCCACTGGGCTAGTCATCTTTGAATTTTCTTGCCTGAAATGAAAAACTGGAATAAAACTCTGTTTCCACAGACGAAGCTGATACATGGGTTGAAATCTTAACTCTTCCAAATTTTCTACTAGCCCATAGGCTAGTAAACATGATTTTCTAACCTGTATTCTTTTTTACTTGACTCAGGATTCCAGGTACATGTAGTGCAGATGTTGAACCCTGTATTTGTGTTGGTCCTTTTTAGATTCAAATTGTCTTCTCAAAATTCACAAAAAATTTCAAAAGCATTAAAAGGGTTTCATGTTACAGTTCAGTTATAAGGTTACAGTTATGTTATGAGGTTTTGTTGTTATGGTTCCACAATGAGAAGTTTATCCAGCAATCAAATTTCCTTTTTTCGATTTTCAAAAAAAAAACAGCTGGTCATATGTGCTTATGAAATTTGAACTGATACACCGAGAGATTGCATAAGTGGAAAAACAGTAGAAAAAAAAACAGAGTTGCAAAATACATCAAGGCAAGTATGTTCTGTCATACAAAGTAATAATAATTCAAATTAATTCATAATTCAAATTAATTATTGTTAGTTTGTAGCCATGTCTTTAGTTTGATATGTAACTGTTAGCTCTTTTGTTGTTGCCCAGCTTCTTTTGCTAAAACTGCATGTGATGTAAGAGTTTATGAGTAAAGTAACCATTCATAAATTGACCATGTGCCAGATCATTCCTCATCAACAAAGCACTTCACTATACACTGTTTTTCAGTTTTCAGATGAGACAATACCTCATGGGCAGGATGCATGCACGTCATCATTCGTAACGAGAAAAGCAGCAAGTTGGATTTCTTTTGAAAGCACATAGACAAACAATTGTAAAGCTTTCTAAAAAAGTTTAACTCATTCAATCAAATCGAAATCTTAGAATACATCTTACAATGATAAAAAATTAAACAAGTCCCACAGAAATGCTTACATTTACAAAGGGACCAGCATGTGCCTTTGTTGTCAAGACAACCTCATGATAACAAGGCAAGTGTATTTCCCTCATCGTGTAGGAAAACCGTTTAGTGTTGTAGCTTCCAACTGGCCAATAAGACATGCTTGCCCTACATGTACATACAGCAACTATTGTAATAGTATAGATTTGAAACGAGTGGATCATCTGAAAAGAAACTTGATATCCGCTTTTCAATACAATTCAAGTAAATCTGTGTTAGGACAGGTGTCTCTAATTCTGAGAGAGTCAGCTGGTTGCACACCTATAAAGATTATGGTACAAATCTAAGGCTTCCCGCCAGTTTTGGGGGCTTGAAAGTCCTGCAGCTTGAAAGGCATACTGAAAATACTCCTGGTATTCGTTGGTGCTCTCAGCAAGGGGAAGGTAATTCTCTGTAATAAAGTCACACTGCTGTGCACTGACAGGAGCAAGAAAATCCTCAGTACCACGCAGTTCAGGTAAGTAAAACAACTCATTGGGTCTTCCTTTCACAGTATCGTGATGTGACTCTGATGTAGTGGCTGTTCCAGTGTTCTTTCAACCTATCCAAATCTTGCTTAATCAGTCTGGCAAAACAGAACCACAAGCATTCCATCTGTAGTTCGTTACTAATAGTTCCAGCAAGTCCTTGAAGAAGTTGATCCACCAAGTAGTCAAGTGTTGCCTTAGGTAGGACCACCACCCTTCTATTCGCTGGTTATGAGGCGAGGTTCCGTAAATATGTGCCAGATCATTACCAATAAAAAAGCATTGTGGTGCAGCTACAAGGCCGTTTTCAGTACCACAGTCAGTTCTAACCTTCAAGGGAAACCCTCCATATTCCTTCACAGCATCCATATAATATCTTGCGATCACTACGGGGTTATTGTTAGTTCTGTCCAATCTTAACCATATTATCTTACGACTGTAACCGTCAATACAGCCATGGATTGCAAAACCGTCAGGTTTCAATTTATCATACCCGTCAATATGCCAACAGTGGTTTGGCCCTGGATTAGTGTAAACTCTTCTCTTAAGCTTCCGTCTTCGCCTTCTGTCGCACCCCTCAGGGTCCATTTCTTGTAAACATGTCGCTACTGCTTGCCTTGACACCTGATAGCCCTCACGGCGCAAAGTATGCCACATGCTCCTGTAGCCTGATAAACAGCCAGGCCCATCTAACTCCTCCTGTATTCTAGCTCGAACATCCTGGTTACAACAGTTTACGTCGTCGAAGGCCAAGTGACTTGAATCTCTCCTTGAGCGCTCGCAGGCTCATTTCTATTCCGTGGTATTTGGGAAAAAAGCACAGAATAACTTCATATTCGTATCCTTCGTTAAAATAATATTTAAGTACTTGTGTTTCTTCATCAACTTTTGCACCGCAGGTAGCACAAAATTTACTGTAAAGCGTAACAGTCGCTGTACAAACTTCACATTTTAGTGACGGTGTCGAGTTTGCCGCCGCCATCTTGAAACGTAAATAGTATCCCGTGATACATTTCGAAAAACGCGGCCCAGTCCCTGCTGAGCTTTGGAATTCAGAGTGAAGTTTACGAATTCGAAGTGAGTTTTTAGAATTCGGAGTGATTTTTTTTTAATTCGGAGTGAAGTTTACGAATCCGGAGTGAGTTTTTAGAATTCGGAGTGAAATTTTCCAATTTGAAGTGAGTGTTTAGAATTCGGAGTGAAGTTTACGAATTCGGAGTGAGCTTTTAGAATTCGGAGTGGGCTTTTAGAATTCAGAGTGAGGTTTAGAATTGGGAGTGTGGTTTGGAATTCGGAGTGCACTTGTGGGCCACCGTAATAAACGCAAATGCATTCTGTCCGGCTTCTATCGCTGTGCTTTCGCGGCAGAAATAAAATTAACTTCCTAGTTCTCCCGATCAAAGCTCATCTAAAAATCAGATGAAGAGAAAGACATTGTGAGTTTCAATAGAACGGAGGTGACTGCGGTGCCCAAAGCATAAAAATTGTGTTGCAGAAAGTCTCAGAAGACTCAGAATGCCAAGATATAAAAGCAGTATTGATAAGACCTCACGGAGCATCGTTCTTGATTTGACGTCACAAGCGTACTCTACCCAGACTTCCGTTAGCGCGGTCGCGAACCACACAAAACCTGACTTCGGCAGGGCATAGAAAATCGAGAATTTAACCAAATCGAAAAATTTAACTCGACTAAGTGCGATAATTTTTTTTAGCGAAAAAAACATTTTGGTGTTAGGTGCACTTTAAAATCCGTTACCGCGACACAATTTTTTTTCAAATCCGAGCCCCAGACACTGCGATTCAAAAATCCGAGCTCGAGACTCTTTGATCTAGAAATCCCAGCGCGAGACTATTACAACGCTAGTCTAACGCTCTGTAGCTCTCTGCTTTGCTGTTGTTGTTGCCCTTGTTTTGTGACGGTTCAAACTGATTAAAACTTTCTCTTGGTTTGCGAGACTCGGAGACTCAATTTCAAAATTCGAGATTCCGACTGGACGAGCGTTGTTTTTTTCGAGCTTGAGATTCCGAGACTCTAGTTTACTACGCCGAAATTTCCAGATTCGCCTAAAATTTTCCGAGACCCATGATTTTTCAAGGACCATTCTACGCCCCGAACCTTGCCAAGTGCACAAGTTTGGAGGGGGTCAAACGATTCATACCCCGTCTTTGTTTTGCACCAAAACACAACGGAGGCCAATGAGATGCGCTTTCTTAAGACTAAGAACATTAAAAACCATGCCTAATAACGCCTCACAAACAATTTTTAGGCCATATATCGGAGTACCCCCCCCCCCCCTCCCGCCTGGGGGGAGGGGGGATAAGTATAATTCTTTGATTCTTTCTTTTTAATGACCTCAATTGAATCATTGTGTGGTATTATTACTGCGCCTTTAAATAACATGCAAACTTTGAAGTTCAAAGTCCAACTGCCGATTGGCTTTTCGCTGCCGTCAATCAAAAATTATGGCGACAGCCAACGAACCTTGAGAAAACAGAAAGAAACAAAATGGATCGAAAGCTACCAATCACAAACGACAGACGTGACCTTTTCAACTGGCTGAAGTGAACGTCTGTTTCCCGAGAGGTCCGCCTAGATGATTGACGCCAGCGAAAAACAGCTAATTGAGGTTTGAATTTCAGAGTTTGCATGTTATTGAAAAAGGCAATAAGTACGATTGCTGTTATCCTTTTGTTTGCGAACGGGACTCAACGAGGACTCAACGAGTTTACTCCGCAGAAAGATCTTTGAAGAGTCCCTTGATCGGTATGAAACACGAGTCGCGTCGTGTAAATCAACCTACCACGACAGACGCGCGCGCGTGTAAATGGTCTAAGTCATGTACTAGGCCGTCGTAAGCTTGTCGCATGCGAGGACGTCTTATGTGACGTTCTAAGGGCAAACGTCAAACGAAAAACTGATTTTCAATCAATTAAGAAAATAGAATAGCCAAAATATCAAGCAAAATAATTGACTGTAGTAACGGATACGCTGAGAAAAAGAAATGGATAACAGCGGGGGCAGCTGTTGTGTTAACTATCCGTAGTTATATTGGCCTGCTGTGATCACACAAACATAGAATTGGGAAGCCTGGGTGTAGGTACTTTACTTTGTCGTCTGTTGGCGGTCAGCGGATAGCCGTGTAACCCCGCGAAATGAACAGCCAATTAGAGGTTTTTATGCTCTGTCGACCTCTTAAATATTCATAACACTAAAGCTTAGTTCATCGAGTGTGGCAAACTACGAGTACCTTACATGGCTCACTTAGAACTTAAAGACACATAAGAGACCAGCTTATGTCACGGAACTCTTATGGACCGACTTAATATTCTCCTGGTTGCTTTCTACGCTTTTTCTTTCCTTGCATTCTCCATCGATGTTTTGTACATGACATGGAACAACTCGACGTTTATTTACAAACAAGGTAAGAGATGCATGCATAAATATTTCACATTTTGACTTCCATTGTTGTACAGTTTTTCCATGGAGGAAAAAACTGCAAATAATCGTAAATATTTGTTAACTTGTGATGTGCTCGAAATATGAGGTTGCTTAGAACAAATATATTCCGGCTATTGAACGTAGAACCAGATGTCACGGCGAATCGTGTACCCCGCTGGCAAAATTATTTAACTTCCAAAATAAGCTCAAGAAATTTGCATCATTTACAAATAACCGCCCCTAAATTGTTTCCTGTTTGCTCACTTCACCTTTGCTTTCGTTGTTATATTAAATTTTATTCCATGTCGGCTGTATATAGCTTGAGGTATCAAACTCAATGTTCGTTGACACGTAAGGTGACAATTGAAGCCTGAAAAAAAATCAGCGCTTCAACGGGATTCGAACCCGTGACCTCCGCGATACCGGTGCGATGCTCTACCAACTGAGCTATGAAGCCACACATTGGGAGCGAGGTCAATTGTGAGTTCATATTTTCCCGTGAGAGGAGTGAAATGATGTAATGTATATGAAATGATTCATATATGAACTGCGGATGTATATGAAAGTGATAAAGTGATAATTCAAGTCTATCCAAATCTTTGCTTTCTTTGCTTTTTGCGACACTTGCGAGAGTGTTTTGAACGTAGTAGTTGATGTGCCAATAAAATATAACGATATTGCAGAGTCGTGAAACAAACGTTTCATACACTAATTAAAAAATACGAAGGTTATTACATCTCGTAATCCAGGCTGCATTTTATGTAGGTTACGCCGAAGATCTTCGGCGTGGATTTCGAAAGTTGGCGGGGTACTGGCGTACCGTCATAATCGGCACGTTTAAGCTGGCGTACAAATGACTTATTTTATATAAGAATAACAAAGAACCTTGGCGTAGACTTTTAAAACCTTGGCGTATCTTCGGCGTTGGATGTACACGGAATGCACCCTGGCTCGTAATGCATTTCCGGGCGTCAGGAACGCGAAGGCTTGTGTAGCACTCTTGCGTGACATTATTTTGTATTTATAATTGTCATTTTTGAGTCGTTTGTAATGGTTAAAGCTCATAGATAGAGAATTTCGCAAAGAGCAGTGAATTAAGTTTCAATCATAGGTGAAACTCTTCGATCTTGTTCTTCCAAAAGATCGATTCTATTGATTGTATTTGAATTGGACCGAGGAACCTCCAGAAGACGCCTAGATGATGATCGTAATGGACGATAATAGAATGGCACAACAAAACAAGACAAACAAGGACTCTTTGTGAAATACCAGGCGATAAATGAGCAATATCTATTTACGGCAAACTGATCCAAACGGCGTTGGCGACCAAAAATAGACAATTATGGAAAAAATAAAACAACTAAAATATTGAAAACAAAATTGCCCGATATTTCGGTTTGCAATTCATACCTTCCTTGGGACTGAGCAGAAAAAAAATATGGCAAATGCAGAATCGTTACAAATGAAAGTTTAAAATATAATACGTTACAGTCTGCCGTAAATCATTTTTGATAATTTACTGATCCAAGTCTACGAGAGATCCGGCAATACTCAGTGGTCGACCAGATTTTAATATATTATTTGATAAATAAGTAGTTTTTTGCGTTAGTTAGTAATTCTGGGCGAATTGTAACATTTTCCCGTCTCAGGTCAGTACCATTAAATTTAACCCTTCATTTTATAGGACGGAACTCAACCGGGAATACAATGACACAGGTTTGTTAAATTTTGATCGTTTCTTCTGTCAATCATGCGTCCTTTGAACAATGTATTATTTAATTAAAGCGCTTTCAGTTGTCTCGTTCAAAAAAAAAAAACAAAGTGACTAACTGAACAAGAGGTTTGCATATAATGTGCTCCTCGTTCGACAACAAGGACCAAAACTAATTGCAATGTTTATCTTTTCTTTTTCTTTCTTTCTTTCTTTCTTTCTTTCTTTCTTTCTTTCTTTCTTTCTTTCTTTCTTTCTTTCTTTCTTTCTTTCTTTCTTTCTTTCTTTCTTTCTTTCTTTCTTTCTTTCTTTCTTTCTTTCTTTCTTTCTTTCTTTCTTTCTTTCTTTCTTTCTTTCTTTCTTTCTTTCTTTCTTTCTTTCTTTCTTTCTTTCTTTCTTTCTTTCTTTCTTTCTTTCTTTCTTTCTTTCTTCCTTGCTTTCTTTCTCTCTTCCCTTCCTTAATTTTTTTCTTTCTTTTCTTTAGAGTGACTAATGCGGGTGCTGGATTTGAAATCTGGACTTTCAAGTCCTTTGTTTTCCTCGTGTCAACTTCAGGATAAGCCCTTTGATATCACCAAACTCATTAAACCAAATCAAATCTGATTACCATCGGTCATTTCCAATGATTTACTTTTCTTCTGGCAGGGTGTCCAGTTCCTATTTTTTCCTATCTTTTCCTATTTTTTGAGCATATTTCTATTTTTTTTTTCTATTTTTTAGATCAAACCTCCTATTTGTCCTATTTTTTAGCTGTTAAAGCCAAAATGTGATACAAAATTAAAAATGAAATCATACTTTTATATGTTTTAAAAATAGATTTAATGCAAAGCTGGCAGCAGAATGACTTGGATGCTCTAAATTAACAAAAATATATCAGGTCCAACCATTGCTTGTTGGGCTTCTGTATAAAATGGGGTTGACAGGCCAGGCCTGCATGACTCCCTAGTGCATGCTTTAGCCTTTTTCATACTTTGGCTCTTACGAGTATTTCTTTAAACGATCTCCCTCTTTTGTATGAAAAGGCCAAAAATAATCATGGTTGGTATTGTGACAAAAAACAAGATTTGTTTATTTTCATTTTGTTTTGGTTTGGGACTAGCTTCCTGAGATACTCCATTCTCTACTCCTGGTGGGTAAGACAAACTAAAATTTGGAACACCTGTATAGGTTTATAGATTTGGTACAATGCCTACATTGTGCGGTTCCAGAAAATATCCATACCCACCCCAAGGATAGGTACGATTACCAGCCGCCAGAAATCAAGCCTACCCCAAGGATGGTCATTCGAAGTTCCGAGGGGGGATGGGGGTCTCAATAACACAAATTTTTAAAAGAAAGTATGAAGCTAAACTGGAAATCCCAGGGGGTGGGAGGGTCCAAACCAAGAACCATCCTCAGGGGAGGTATGGATATTTTGTGGAACCACACCCTGTGGAACCAAGCCTGTGTTGCAAAAAAACTTGACACATTAACTTAACCTGGAGTAAAATTTATTTTATGGTCTGCGATAATAATTTACATGTTTTTATTGAAAGATTTTTTTTTTTGCCATGAACCCCAGAATGGTTCTAAAACTTACATGTAATATTAAGTGTCAGTATTTACTTGTAGCCATATTGAGTTCTGGGATGTTCATATTATATAAATAGCTATAAATGTCACTAATAAAAGTATATTCAGGTTTAAACTGCCAACATGTGGGAGTCAATCATGTGACAATTTTATTACATTGACACAATGTGTATTTTTGAGTTCATTTTGACTAATAGGAATGCCCTTGCAAAGTCTTCAAGTCACCTGTAAATAGAACAAAACAAACAAAAACTATTTATTTTGATGAAATTGCAATTTTCCAGCATGCAGACTGTATATTAAAATTAAATGGCCTATTTCAGTGTGTTAAAAAAAACTGGCTGCTTGTATGTTGGGCTAGTGGATCCAATAATTTTTTCCATTTGCTAGATAGCCAAATGACATTTATGGATTTTTCTTTTTTGTTGTTGTTGTTTCGAAAGAAACATGGGACTTTGGGTAAGCTTATAATGGTTTCACCTTGCCCAGTCTACCTGGGTCAGACAAGGAAGAAATCAATTTTCTTTGCACCCCTCCTTTCATTAATCATTGCAGAAAAATGTCAGATTATTTTAATAATATTTAAAAATGTTTTGGACCCTAAAGCTGAATTTTTGTAATCTGTTCATTTCAAAACATTATGTCACAGAAATCTATGTTTGGTTTTCTTGTAGAGCAAGTTGCCAACCAAAACTAAGCTGAAGTTTATTTAAATCAAATTTACAGCTACTACTTGGTTAATTCCCATATGAGTTAAAAAACTTGGGTATTCACAAAGTGCGAGCAAACAAGTCATGAGAGCCATTCCACTATATATAAATAGCACATTGGTTAGCCTAAAAAGCTCCCTGGTTAGCCTAAGCAGTACTCCAGTTAGCCTGAGTACAGTTAGCTGAGGTGGCTTGAGGTTATGCTAATTATTGGAGTTAGGTATTTCTGGCTTGTATGGCACTTATGTGTCATGAAACATGCCAGCCATGCCAGCCATTCCAGTTAGCCTACATAAGATTCCGGTTAGCCTACATGTACATAGTACACCGGTTAGCCAAACGGTACATCATGTTGCTTGGAGTTAGCTTTGTACTGGGATAAGGGTTTTCAGGCTTGCTTAAGTTTAACGCCTCACGAATTTTCATATTGCTACTTCAGAATGCTACTGAAGGTCATTCAACAACTGAAAATACAGGCCTTAAAAAAATGTCAAACAGATTTTTTATAAAGTAGACAAATGTCTGGTCAAAAAGCAGATCTTAAATGCCTCAGGTAATGAATCTGTGTAGAGAGAAGGATGGGAATTGCTAGAATTGACTGTCACATAGCTATTTGCAAAACTAAGAGATAAACAACTACCTGAACTTGTTATAATCCATAGTTTAACTCAACAGTAATCCAGTCTAAAAAAAATCATTGTACAATGAGAAACGCTTACCTCAGGTGCCTGTAAGTTTTACCCACGTTTTCGCACGTTTGTACTCATTCCATATTCTTTTTTATCGGGAATACAAATAAAGGAGGTATACCCTACGTTCGGGGACTCGTTTTGATCGCGTCAAGAAGGAAAAACATCGACAAAACTGCCCTCTATATCTCAAAATCACCCCATTAGATTCTTGTCGCCATTTTCAAAATACTCTTGTCGTGACGACGTATTTGTTCTACTGACGAAACGTTCAACACTCGAGCTGCTCAACTTACTACATACCTCCTCAAACGAGGTTACAACCGCAACCTTGTCACTAAACAAATACAACGCGCAGCCGACATCCCCCGCAGACTCGCTCTACAAACCAAAGACGGCAACAAACCTAAACGTATACCATTTATAACGACTTTTAATCCATCACTTCCTCGCATTTCTTACATCATCAAAAAACATTATCATTTACTGCTCTCCTCTAACCGCTGCAAAAACGTTTTTCAGCAACAGTTGCCTGTTGTTGCCTTCCGGCGTTCTCCTAACCTTCGTGACTTACTTGTTACAGCCAAACTTCCTTCTAATTCCACTAATCCCCATCCCCAACTCCCTTCCGGTTCTTTCCGTTGTGGAAAAAACTGCGCCACTTGCCCCTACATTTCTGACGGACTTACGACATATACCTTCTTTTCTACTAATGAAACGCGCCACATTAAATCTAGCTTGACCTGTGCCACTAAAAACCTCATCTACATGATTCAATGTAACCGCTGTAATTTACAATACATAGGAGAGACTAAACGACGTTTAAAAGACCGTTTTAATGAACACCGCCTTACCATAGATAACCCTAACACTAAATCTAAACCTACCACAGTTGCACAACATTTCCTATCCTCTCCTAACCACACTGCTAATGACATGCAACTAATCCCCATCGAAAAAGTCTTTTCAAAACAGGGACTCAATCCGTAAGGCCAGGGAAGCCTTTTTAATCTAAAAAGGCAGGACAATTGATCCCGAAGGTCTTAACATTCGCGAAGAAACATACTGATTTATTTATCTGTATTGTATTATCAGCTATTTTTAGTTTATTTTACTTTATTTTTATTTCATTCTACACTGTCAATTTCATTACCTTTACGTATTTCCGATATTACGCAAAATACCGCAATCACTACATATAAAACCCTTCCCAATGTAATTTCCCATTGTACCCGAAGAAGGCTGGTTTGGCCAGCCGAAATATAGTACACAAATTTAAAACCTTTCTACCTTGTATCGGTTTCTGCTTTTTTATAGTCTTGTCGTGAGCCCGCAATATGGACCACGGGGAATCCGCTGGGGAGACCCCAGCAGGGGGGAAGGGAGGGGCAGCTACTTCTCCCCAGGCCCACTTCTTTCGTCTGAAAGAAATTAAATCCATTCTCGCCAAAAGCAGTTGAAATGAGAAGAAACTGACAACGCCATCATAAAGAGCATACACTCCTGCCTTTGGCAAAATTTTCTTTTATTTCTACCGCAAATGGTCGTTGAGTAGGAAGCCCACAAACGTTTCAATTGTATTTCTTACTGCCTTATGTTTTTAGGAAAAAGTAATAGTGGCCATTTTTAAAAACACTATTTAAAAATCTACAACTTCGGTTAAAAAAAATCCTAAGAGAGAGATCCTAGTAAAATTTTCAAGTGAATTTAAAAATGCGGTCCGTTCTGGTCACGTGACTGATGACGTCATAACAATAAAGGTGATAAAAATGTACTTAACATATAAATATCTACCAACATGTAATTTGTTGTTTCCTCATATTTAATGCAACACCAGATACGCACTTGTACCCAGACTCCCACTTTTTGAAAATTGTACATAGCTCCCTTAATATTTATATTTTGATCGGTACCCGGACAGTCTGAAATGTCTCACACCAATGTGCTTCAAACTGCAATGAGTGCTTTTTCAGTAACAAAATATCTTCGTCACAGTTAGCCTGCGTTCGCAGGCTACGTCACAGTGAGCAAAAACGAACTTCAGAGCAATGTCACGTGACTAATGACGTCATCACCCTACGTCTTATATAAGAAGTGCTTATTGTTAAGAGTTATTTCTATACGACGTTGTACTCCTGCTGGCTTCAAACTGACCAAGTTATTTGGCATTGACGATTTTTCAGCTGCAAAGGATTTTGGGAAGGTCTTTATTATAATTATATGTTGTTTTTATAATAATAATTGTTATTATTATTATTATTTTTGTTTACTTGTTCAATTACTGCATTATTATGAAAATGTTAGCAAAGGCGACTGCCATGTTTGTGCCCATGGCTTTACCATGTGTTTGTAGGTAGTTTTTTTCAGCAAACTGGAATAAATTTTCTTGTAGAATTAGTCTTAGCGCTTGTTAAAAGTAGTCTTGTCTTGTTGGGATAAGAGGTTCATTCATGCTTTACATGCTGTGTGAATTCCCTCTTGTTACGTCCATTGAAACAAGTATTGCGGCTGTTGGAATTTCGTTTGCTCTATGCAATTAATGAAGGCAGAGGTATCTTTGATATATGACTTCTGTTTTGCTTTAGGCTTAAGTAGTTTATTAACAAATGATGGTTTCTCTGCTGAGCCATCACACCCTGATGTTATTGGTCTGCCAACTGTGGTCGGTTTGTGTATTTTGGTGAGGCTGTAGAATTCTGGAATGTGAGACGTGTTTCGTATTTGACAAAGCCATTTATTAGTCATTTCATCTATGTGATTCCCCTGGTAGAGATCTTTGATAAGTTGCTGAACTCTTTGGTTTGTCACAACTTTTATAGCGGTGGATTGGGATAGCAGAAGGGATGTAGGCAGGCTATCTTTGCCCATCAAAGTAGTATCGATTCTCCTATTTTTCTCTTATTTTTTAGACAAAGTTTCCTATTTTTCCCTATCGTTTCAATCCTAAAATTCCTATTTTCCTATTTTTTGAGCAACTATGTCACTGCAGGACACCCTGTTCTGGCCTTTTCCTATGTGGGTCTTATATCTTTACTTGTTTCTGTGAGAGGCGCGGTGGCCTAATAGTTAGTGCGCTGGACTCCGGCCGGATCGAACAGACCGGGTTCGAGCCCTGGAAGGGATCACTGTGCTGTGTTCTTGGGCATGGCACTTCTAAGTGCCTCTCTCCACCCAGGTGTATAAATGGGTACCGGCGAATTTACTGCTGGGGGTAACCCTGCGATGGACTATCATCCCATCCAGGGGGAGTAAACAGGGACCGCGCAGGGGCTGAGGCTGGTAGGGCCCTACCACTTTTTTGCTTGGGTTGATTTTTTTGGGCTCTAGATGCCAGGGATAATGTATGAACTTTACCACTTGAAGTAACAAAAGGTTTCTACTTTTGCAAATGCGCCTCACGAAGTCAAACGCTCGGCACAGCTGCGCAGAAGAACCGCAAGAGAAGCTTTGGCAACTTCAAAAACTAGCAAGCTTAGGCAGTTTTATTTAACATATTTTCTGCAGTGGAAGGTATACTAAGTGGGAACGGCTATGTTATATTTATTGGGGTTGTAAATATGATGGTGCGCAAATGCATGATAAATGGCAGAACAGTGACCCCAAATGCTTGTTTGTCTTGGCCAGATTTTTTAGCCCTACCACCTTAAAATGGTCTCCACGGTCTCTGGTAAAAATACTCCTTGTCGCTCCATGTTACAGAAACCGGGATAAGCTCCAGCCTGATGGGCCGCGTGGGTCGAACGCAAACTTTATCTTAACTTGTTCTTATTATTATAATACTGTTTATAATCCATCAAATATTTTTCGCGCGCGCGATTGACCTTAACACGTCACGCGATGCAGCCAAAACTGGGGAATATCAGATGATATTCCCCAAGTGATATTCCCCAGTTTTCGAACTTTGCGATTTACGTTCGCACGTTTCGCTTTTATCCCGAGTAAATTGTTAAAATTAATAAAACTAAACACTTTGAACAGACTAAAAATATTTTGAGCGCTGACAGAATTTCTTTGACGTTTAAAAGCTTTGAGAAAAGGTCTCCCAAAATGCGGCCTTGTTTAAAAATATTTGAATGATAATAAACACAATAGTATCCATTTGGCTTCAAAAATATGCACGGATATTTGTCCTTGGACATAATCTGTTCCCCGAAGCTCAGATAATTTTCCGCGGAATAGATAATTTCCGCGGACAAATATCCGCGCATATTTTCGCGCCAAATGGAGACTATTGTTTATTTATATATTCTGTTTCTAGGCTACCCATCAAGATGATAGCGGAGCTCCAGCACTCGCGCGCCAGCGGAGCACCATGGGTAAGGATTTTTGGTAAACCCATGAGGCCAAGAAAATTTGGTGCGTACGCCAGTACGCCCTCCCGTACAGACTCTCAGGGAGGGGGAGTGGAGTCCCAAGGCGACCCGACCGGGGGTGGGGGGGGAATAGACTGAGGGAGATGGGGAGCAGATGAATGTCATCTCTACTTATCCCTACGTACGTACGTAACAGAGCTTAGAACTTCGACATCCATTTTATGATCAATTGACAGCTGTCCAAACAAAGTATCCGCTGAGCAGTATCACGTGACTATATCGCGGGCTCACATGTGGAGCTCATCAAGGTCACGTGTTTTTTGGAAGCTAACCGCTGACCAGATGATGGTTTTCTAGTTGATCGCGGGCTCAAGTCCTGGTTTTATACAATTTTTTTTTGGTCATCGCGTAAATTCAGATTTAAATAAAGGGCAAAGTTAATAACCGAGGGCCTCAGCTTTTAGGTTTGGCTAAAACTATTTTAAAAAGTTTTTCTCTTGTTAAAAAAATGATCTGGACATTTCATTTCAACTTAAGGTGGCCCGTGGCTATTTCTGGGAACGGAGGTGCTCTTTTTTTAATCGAGTTTTCAGCATGTAAACGTTAACCGATTTCTCTGATTTTTGGCAATCGAAATAACAAATGTTCAAATTTTATAAAGCTTTGAACTTTAGGGCGAACAAAATAAACAAACACGAGATATTAGCGTTTTTAAAAAGATCAATTTATGAAAAAAACGCGAATATTTTCCAAACGCGACGATAGATTTTTTTCTAATTAATGTCAACAAGTTCAAATTATCCAAGTTTTAATGTGAGCAAGTTTCAACGAAATCGGCTGGATAGAAATTGCTGCACAGTTGACTGTTGAATTTTTGCTTCAAAATATTATGCTTGTGTATAATTGGGAGCTGTTACAACAACGCTTAAGTAATGCTAAGATCCCATGGATTATTTGAAAGCTTAATGCCAGCTAAAACGTTGCTGAAAAGTATGGAAAGATCGGAAATTCCCAGAAAAAGTTGTAGACAAATGAAGCAGAAGAGGTTTATTGTGCGTAAATTGTAAATTTTAAAATATTCATTTTTTTAGAATTAAAAAAAATCTACCGATTTTTTTTCTTTCATTTTCAAGTATGAGGAAATACAGCATATGTGCAAACGGCTTAATCTAGTTCCGTCTGTCTAGTCTCGATGAAACTCGTCGAAAGCGTTTTTTTGATAAATATATTTTTTTTCAAAAGCGCTAATATCTTGTGATCGTTTTCCTTGTTTGCCCTATAATTTAAAGCTGTATAAAATTTGAACATTTGTTATTTCGACTACCAAAAATCAGAAAAATCGGTTGAGGTTTACATTCCCAAAACTCGATTTAAAAAAGAGCATCTCCGTTCCCAAAAAATAGCCGCGGGCCACCTTAAAAGAAGCAATTGTATGAAAAGGCGGCAAATCGTTTGCACGTTGTTCTCTGCTGAATTGAAAGACGGAAAGAAAGCGTGCTGGAGAACATAGATCTTCGTGAATATTTCTGGCTTTATTTACTTGTCTACAGCATGGGAACTTATGCCAAGTGATTTAGGATAAATTCTTAATGGGAAGATCCGAAATAATTGTCGACCTGAACATGATATATTGGAGTACGAGTCAAAAACAACGAGAGTTGAAGCACTGTCTACGGTTCCTGCTCCTGACCAAGACTAAATTAAAATTAACAAAGCTAGTATAAAAATGTGCTCAGAGCCGGTCAAGTTGACTGAAGTGGCGGATAAAAGAATGTTAAAAGCTACACCGAAAGGAAGAAAGATATTGATCTTCGCTGATAATTCAGATTATGCATATGTTGGTGGTGTGAGATTATTACGAACATTGGACGAAACTACCATTTTCGTCGCTTCGTCTCCGATGTTATTTGGCTGGTTTGAAAGCTTTGCCCTGTAGAATTTACAAGCCTTCTCAAAATATGAGGTAACAAACGTAGATGTACACATTTTGTTGTGAGAATCTGTTTATACTTCATTTCTGAACGAATTCGATGTTGTGTCGGTTTTCAGATCTTCTCGTCAATTATAAGCTTAAATTCCATTAAAACGGCTGCTTTCAAACCTCTTAGCTTTAATCACTTCTGTACACTTTTGCCTATTAAATGTTCGTGTCGAGTTTTGTGTTCATCGTTGGATTTTGAAAAGAATATTAAATTATTGAGCTACACCGATCAAAAACATGATTTCGCGGGCTGCATTTGCAGAAGAATCCCGCAAACAAATCAAAAAACGAGTAAACCTTCCGCAACGATACTTCACACCAACGATTAAACGATTTATTAACCAACTGCTCTATTTCACTCGCTTGCATTTTTGTCATTTCGGTGAGTGTGTTGAAATCTCGTACGTGTGATAAGTTTTTAGATTGGTAAACGAGTATTTACGGCAGTTTTTATATTGCGAGTTGCCTGTGCCTGGGTGAGTGAGTTTAGACTTTTCCTAACGCACATTCGCCTGCTAGAAACGAAGGAAATTCATTCATTTCTCTACATAAAATTCTCTAAGGTATTTAGCAATGTACGATAAAACATGCGGCGTAATTAATCATGCAACCAAACCAAGATGGTTCAAAACTACATTTTAAGCTTAATAGACAGCGAGCACCACTTCCTAAATCACAAACTGTCACAATTCTTACAACCCTAAACGAGACCTCGATTTTAGAAATATTAGTGCTTTGCCCGGAGTACCCTAAGCGATACCAAAAATCCGAGTCTCTAAACCCTCCCCCGCCCCCCCCCCCCCCCACCCCCACCCCCGATACTCAAGGGTGGGATCAACGGAGTAACGAATATATAAACGTTTCACCTACAGTCGTTTGTTTGTGGTCAGCGGATAATAACGGCGAAATAAGTCAACATCGATATTGCTATACATTGACCACAATGTAAGTGTCACTCGTGATCACTTTCACACGCAAACTTAAACTTACAAATACACTCCTTAGATTCATTTGAAGAAACTGCAATGGACCGACGAAATAGCTTTCTGTTTGCTTTGTTTACTTTTGCTTTTATTGCAATTTCCTTTAATGTTCTGTACGTGGCACGGAGCGACGCCCCGTCATTCATTTACAAAGCAGGTGAGAGAATAATACATACGTGATTATTGATTCAAGTTTTATCACACCTGTACTGTTCTTGCTTTGCGAGTTATTGTAACTTATGATCAGTGCGGCCGCCAATTGTTGAAAAGCGAACAGCGATAAACATCGACTTATTTGCTTTTATATATTTATCCACAACATCCAATTTGATGTGAATGAATATGATGATATTGCAAAGTCATGATATGGAAATTTAACGCATGACATTGCGGCCTTTTATTAAACATATAGCAAATATATAGTAATACTTGCTGATAAAGAGATAGACAGAATACTATTCTTGACTTAAAGTAGCTACTCAAGACCTAAACAGAAGGCGTAAATAACGAAAATGATTGTCAAGAATGCGTGCAAGCTTAACGAAAGCGGCCTCGAAATTTATGACGCCAACAAGGGTAAAGCCACTCTTCTTCACTAATGGTCTAAAACAAATGAATTTATTTACCTTCGTTGTCTATTGCGCAATTTCAGATCAAACGAATAGCCCTTTTTCATCATCATTACTTTGTCGCATTGGGCATGAATAGCCCTTTTTATCTTTATTGTTTGTTGTTCCATTCAAAAACAGTTTGTGAATACTGATTTCGCATAGCAATTAATAAGAAACAGAGAGGTGTTTTTCTCTTTAGAGTTGTTTCTTTTAAAATTAGTCATGTTCACAAGCGAATAAAAGGATTATTTTTAGCGTGATAACGGAGCAATTTCTAAAGAATGCTTAGAAAAGGACGCAAGTTCTATTTTCCCAAATGCAATATTCGTCTTGGACGAGATCAATAGGCAACGTTTGTTAGCTCGAAGACTGATTTGCACACCATTGTTATCTCCGACTTGTCAATTCTCGAACTTAATTAATTGAAGTCTCGTATGATCCATTAAATGAGAAGACTTACACCGAGGTATGCCTTCCTCGATTCAGCTAGCTGTTCTAAAGTGTGTCCAAAGACAAAATTGGCGAAACTTAACATAGTAGGCGAATTTCAGCTAAACACTTAATATCAAAAGCTATATAGGAACAACAGTCCCCTAATTAACTATGATGGGAAAAGTAAGCAGTACAAAACTACAATATTACGTAGTCATTATTTCCGAGAGAGAAATAATGGAGCAAAATAACGAAAATCTATGTTCAGAATGTGCGCCGAACCTTAAAAGACGCTCGCCATAAAATGACGCCAAGGGTTTTGAATTCGGTTTTTGTTCATCAGCAATCGTCCAAAACAAATTAAATGACATTGTGTGAACAAAAATGCATCGATAATCGTTTTTATTTTAACTTTGCAAACAATATTGGGCTCTTCAAAATTCAGCTATGAGAGTTCTGCTATGAGCTCTGTAAAATTGTAAACGGTGTTCGCATTAAGAGGGGGCATTGAGGTCTTAATGTGGTATTGCAGTATTCTTCAGACCTGCGGAATGAATTTTTTTTCTTAGGGTTTGGTCAACAAAAGTCGGTATAAAAACTTATTCTCTACGGTCCGTTACGTCTTTCGACCATTTTGGGGTTTCATGTCGTTTCGAAACTTGACTTTATATGCCACGCGATGATAAATTGTAAGCCGTGCTAGTTAATCTGCAATTTCATTGTTTTAACGACCAGTTAAATGTCGTGTCACTGAAACTGCCAGTAGATGCAGGCTGGCTGTGAATCGCAATAATGTCCAAATATTTTTGTGGTATATCGCGGTATCCTGCACCCCTCACCAGACCCCCCCCCCCCCCCCACTCATCCCTCACCAATGTCTCCCTCCATTAATCAAGTGTCATTTAAATAAAATAAAATAAATAAAATATCACGACCTTTCTTTTACAGGACACAACTCTACTACTGGACGGAACTTAACCACTGGCGTAATGACACAGGTTTTTTGAGCTTGATTACTACTTTTGTCAATATGCGTGTTTCCAAAAATTTGCTACTCTGCAAGGGCAGTGAGCCCTTTGAAAAAAGTAGCATATCCTCACTCTAAAAAGTGATCAACAACAATTAATTAGTCCTATGTCTTATGATGCCACCAAAACTAGCGCGAAAATTAATCATGCCTTTTTTTTTAATTTATTATACGTCTTTTCCCACTCTGAGAGGGACTTCAGATAATCAATTCTGGGTATCATGTTGTGTTTGAAAAGGAGGCATGGCCGAGCAGTTAAGTGCGCTGAATTTCAAATCTGGAGCTCCCTGAATTACTTCCAACGCTAGCATTTTCATTTCACCAAAGCCTCAGCCAATGCTTAGTTATTGCCATTCACCCAATGATTGCCCTACGGGGTTAATTTCTAATCTTTTTTTATTATGTAAAACTGGCTTTTCTCTTTTTTTGTAATCTAATGTAACGTAAATGTTGCTTAAGATTGTCATGCATTTAGCTTCGAGACAGCTAATTTACAGGCATGCAACTGAGACAGAGGAAACAATTATTTAAATGCACATAAATAAAATGGTTAAAAATCCCGAGGGGGCTGGAGGCAGACCAGTTGGATATATACACAGCGTGACCAAGCGCGAACAGATCCAGCCAGTGGTGGGGGGCTTGAACATGGGACCTCAGGATTATAACACCAAAGTCCTAAACAACTCGGCCAGGTTGCCTTGTTTCGTATCATATACTTTATTTTATTTAGAAGATGACATAAATGGAGAGGACAAAAATAAAAGTAACACTTTTCTTATTTTTTTCTTCCAGCACGCCAGTAGCGTAGCATCTATTCAGGCTATGAACTTAGAAAGGCAAGCAGCTGTCCGGCACTTCTGCAAAAAGAACAACAGAGACGGCGAACACGTGAACACCAAAGACCTTGACAATATCATAGTTGATGAAAAGCATAAAATACTATTCTGTTACATCCCAAAAGTTTCCTGCTCTCAGTGGAAGACGGCATTGGTGCACCTTCATCGACCTGAGCCTAAATACTATATACACAATGCAAAAAACTTTAAATTCTTACATGAATACCCCAGGGATAAGGTTGATAGAATGGTAAAGAGCTTTTTCAAATTTGTATTTGTTCGAGAGCCTTTCGAACGGCTGCTGTCCGCTTATCTTGAGAAATTCCATAGCGGGGATTCAGCTTTCCACAGCAATTATGGAAGGCAAATCATTAAGAAATATAGACCAGGAGGCAATCCTGAAGACAAAAACGTAACATTTGACGAGTTCGTGAACTACGTTATAAACATTGGAGGTGGATACTGGAATGAACACTGGAAGACATACGACAAACTTTGCCATCCTTGCGGAATTCATTACGATTTCATTGGAAGGTTTGAAAACCTTGAAGAAGAAGCTCGCTTTGTTATGTCTGGGTTAATCAGAAATTTAACAGTCCCCTTTCCAGAAGTAAAGCCATCAAAAACTTCATCACAAATCTCATTTTACTACTCACAAATCCCTACGGAGAGACTGTATAGAGTTGTGCGGTTGTTTGGGGACGATTCCGAGATGTTTGGATATGACTTACCAGCATCCCTTCGTGCCAGAATACCACTGAGTGACTAGAGGTCTGAAGCGTTTTGCACGTTTGCATTTTGCAATAAACCCTTCTAGAAGTACCTTTAATTAACATTTTGAGTGGTTCTCACGATAACGACGAAAAACCATCAAAAGGGCTAGATTTTCTGAGGCCTAATAATACAACATACCGTGTCGTTTTAAGTAGAAAACTATCATAATGAGAACTGTTAGGGAACAAAATTAATAAATCATTGCTCTACATATCGGCGCCATGTTTTTTTTGGTTTTTGCAAGACTGCAGAGTTCGCGCAAAAGCTGACTGTGGTTAGGGGGTGGGGGGGGGGGGGGGTGGACCTTACTAGAATTAAGGTATACATGAATTTGCAAAACATAACATAATTACGGTATCTAACCGAAGTAGTGAAATTAAAAGCAATTGAAAAGACGATTAAAGTCATACAACCATATCATTTGCTAATACCGACCTCATACATCCAGACGGACAAATGCACGTACTGCTCTTCCTGACCTGGTGATACATCTCTTGTTAACTACCTCAAAGTCACCGTCTTCTTCACTTTCCGTTTCTAAGTCAGTCTCGTATTCATCCAGTTGCTGCATGTCCTGCATCTGTACTTCAGGGACATCAAGGTCGTTAACGAAAGTTAAACTGACTGCTTGCAGCTCATCGATGCCAGGGGAATGCTCTGACTGCTAAGTGGTCTCAGTGAGAGCAGTAGGCGTTGATGAGTTGTCAGGAGTTGATTGCTCCCTACTAAACTCCACATAGGAATGTGATGATGCTTGCGTCCGCTAAAATACGGTGTGTTCACCTACTATGTGGTCCGCTTAATGACTTTATACTGTGATCAGACATCTAACTTGTTTAGTATTGAAAAGGGCTCACGTGGTCAACTTGCGTTTGCGTGCTGGACAAAATTCTAAACAAAAATACGAAACAAAATAAATGCCATTTCAACAAACTTGTCGCACTTCCCATTAAAAAGGGTAGCTCCATTTCCAGCTGAGCCGTTGTAACAATTGCGTAATTTTCAGCGTTCCCGTCGATGTTCTCTAATCGGACCAACTTTAAGTCAAACTCACCGAGTCCAAACTGTACCGCTTGTTGTTTGATTCCCATAAAATCCATCAAATGATTACACGCTCTGTCCATTGAATTATGCTTTACCATGTCAAACGGCACACGACCTCTGTGGCGTTCGAAAGCCGAACCTTTGTCGTCATTTCGATAAAAACTCAGGATGACTTTGACCACGCCACTCGATGCCATCACGGAGATCAAGGTGAACGTTCGCTCGTGCCTGGTACGGCCCTGGTAAGGTCTGGTAACTTTCGCATATACAGTTACATGGTTAATATGTCACCTGGTCACACAGGTCACACAGCGGGGCAGGCAAATGTCACGAAATAGCTTTGCTGTTAGGAAAAAAAAAATTTGCTTTTATTAACAACAACGATCATATTCAGTATAATTACTACAATGTCTGTTAACTTTTCATTTATCAGTTAACTTCTATTTTTTTGGGCAAATATCAGTTAACTACTTTTTTTTGCCAATTGTCAGTTAACTGTTAACCCCATTAGTACCCTCGTAGGATGGCGTCAAAACAAGAAACGCCACAACCATGGACATATTTTGTTGAAAAACTTGCTAAAACTTAAAATTGTGATCGTAATAAAACTGTTTTAACAGTGTTTGAAAATTAAGGTGTCAGTTAGTTAGGCCCTGTTCCCCTTCTAATTGTTGAAAAGTGATAAAACTCATGTGTCAGGTGAATTTATTATTAACATTGCATAGGGATGCGAGAAGGCAAAATGGGCGTAAATTTTTTTGAGTTAACATTTATGATAAAAGAACATTTCTGAGTACCCAACGAGAGTTGAGGGTCGCCCACTACCTCTCGGAACGAGTTACTTCATTGGTTCTTAAAACAATATATAACAAGTCATAACAATGCCCCTAGCCCTGAATAACAATAGAGATAATGTTTACAGCGGGCGAATAAAAAAAGAGGTTCCAGAGAGGTAGTGTCTTACTGATAGCTGAATCCGTGATATTCGAGATGTAGGCTGTGATAGACTTGAGATGGATCGGAGTTGTGGTGAGTGATGTTGCAAACTAGGTTCTTATGTGTGAAGTAAAGTCATGGCATGGTTCATGTGTCAGGCTCAGAAATGTTATTTTCTGAATAAATTCTTACTGAGAACGCGTCTTCATTGATAAAACATGGTTAAAATTGGCGTCTAAAATTTTTCTCTGTATTTTGTGTATATATTTTGAAAATTATATACCCTTATCTCACAAACTTATCCGCTGGGTAGTGATTTATCCGGTGGAGAGCGTTATCCACCATTTGAACAGCCAGGGCCTGTTCTCTAATAGATGACAGGCAGCGTTGAAGCCCTCGTTTTCTATGAGCGGTATTTAACTCGGTTGTGCCTTGTTGTTGACCACTCGCTCTAGAAAACTGACGCGCGCGTATACATTGCTCTCTGAAAGGAAGATTTATCTCTGGCTTAACAGTACTAACATTAAATTGTACGTTTTGGAGTGCAATCTTATAGAGTTTCTACTGGGGCAGTTAGACTACTCGCACGAGTCATGTCAACTCGCCTGCCCCTCGTGGACTATTTCGGGATCGCGCTTCAATTGTTCAAAAGACATCAACAAGGGAACAAACCCAATTTGCCGATTTCCAATAAAACACGCTGTATTGGTGTCTATTGATAATAGTTAAGCATCATGCTGTAGTAAAGATTGTTTTCCTAACTTCCTTGAGTTAGACTGTACCACGATAATTGATGTGCCGTGAGTTACGAATATTTGCTAGTCATTCCTTCGACGATGTATGCTGTTTCACGAAAAACTGTCCTACATAAGCGTAATAGGGTACACGACAATACCGAATGGTATTATCGGTAGTGATCCTTAACCGAAGCTTAGCTCAGTGGGAAGCTCGTCTCAGATGGCAGGAGAAACCAAGTCTAAACATGCTTCAAAAAGTCGAAAACAGAATCGTTAAGCCTTGTACGACATTAGACCGAATCGAATTGCAGGTGTATTCACACGTACTTCAGTTTTGCATAACAGTGAATCAGAAATGAAGGAGTTTTTATTGTACTTTTGTTCATCGGTATATATTTGTACAGTTAACTATCTGCACATCAATACACTCTACCTTTGTTTCTGACGCTTTAACTCTCGAAGCAACTGTATTTTTTTGCCAACTTCATTAGAGCTACTCTGACTGTCATTATGAAGAAACAACGACCGCATAGACGATTGTAAACAATTTTACTGAACAGCTTTCGCCCTACGAACTACGAGCAAAAAGCTGTTTTGTAGCTACATTTGTCATTAAAAAAAAAACATTTAACAAAGCTGTCAAAGCTCATGGCACTAAACGAGCAAAGAATCCGACATTCGTTTACTGTAGCTAAGATACCAATGTCAACACGGAAAAACAATATACGGTTGAAAGCTCCCGATATTTTTTATTAAATTTCCTTCGCTTTAAAAACCTCGGCTGCCAGTTTTTAATAGCAAAATGTGACGTATATTTAAAAAGTCAAACATATTTCATATAAATGCTCTTCAGCGAGGTTTGAACGTTATTTAAAAGTATATCGCTTATTTTACTTTCTGCCAATTGCTATGCACAGGTGATCGTATGTTTTGGTTCGATATTTGCGTAACAAAAATTTCTATTAATTGTAATACATTATTAAAACCGTCAAAAGGAGATACTTTTTACTAAGCTTCCAAACGATTTCTACACATTTTACTGTTTATTTCACCGTCTGCCGACTGTTTTCTGCTTTACTAAACTTCTATAGCGGTTCTTTAGCATTTTTAAAACTAAGTGTTTCTTTCGGTAGCAAAGAGTGGCTTGATTAAAATTTTACATTAGTTTGGTATTTAAATCTAAAAGCTTTGTATTTGCATTCCGTATTTCTTTAATGAAGTATTCCCTCACGCCACATTAAAACCGTGAAATAGCCTATAAATATGACTTGCCGTGAAGCATTCGCCCTTATTTCATGGGAAATCATGAAATAACCAGCGGGAATAAGTATCGCGGTTTTTCATGTAAAATGGAGGAGGTCGGTTGTTGTTACTGAGTAACAAAACTCATTTATTGGAATTTTTGTCAGAATTATCGTTTGAATTACAAACACACGTAAGTACGAATAAAAAAAAATTGTCTTGGGAAAAACGAAATACACATCAACAAGGACTACATGATGCAAAACGAAAGATTTTTGTTCACTTTCTACATTTTGACTTTTATTGTAATTTCCTCCTCTGTTCTGTATGTGGCATGGACGAACTCATTACTTATTCACCAGAAAGGTAAGTAAAATTAAATGTTAAACTGTAAAATGTTGTCATGTTCATTAGCTTACAGGCTCTTACAGATCACAAAACCGGGAAATAAAGGCAGTATTGTTTCCGGCTGCTATCCTTTTTGCAAAAGCCAGTGAATACTGCGGATGAGAGTTTCGCTTTCAGTAATGATGGAGAGAGCATTTTACAAAGATCCAGTCCGCGGTAACGTGGCAGCCCACTGTAATGGGCGACAAATTATTAGAAAATTCGCCACAAGTAAGGCAGTCTTAAATTCAACTTTAAATACACCATATTTGCTGTGAACATTTCGTCAAAAGTTGTTGTTGTACAGTGTTGCTGATTTTCCGTAATGAACAACTTCACACTTTAATTATACAAAAATGTTTTAAACATCGCAGTTGCTCGATACGATTCAAAGGGGTTCGAGAAAGTAAGTGAATACATCACCTTGATGAAAAGAACTGAAAAGGCTCTTTATGGACAATTTAGAAATTCAATCAAAAACCACTACGAATTAGAATGTGAGCTCCAGATTTCTAAGGCTGATGGTGGCATGACGAAGGCCCAGTTATCAGGTTTCTGTCAATCTTTATCAACAGCTGATATAATCCAAAAGGTCTATAATTGTTTTATAGTACAACCCCGTGGTGGATAATTGCGCGTCTTGATTTTACCTCAACGTACCTATTTTGAGCATATTTTATAGGACAACCTTTATTTACGTTCAGATATACATAAACAAAATAATATACTTAACATCAGTTACGTTGGTAGCATGAACGCCGTTCGGAGTTATTCGCCCGCCTAATTAAAGAACTGATAACTACGACTAGTCCACCGTGAGCATGCTCCAAGGGGCCTTATAATTAATCGATCACTGGGAGACATCTGTCTATTGATCGCTTGCAACCACGTGACAAGGCGGCCATGTTGGTGGTCAAAACAATAAAAAACTTTTTCGCAGAATTTGCATGATAAAAAAGTTTAGTTCCCAGCGGAGGAAAACGCTTTGTTGTTGTCCCCCAGCATGGCTGCCGTGACGTCAGTTGCAAGCCAGCAATAACCAGCCAATCAGGCTGTGTGTAAGCCACTGGTGTTTCTGGATAGATAAACGTCGTCGCTAGTGTATTCTTCTCTCGTGTGGTTCTCTCGCTTAATACAAGATGATATGCTGAGGAAATTAAGGCGGAAGTGTTTCCAGCACACTATCTTGATTCACTTGGCTCATTTTTTGTATGTTTTTGCGGATCGATATTTTATGATATATTCGCCACTCGATCGATTATGACCCGCGCTGTTCAGTGAAGTCGTGATGCGATGAAGGAGAAGTGAAAAAAGTTATAGTCAAAGAGGCGAATTCGAGTGAAACATTGGTGTTCTGATGACGTCTAAACGTCTTCTGTGCATCTAATATCGATGTTTTATAGAGAATAATTACGGTAAAGTGTCAGTGACCCAGTCTACGACGTCTCAATTGCCAGTTTGTGTTTTCGAATTTTGTGTCAGAGAAGGTCTACTTGTTAAATATCCGTAAAATGGTCTATAAGTAGAATCCATTTTTATAAAAAACTTTTGAGCCGATCGGTTTTTTCTTTACTAAATTGTCGGTTCTTGTGTTCACCATCATCATTATTCATTTTTACATGTAACACTAAACTGAAAATTATGCTCACATTGTGCACACGTTCACCCGCGGAAATATGAATATTGTTCATGACCAAATTACAAACTCTTTTAACTTCTATTTTGCAGGATGGAACACAGTCAAGGGAAGAATAAATCAGGTTTATAAACCGTTTTGTTGTTATTTGATGTAAGAAGGAATATTTCAACTAATCATAACTATAAAAAAAAATTCTCAAATTTCATTAATTCTTAGCAGACATCTAAGGTGCCCAATAACATGCAGTGTCCAATGACAGGGTGTTCCTGACCAGTAAAAAAAATTCGCGTGCCGCAAGCACTTCATTTGGTTACTAAATACTCGGACAAAAAGTAACTAAATAAAGTGCCTCTGAATTGTCCTTTCAGAAATTGCTTTATCAGCGAAGTTTTGTCATGGAGGTGATAAATCGTTAACAGCCTTTGCCGTTATCTATAATTTTTTCCTCAATCTTTATAGTTATAGTTATGATCGATAATACAAGCCGGCTTCGTTTTGGTGTTTCAGTTACGTCAATTGCCTTGTACAAGTCTGTTCGTTTTCAGTTTTTACCCTAAAAGCATTGCAAACAACATCGCAATACAGACCCAGAACATTTATTTCTAGAAACACAGCCGTGTTTTACTGAAAATCCACGAATATGATAAGTTTCCCCACTGTTTTCTATTCGCTGATAGAGCACGACCGTGTGCTCGCCAATGTAAGAAAACCCGGGCTCGTTGTCTCATTGTTAAATATTTTCTCTTTTTTCTTTCAGAGTGCAAGGGACGTGGAATCCATTCAGGATATGAACTTAAAAAGACAAGCAATTATTAGGGACTTCTGCAAACGGAATAACAGAACCAACGAAACCGTGAATATAAAAAAACTAGACAATATCATAGTTGATGAAAAGTTCAAAATACTGTTTTGTTACATTCCAAAAGTTGCCTGCTCTCAATGGAAAACAGTCATGGCGAGTCTTAACCGTACAAAATCCAGACAATGGGTTCACGACGCAAGAAACTTTAAATTCCTAGATGCATACCCCAAAGATGAAGTCGAGAAGATGCTCAAGACTTATTTTAAGTTCGTTTTCGTTCGGGAGCCTTTCGAACGGCTCCTATCTGCCTATCTTGACAAATTCTATAGCGGGGATCCTGCTTTCCACAATAATTATGGACGGCAAATCATTAAAAAATACAGACCAGGAGGCAATCCTGAAGACAAAAACATAACATTTGACGAGTTTGTCAACTACGTTATAAACATTGGAGATGGATACTGGAACGAACACTGGCAGACATACGACAAACTCTGTCATCCTTGCGGAATTCATTATGATTTCATTGGAAGGTTTGAAAATCTTGAAGAAGAAGCTCGCTATGTTCTGGAAACATTTGGTATAAGCGGAAAATTGAACATTTCGTTTCCACAAGTCAAGCCATCGAGAACTTTCTCGAAAGTTCCATTTTTCTACTCACAAATCCCAAAGGAACGTTTGAACAGAGTTATACAGTTATTTGGTGACGATTCCGAGATGTTTGGACATCATTTGCCATCATCTTTTCATGACTTTTTAGCTATTCGTCATGTAAGCACAGAATAGCATCCTTTTCCCGGTTTGTTGAGTGTCATTAGCCTTCTCCTTCAGGTTTTTTCTATTACTGAAATTTTCATATATGATATCTAATTCATTATAATTATTAAGAGCACATGTTCACAATAATCAAACAATATCGAGAATTCTTGGCAAGTGCCGAAAAATGGATTTCGCTTATATTCTTACCATAGGTAGGTCTTTGTGAGAAACAAATACCAGCATACTTAGTTTGGCTGAATATCGATTTGTTTTCGAGAAAATCGATAATCCTTGAAAACCGCCATATTGCCACTTTCGGCACTCAAAATTTATGCCGAGTTTCGTAGCTTCACGTGAAAAAAGAAAGCACTGTGGAAGGAAAATACCGGCCAAATGTTGTAGAATGATATCAAATAAGTACGTCAAAAGCAATTTTTGTCCTTCGTGTCCTTTTATTTACAAAATACAATTAAATTTATTTGACACACTTTTAATAGGGTTCAAAATTGGTCAAACTTATCGTCTAATTTAAGTATGTGCGAAGCGAAATAATTTGTCAAAAATTCGTTATTTGCAAGTCAAAGGACTGTTCTTTACGACTTTAGAAGGATTAGCTGGGGAAATGATTTCGTGCGATGCTTTCGAATCTTGAAGTTGCCTAAAATTCGTGAATTAAAGTAATCGTGGAGATACCGCCGTTTATGTAAACATTTCACGCAAAGGTTGAATTCTTCCCGACGCGAACTTAACTGTGTCTAATAAAAACGTAGACATGCTTACCTTGATGTTGCTGAAGCATTTTAAGCGTTGTATTCTTCACGATAAAACCCAAGCCCGCGGTGAAGTTAGTTAACCGATTTTCTCGACGCCATGTGTCATTGATTTCCTCGTCTTGAAGTGACATCTCTTTTTCATTCGTTCTTGAAAATTAAACACTCCAGTCTCAACTGATGATCAACGCCGGTAACAGCTATGCATGGTATTTTTGTGTTAAATCAGCTTCAAACTGAGAAGCAGAGGAAGATAAACCGGTTCAGGAGACAAACCGTCATTTCAAAAACCGCCATTTGTCCCGAGGCAGCTAATTTATTCATAAGGACATTTCACCTGAAATTGACAACCACTGCCGTGACAAAGTATAGAAGCAAGCACCGTACCTTTTTGGCATCTGGTTATGGTATTTTGTTGTTGTTATTTAAATTTGAACTTAAAATGACACACAGCTGGACTGAGCAGATAAAGAAATTTCAATCAGTTCAAATAAACCACCGTTTGCAAAAGTTGCTAAATGGTTGCGTGTAAACGCCTTTTACTTCCGGGCCGGAAGTTCTTCTGTTGAGTTGCTTCGCTTTTCCTCACTTTTAAAATTCATATCATGGCACTTCCGTTTTAAGTTTTTTTTCCTTTTTATTGTTGCCGTGAGATCGGCCTTCCGTCAATACTCAAGGATCATCCTGTGGAATCCAGCCTGAATAACATGATGTTTTTTTTTTTTGGGGGGGGCGGAGGGGGGTGGGGTGGTTAGCGGTGGAGAAGGTGTCCCCGCCTGAGCTGCGGTGTGAGGTAGTTGCCTCACCTCCTCACTTACGAAAATAGTATTGCGTTGACATAGCGTTTAGACAACAATTACATATTAAGACTGCGTTAAAACAAGTTTCATTTCACATTTTATTTTCATAGCTCTTTGATTTGTTCTAGGCTGTCAGCAAAACAAATACCCATAGTGGTCATAATCACCCGCTGTAAAACGGGTTCCAGGGATTCGAACGAACCGCTTAGAATTTTTGAAATCGGCATATTTTTTTTTTCAATCAAAAGACTGTGACCGGTCGATTACACGGACGACTACCTTCCTTGCCAGGATTATCGGAGAAAGCCGCAACATTTTGGCACTATCATGAGAAGTTCTAATCTTTTGGATTGGTTAATCGTTTTCAGATAATTCATCATAATTCATCATTCTTTCGATTTCTTGTCCACTCATCCACCCTGCATGTTATTTTAATATTTGTTTTTAAAACTGTCTAAACGCACACACTCATTTCTGAACATTTCAGAATTTTTTTAGAATGAAAATTACTTTCCGAAGAGCTATTATTGAAGGAAAATATTAATAATTGAGAATTATTATTTAATAATCCTGCTATTTTGACATATCACTTTTATCTAATTTATGCATATGTACATATTTTGTTTTTATTTTGTCTTTTATTTATAGCTGATGTGATGTCTTACAAGATAGATAAAAATGCACCCCACCTCAGAAATGATGTCAAAATGCAGGAAATGGCAAATTTGCAAAATTTTCTGGGAGGGCATGCACGAAGATCCCCCTAGAGGCTCGTTCCTTTGGAACTCGTGCAAGCGCCTCCGGCGCTAAAATACCTCCCAAAACATAAAAGAACCCCCCTCAACAGAATCCACCCTACTGGCCTGAATTTACCTCATTTATTTCCTTTGCACTGACTACAAAATTCTCTTTTCAGTGTCTTGTAGCTGAATTTCGCTTTCCTGAAAGAGTGAACACATCCATTTCCAGTGAGTTGTAAAAGTCTCTCATATCAGGCAGGATCTTAAATTTTTTACTGGAAACGTTCCCAGCGACGTCCCGAGCAACACCAGCACCATGCTCTAACCTTGTTGCATGTTGTTTTGTACTTATATTTGCCATAGTTGTTGTTGAAGTGAAAAATATCGCTGTTCTCAGGGCTTGAAACAATTTCGTATCCCCATAAGCGCTTATGGTCACGCGCGCAACCCTCGCGCTACGTTCAAATAGCGCGTAACAACGAACTCGCATTTATTAGGCTTAAGTATTTATAGCCTAAACGTCTACGAAACAATGTAAAAAGAGTCAGTGACAAGCCGTCTAACGTGAAATATGTCAACTCCCGATTCACAGACTACACGTATTCGATATTTAAAGTGTTTCGCATCTAAGGTGCATCACTGAATTGCAAGACTAATGACCAGGGTGTTGATGTTGGGCACCCTCCCACTGCATCCCCCTATTGAAACTTATTCAGGCTGGACTTCACGGGATGATTCTTGAATATTGACTGTAGAGCATGTAGAGTGATCAAACGGCAGCAATAAAGCTTTTTTTACTGATCTCTTTGTTGCGTTAATCTAAAAAGGAAGATCTTGGAAAATAACGATATGAATTGAAAAAGGAAAAGCGAAGCACTTCCGACCGGAAGTAAAAAGCATTTACACGCAGCCATTTTGTAAACGGTGGTCTATTTGAACTGACTAAAATTTATTTTTCTGGTCAGTCCAACTGTGTGTCATTTTAAGCTCAAATCAAAATAATAACAACAAAATACCTTAACCAGATACCAAAAAGGTACGGTGCTTTCTTCTTTATACTTTGTCACGGCAGTGGTTGTCAATTTCAGGTGAAATTGTCGTGAATAAATTAGCTGCCTCGAGACAAATGGCGGTTTTTGAAATGACGGTTCGTCTCCTGAACCGGTTTATCTTCCTCTGCTTCTCAGTTCGAAGCTGATTTAAAGCAAAAACACTTTGCATGGCTGTTACGTTGATCACTTGAGACTGGAGTGTTCAAGAACGAATGAAAAAGAGATGTCACTTCAAGACGAGGAAATTAATGGCACATGGCGTCAAGAAAATCGTTTAACTAACTTCACCGCGGGCTTGGGTTTTATCGTGAATGAAGAATACAATGCTTAAAATGCTTCAGCAACATCAAGGTAAGCATGTCTACGTTTTTATTAGACACAGTTAATCGACAATTAAGTTCGCGTCGGGAAGAATTCAACCTTTGCGTGAAATGTTTACATAAACGGCGGTATCTCCACGATTACTTAATTCACGAATTTTTGGCAACTTCAAAATTCGAAAACATCGCACGAAATCATTTCCCCAGCTAATCCTTCTAAAGTCGTAAAGAACAGTCCTTTGACTTGCAAATACCGAATTTGTGACCAATTATTTCGCTTCGCACATACTTAAATTAGACGATAAGTTTGACCAATTTTGAACCCTATTAAAAGTGTGTCGAATGAATTTAATTATATTTTGTAAATAAAAGGACACGAAGGACTAAAATTGCTTTTGACGTACTTATTTGATGTCATTCTACAACATTTGGCCGGTATTTTCCTTCCACAGTGCTTTCTTTTTTCACGCGAAGCTACGAAACTCGGCATAAATTTTGAGCTCCGAAAGTGGCAGTATGGCGGTTTTCAAGGATTATCGATTTTCTCGAAAACAAATCGATATTCAGCCAAACTAAGTATGCTGGTATTTGTTTCTCACAAAGACCTACCTATGGTAAGAATATAAGCGAAATCCATTTTTCGACACTTGCCGTCTTTTGTCTGACCGTTGGTAACATTGGCTCTTAATATAATTATGACGTGCGACACATCTGCTGCATTACTTTTTATATTATAAAGATATGTTAATCGCAATGAATTAATTAAGGTGTGTTCACACTAGCCCGAAACATTATATAAGTCTGATCACGAATGAAACATGTTTCGCTATGAAAAGTGTTCACATCAGACGGTGCGTTGCGCAAATCATGATAGCCGTGTTTATTCTGAGCATGATTGAAACAACCTCACGAGGTAGTTTTGATGATGATCAGACGAAACACGTTCAAAATGGCGGACATGCGGAGAGGACGCGAGTGCCCATAAGATCCCAAATGTGGCCTAATATGAGACCAAATGTTTTGTTGTAGTATGAGCTGATGTAGCTATACAACCGTAATTATCGACGATGGGTTGAAAGTAGAATATTTGGGAGAACATCGCCACGAAACTTAACGGCAGCGGCTGCAAGCGCAATTAATACAATCCAAAATTTACAAACAATTCTTCTTGTACCAAAGATTGCGCAAATGCTGTCTGGTCGCCAAACGCTGGAAAGCCCTTCTCCTTCGAAGGGCTTGAATATTGACACTAAACCAAATAGAATGGAAATGTTGTAATTTTGAGCTAAGTTTACAACATTTATGCGAGTACCGTAAAAGCAAGCATGAAACTTGTGAAACTGACATCTGATGTGAACAATGCATGTTTCGTTGAAACATGTTTTATCTAAACATGATTCGGGTTTAATGTGAACACAGCTAAAGTCCCACAGCTTACATAACAGATGCTGGTAACTTATACTGATAAGCCAGTATAGTTTTGGGTCCATGCAAATATATATTATTAACTAGCCCACAGGTACGCTGCTTTCTAAGGCTCTATATATTCACCGAAAATACGCCGCTGTCCAAGCGTGGTCATTCGACTCGGATTCAGACCCAATTGAGTCCGGAATTTGTCTCCTCCGACGATGTACCTCTCCTGAATCCCCCCAAAAAGACACCTGTTACCGTGGCAAGTCAAATTCCAACCTTCATTGGTGTTGCCGCTATCGTATTAGTTTACTACATTACATTTTAAAATAGCTTTGTAAAACATCATGACTATTTGGTACAAAATACATGACGGAGGTTCATTAACATCCATTCGAATAGGCTTCCCTTAACAGAAAATAAAAATAACACTGGCAACTGGGAAAATGCACCAACGTCCTTTCAGATTTTAAAAGAAAAACCTTGCCAGAAACGAGACCTTTTTTCTGAGAAACAATCGCATTGTAATTCCTTCAGCTAGCACAGAAGAGGCACTAGGGCATTACGAAAGTTAAACAGCACCTCAGGTTATAAGTTACAAAAAGCTGTGTTTAAATTATTTCGAAGACCAAAGATACCCTGGACAGTGTTTCATCTGATACTATTTCTCTAATTACCGTGAAAGGTAAAGTCTGCATGCGAGCCTAGTGGACCATCAGGCAACGAAGCTACCCTGATTTCTTGTGGATGCAAGCCGCTAGCTCGTAAAACGTCCATTCACGACGAAACGATTTCCAATTCTCTCCTTGATGCAAACGGTCGGTAAGATTAAGTGGCGAGGGAATTTTCGCAGTACTGGCAGTACTGGCAGCCGCCATGATACTTGTAATGCAACGCGCAGCGAACCAAACGCAAACTATGGACTTCACACCAGCCTTCCAATCGCGGACAAAGCGCTGGACTTGAAGACTTTGAAGCTACGGAGTGATCCTCAAAACTTTGGTAAAAATCCCGCGTCTGACACCATGCTTTGATGAACGTAAAGACGCCGAGCATAAATACAACTTAAATGGCGGCGAGCAAACACCACGAGGTGCGGTTAAGTAACAATCTAAGTCAGGCGGACGAAAATACATTGTGCACCGGAACTAGACATTTAAACTTATGCAGTATCACAAAATAAGGATATCTCTCCGTTGGTCATCCCCCTTTTGAATTTCCACGGCAGACTTCCTGATGATGTAAACTGATTCTTGTCGGCTCGAGAGCGAACGCAAAACGGAATTTGGCGAGTAGCAGCACGTCAATTTCTGAGATGATTTCCCTTCGGCAATCTTAACTCGTTCCTTTACAGAACGTCATCATTCTTTTCAAGAAGAGCTAGCTTCTGTTTATTGAAAAATTCCATAAAATCCACGCTGAAATGAGTGACGAAATTAGTCAACAGGGACCCAGCAGTTTTAAGAGTGAAGAAGAACTCAAACTGGCGCCAAACTTCGCACGTGAACTCGTCTAAAATAAACTAATCAACAATAGATTATTCAAATGAGGTAACACTCGGCCCCGTCCACACTAATCCGGATAATTTTGAAAACGGCGTTTTCTCCGTCCTCACTATCGTTTTCGTACCGTCTTCAATATTTTCACCGTCTACACTGAGCCTGCGCTAAATTCAAATTAGGGAAATGTACTAAGATTTTTAACTCACGTGCAGTGCTATTGTACCGCTAATTAAACCGAAAGGGGAGATCGCATGGCCATGCATTTGACGTCAGCGTTTTCGAAAAGTTCCTTTTTCGGCCATCCACACTAAACCACCTAGCCGGCGTTTTCAAATTTCTCCACTCTGGAGACCGTTTTCGGAAAGCTCCTTTTCGGTGACAGAAACGCCGTTTTAGTGTGGACAGTTGGTCAAACCGGAGAAAAAAAAGATGCGTTTTCAAATTTATCAGGGTTAGTGTGGACGGGGCCTCGGGCTACGGTTGGATGATTACAATATTCAGATGATTTTTTTTTTTTTTAATTTGAAAATTGAAAAATCAATAATGCAGTGTAGCAGCTCTCATAAGCTTGTAATTCTACTGGTCCTCCAGTTAGCAGCTGCTATTGTTTTGGGCACTAGGGGCATTGTTCTTGTTGTTTGTTCTATTGTATTCTCAGCCACTCATGTGAGACCTTACGAGAGCTGCTACGTGACCCAATGCAGTCCGTTCGTCGTTGATCAAAACTATTCCTGAATTCTAGGCGGCACGCGCTGAATATTTTGACGGGGACATTTAGTATGGGTTTTTCCCAGGCTATGTGGCATCGACACGTTAATAAAAAGTTTCATCATCGGCACTGTAAGCCAAACTATAGTTTGATTACTGTTTCGTCGAGGACCGAGAGTCAGGTGAAAGTGAATCGAGGAAATATATTTTTCGGCAAGACGAATCTTTGGTGTCGAAGTTGCATGCCTTGTGTGAATAATCATATTTTAGTCTAATTTCCACAGGTGAATATAAGAATGGAACATTTTGATTGGTGGAAAAGCTCTAGTTTATGACGCTATATTCACCTCGCTAGGAGGTGAATAAGCATTTCAGGGCTTGGTTACTCAGCCACGCCACCTTTGCCATCCAGGCAAGTAAACATGGCAGCCTTTGCTGAATGAAATTTTCGTTCAGTCTGAAGAAGTCATCCCACATCCGGAGTATTTAGCCAAGGCTTTTGGACCGAAAATATTTTCAAGAGATGATTCCCAAGGCATTAGAATTGATGGTAAACACGGTGGTTTTGTAGATCGCACGCGGCCATGAGAAACTCAATGCGATCGATTGACCCAAAATTATTCAGTTCTCTTCAGACCAGAGCTGCTCGACTCATTTCAAGAGGATTTAGACAATTGTTCAGAAGTCGCCAACGACTAATCAAAGGTACTAGATATCGTGTTTGTTTTGTTCCGTTTTATTGCTTAAACTAAAGTGTAAATTCTGATTTACGACGAATTAAACTTGTTTACACGTATGCAAGGAAGCGTTTGTGTTTGTTGTTTCCGTGTTTTAGTTCTTTATTTTGTAGTTCTTGATATTCACCTCTGAAAATTATACTAAAACAATTATTCGCCTCAGGCTCAGTGAATCTCGGCGAATATTCCCCTCGAGGCGAACCGAGATTCACTTCGCCTTCGGCGAATAATTGTTACTTATACATGTATAGACCTAACTGAAGAATCGTTGACCCATGAAGAGCATAAACCATGAACGATGCGACCCAAATGTTTACTGGGATATCGGAAAAAAAGAAGTTGTCTGTGACAGAATAAATTATGCTTAAATTATGCTCTTAAGGCTCTCAAAGAAAGAAAATATTTGATTTATCAATGAAGTGAATATTTCTAAGCCTACCAATGCTGTCTATCTAGAATTCCATTGGGTCATATCGGCGTTCATGGTTTATGCTTTTTACACGGTCAAAATTTCTTTTATTAGGTACATAAACGAGTCGAAAACCTTAAACTTAAAAATTGCTAGCGCGTGCTTGAAATCGCCGAACAAAACACTTTTAAACAAACTTTCAAAACAATGTCGAAATAATTCAACTTCATTACAAGCATACGTCTGGAACAGTTGATTTTTAATAAGAAGCTTAAATATTACAATAGCAATTAGTGGGGGAATTTGATCTATTATGTTGGCATGCTGTGAGCACACAGCGTGGGATGGGAAGCCTGTAGGACCTGTAGTGTTGATGCTGTGTCCCCATCATTTCACTTAGCCGTCTGTTTATGGTCAGCGGGGAGCCAAGTAACTCCGCGAAATAAAACAACAGGCAATGCTTTTCCGACTTTTTAAATATTCATAAGCACTACAGTTTATTTCATCGATCGGAGAAAACTACGAGCACCTCCACATAGCAAACTTAGAACTTTAAAAGACATATGACACCAACTTATTTCACAGAACAGTTATGGGCCGACACAATACTCTCCTGTTTGCTTTCTTCGCTTTATCTTTTATTGTTATTTCCCTCAATGTTAGGTCTTGGTATGGAGCAAAGCGACTTTCAAACACAAACAAGGTAAGAGTATTGACCAGTATTACACATGCATAAACATTTCAAATATTGACTTCCATAAGTGAAATTGATCTTCGTCATGACTGAAGAGGGCAAAACTGCATATAATCGTGAATAATATTTGCTAATTTGTGGTGCGCCCGAAATATAAAGTAACCTTGGAACAAACCTATTCTGTCGACCGTAAAAGCAGATGTCACTGCGAATCGTGTACGCGGCAAAAATTATTGTCTGGAAAACCCGAATAGCGAATAGCGAATAGTGCGAATAGTCGCGAATAGTGACGAATAGTCGCGAATGGTCGTTGAACAGTCGCGAATAGTGACGAATAGTCGCAAATAGTCGCAGATCTAAACTTCAAAAAATTAAAGCACAAACGTGAATATTGTTCCCAAGGCAAGTACTCGTTTGAATTTCATCGTTTTTGCAGTTCCATTATAGTTTGTAGTTATTACAGTCGTTCCAAGCGAAGCGTACACCTCTTAGACTACATTAAGGTTACACAATACCTTCAGAGGTCTACTTTTGTCAAAAAAGTTTTTTTGGACTAAAATAAAAGTTTACTTTAAATCTAACATTTCCCTAAACATAAAAGTAAAATCTTAAAACCCGCACGAGTTATTTCGAGAAAAAAGGTTTCTTTATGAAAGTTAATAAATAATTAATTAATAAAACAATAATTAATTAATTAAGTGTCTAAATCCTCATAGCGCGATGATTCCACGGCGATGTTCTTGCGCGAAACGGCCTTATCCGCAAGCTCTTATTACAAGGACCTCATTAACACTGTTACATGTGATTTTGCTTCTCTTTCATTCTCGATCTTCGTTTTATACCCGGGGAGGGGACTCCCATATGGAAGGGACGGGGATGCTCGTCGGAAATTTTGAATTTAACCCCTAAAAGAGACCAATCTGGGTGTGGCCGAACGTTATGCAGACCCCTAAAAGAGTAAATATAACGAATCAAAATTCTTTCCTTTTTGTTATTTCTTCGCGTGCAACCCTAAACGAGACCTTGACGGCTAAAAATAATGACATTTTGCCCAGAACACCCTAAGCGAGACCAAAATCCGAAATTTACACCCCTAAGCGAGACGACGAGCATCCCCGTCCATTTCATATGGGAGTCCCCCCCCCCCGGGGGGGGGGGGGGGGGGTTATAGCTCTTCGTTTCTCTCTATTGAAAAATCAAAAATCAAAACCGGGACCTAAGAAGAAGACAAACGAGAGTGATCACGAAAGTGAACTAGCTGCTGATAAATAAATTTTCGGTATGCCTTCAGAAATGTGGTCAAATTTTTTAAAAAAAAGCAAAGACATTTTAAGGATTTTCATGGAACTTTGACAGATCTTTTCGGAAAATTTATTTTATGATATTACCAGTTCGCTCGTGCGAAACGTTGTCCGACACCCCAACTTTGAAGTTTGATGACGAATCATGCAACGATTGAAACCAATTTGAGCATGTCATTTTTTAGATGATTCATTTTCTCGCCTTCTCTTAAATTCAAATCGGGTGGCTGTGTTTAGAAACCAAATTCTGGTTCGCACATTGGTCGGCACTTCTTTTTTTTTTAATAAGATGAATGCATATATTTTTGAAATTGACTAGCGGATTCTAATGTACTCTAGGGGGGTAGGCGACTGTAATAACTGCAAACTATACTGCAACTGCAAAACGATAAAATTCAATCAAGTGCTTGCCTTGGGAACAATACATTTTTGTGCTGGAATTTCTCAAGTTTAGATCGGCGACTATTTAACAATTAGATTATGAGCTCGAAATTTCTATGAGGTGATAGTTGACGAGGCCGAAGGCTACGTGACAAATAAAATTGTGTTTCCTTTGGAAATTTATTTCGCCAGGAGCGACAGTCATTAATTTAATTGCAATTTTGCGAGTATTTCTTGTGGGTTTAGGCAATTGAAGTGGATTCTCTGGCTCTTTCATCGAAGCGAGGTCAGAGATTTGAAAGAAAATTAAATATTTGTTTAGGTGAACAATTGAGCGTGCCCGAACGTGCAGGGGTTACGTCATTAGTAGGGAAAAACCTTCAAGCTAAAGATAGCATTGGATAACGTAAACCTCGTATTGTGTGATTCGCGTGACTACTTTGCTAGTCCTTAACTCATAGTGCAAACAGATTAAATTTAACCGTGACGTTTGAGAAAGAAAGCTGTTTATTACCAAAAAATATAAGCGCGATTTTAAGTTGCTGGCAACTTCTTGTTGTTTTAGTTGAATTCTTACTCCTTTCCTTTCAAATAATGATTTCTAATTATTTTACTACAATATGAACTAGTATATGTAAAAAGATGTCATGCAGGAGGGCGGAAAGCGGAGGGTGAATATATTTGTAATAAACAATGAACATCTTCAAAGAATTACATTTTGAAAGCTGTTGTTGATTTCATATCATGTGTGTTCAACAAGCCTTACATGAAAATGCAGGATCTTTCCAAGATGAATTAACACTAAGATATAAAAGCATTTCATTTCTTCACGAAGCACGTCTCGAGGAGAAACAACGTTGTTATTGTCCGCATCATTCGTAGCGGCGGCGGTCTTTGCATACATGTATTCTTCCCTGGCGCGTTTTGTTCTTTGCTTTCCTTCAGGGACGCTAATTGTTCCATAAAATTAAGGAGAAACTGAACATCAACTTAAAAACATCGATTCTCTTGGGTTCATTGAAAGTTACTGATAAAGAAAAGCTACTCACCGCGTTGTTATCAGCAAGTGTTGTTTCAACTTTTAGAGTGCTCCTAGCCTAAAGCCCGTGTTGTATCGAACTTCGTGGCTTCCAGTGGACTCGCACAACAAATGTGAAAAGACGACGGTTCCTCTGACAGATTTGCCTAATTAAGAAGACACCTAACTGTAGGGCAGTTTTCTCGGCAATAAAAATTTGCGATTTACGGCATATTCTTGATGCTCCAAGTCAGACGGGTTTGATCAATTGACTTCAAACTTCGCGTGTTGCGAGATTTACACCGTGGCTAAAATAAGTTGTCTGGGAATTTGATTTTTAGGCTTTGTTTTGGAGATATTCACATTTTCCCACAGATAACTTCCGGACAACTGATAACCAAATTTTGAAATACAATGTTTCGAAAACAAGGAAACCAATCAATAATCGCAGGCAAATTTTAAAGGAAAACGTCTGCGGTTCACAAAAATGTCAATAACTTTAAATTCCATCAAATTCTCGGGGAGTTGGAACTCGTGATATGATCATGGGTGATTTTTTAGAAAATGTCAAATCCACATGTAAATCAGGAATGAAGTAGTTTCAAGGCACCGAATTTTGAATTTGTTTTTAGTTTTGCAATTTCAAATTGCTTGAGCATTTATAACTTTTAAAGGTTAGGGACGTTTGAAACCGAAGCTTAATTTTTTTAAAAAGAATAGCAAATTTATTTAAACACTTGCTCATTAAATTAAATTAATAGCTGTTCTCCCGCGACCAGATATTGGCGCCGCAATTGAGTGCTCAGTATTTCAAGGCCAAGGCGACTGATGGAATACACTTAACATGTATATGACAATTCGAAACTAATTTTAAGTGCTTATAACTCAAAAGTGAGTCCGATGACCCCCATTTTTTTATTATTGAATAATGATTGGCATGTTAAGATGCAACGTTTTGCAAAATAAAATAAAAATTGGAGCGGTTTCACATTTGCTTGATATCATTAATAAAAGGGAAACTACGAAAAAACACACCCGGAAAACTAATAAGCACAATAAAGAGATAATTCACCTTCCTGAGCTGCAGTTGGAGCCAGAGAGCTCATTATTGTTTCCTAAGCAATTAAAGATAAGGGATTAGAGCGGCTGGTTTTGTCTTCTGTCTGCACGACCGCCGTGAACCATGCTACTTTCGGCATTACGGGAACTCGCGTACAATTGTGCATAACAGATTTCCTTTGCATAATGAACAACTGGGATCTGAAAGGTATTAGGGGCGTTTGTTTATCAGGAATCCAAGTGTTTCATTACGTCAATTCCTTTAACACTACTCTTTTAAGTATTTGTTCCTTTTCAATTTTGTACCACAGACACGTTGTAAACAATATCACAATATACACCCATAACATTTATTAGTAGAAACTCAGCCGTGTTCCATTGAGAATCGACGAATCTGATTGGTTCTGCCGCTGTTTTCTCTTCGCTGATAGAGTACAACCGTAAACGTGTTGTTCTTTAAAGGGACAGTTTTCTTGATTTTTTCCTTTAAGGTACATAGATGTCTAGGTTTTGTGCTGCAATCCTTTAGAGTTTTTACTAAAACAATTAGACTACTCGCCCCCGTTTTCTATGAGCGATGGTCAACTCGGCTGCGCCTCGTTGACTATTAGCTCATAGAAAACTCGGATCTCGTTGTCTAATTGTTATATATTTTCTCTTTTTTTAGCATGTCAGAGGCGTGGAATCCATTCAGGATTTCAACTTGAAAAGACAAGCGACTATCAGGGCCTTCTGCAAACGGAATAACAGAACCAACCATGACGTGAATACCAAAAAGCTGAACAGCATCATAGTGGATGAAAAGTTCAAAATACTGTATTGCTACATTCCAAAAGTTGCCTGCTCTCAATGGAAAACAGTCATGGCGAGTCTTAATCGTACAAAATCCAGAAAATGGATTCACCACACAAAAAACTTTAAATTTCTTAATGCATACCCCAGAGATGAAGTCGAGAAGATGCTCAAAACTTATTTCAAATTCGTTTTTGTTCGGGAGCCTTTCGAACGGCTCCTATCTGCCTATCTTAACAAATTCTATAGCGGTGATCCTGCTTTTCACAAAACGTATGGACGGACAATCATTAAAAAATATCGACGAGGAGGTAAACCCGAAGACAAAAACATAACATTTGACGAGTTTTTGAACTACGTTGTAAACATTGGAAATGGTTACTGGAATGAACACTGGCAGACATACGATAAACTTTGTCATCCTTGTGAAATTCAATATAATTTTATTGGAAGATTTAGAAATCTTGAAGAAGAAGCTCGCTATGTGTTGAAAATATCTGGCATAAGCAGAAAATTGAACATTTCGTTTCCACAAGTCAAGCCATCGAGCACTTCCTCGAAAATTCCATTTTTCTACTCACAAATCCGAAAGGAGCGTTTGTATAGAGTTGTGCGGTTATTTGGTGACGATTCCCTGATGTTTGGATATGACTTACCAAAATCTTTTTATGACTTTTTAGCTATTCGACATCTAAACACAGCATAGCACACTGGAAAATTCGAAAATTTACAGCGAACATGTAAATCGCATTTACATTCTTGGTCAAATTTACATGAAATTTATAGTTTCATCACATCATGTAAATCGTCTGTAAAAATAGATTTACACACTACCTTTCCGCCACAAAGGCTTGAAGAACATGATAAAACATGTAAAATATTTTACACACGTTTACAGTATCTGCGTTGTAAACAACATGTAATATTTTTTTACCAGATCATGTAAATAACATGTAATTCAATTTTTATTAGACCATGTAAATGGCATGTAAACAACTTTAGTTGAGTTATGTTTTTTTCTCTGTAAATATCATGTAAATCGAAAAAGGGGGACAGGCTCCAATTCGTACTTCCTAAATTGCAACGTTTTGGGGCAAACGTAGACAATTTAAAATAAATTAACGTATAGTTTGGTGGCCGACTGGTACCAACCACCCCCAATTAAAATCCTGGATCCGCCGCTGCAAAGGATCGAACGTCGCAAACCATCGATGGATGAACGACCATCAAATTGATTTCATGGCACACTGCCATGACAACTGAGGAGGATAACAATGCTAGGTCATTACCCCGACAATATTGTATTCTTTTAAAATAGTTTTCTTAATTCATCAAATTCTTTTTCTTGCCACCTTATTACGCATTTTTTTTTCTGTAATTTTTCACACATTTTTACCCTATATATTTATTCATTCGCGCCATTTTAATCACTCGTTAAAGGCTGTAGTTAGGCAGCCGAAAGCTCATTTTTTGTCAAATTTTTAACCAGAGAACGTTTTAATTTTACTCTTTTCAATCTAACTTCAGGTCAATATAAACTCTTGTACAGTATAGCATAGCATGGCATAGCATGGCATAGCATAGCACGGCACGGCACGGCACGGCACGGCACGGCACGGCACGGCACGGCACGGCACGGCACGGCACGGCACGGCACGGCACGGCACGGCACGGCATGGTACTGCACGCAGTACAGCACAGCACAGCACAGCATAGCATAACATAGCATAGCATAGCAAAGCATAGCAAAGCATAGCAAAGCATAGCATAACATACTATAGCATAGGGTAGTGTGGTGCAGTGCAGTGCAGTGCAGTGCAGTGCAGTGCAGTGCAGTGCAGTGCAGTGCAATGCAGTGCAGTGCAGTCTTGTCCTTACGCCTTATCCTTGAAAGCTTACTTTCAATCAATTAATCACACTGATTTATACTCAGACAAGAAAGACTGGTGCTGTTGCCCCAGCCGAGGGACGCGAGAAACCTGAGGCGGAACGGATCGTGCGCAAGACATGTTTTCCCCGTTTTGCTTTTCGGGCGTGGCGACTAACGAACTCCGTGGAGGTAACTAACACTTTTAGGCTCCGTCCACACTAATCTGGTTAAATTTGAACACGCATCTTTTTTTTCTCCAGTTTGGCCAACCGTCCACACTAAAATGGCGTTTTCGGTCACCGAAAATGGTGTTTTTCTAAAACGGTCTACAAAGTCAAGAAATTTGAAAACGCCGGCTAGGTGGTTTAGTTGTGGACGGCCGAAAACGGAGCTTTTCAAACACGCTAACGTCAGATGACCATGAAATCTCTGTAACAGTCCTGTTTCGACCATTAATTCAGTACAGTAGCTTTGCACGTAAGTTATAAATTTTGGTACACTTCTTTCGCCGTTCTCTGAGAAACGTGAAATCATTAAATTCTGCATTCTGTGAATTTTTGGATTTCTTTTTGGAATTGATCACTGTCTTTAAATATTCATCTGAGGATAGCTCTGAAATCTATGGATCAGTATCACGAAGTTCTTTTAAAATAAAAATTAGTGGTTGTTGTCATTAACATAATCCTCGTCATCTACAAAAGCATTAATTTCCCTAATCTGAATTTAATGCCGGCTCTAGTAATAATGTACGATAAAAAATATTGAAAACGATACGAAAACGATAGTGTGGGCGGGGCCTTAGTGTCATTCTGCTCACTTTTTTCAAATTTATGTCATAGTTTCCGGCGTTCCTATAAATTATACTGCCTCTCGTCTCTGGGTAGCTGTGAGAAATCTACTTGCAACTGACCAGAGAGCTTAACGGCTTCTTACACCATTTTAAAGCCTTGCCGAGTCATTGGGAATTTGAAGCATGCAAGTCAATTCGAATCTACCAATCAGCAGGTTTGGGCTTTTGAACTGCCAACGTAACGGTTGCGTCGCGCTAATTGGAAGATTCCAATTGGCTCGCAATCGCATGCTTCAAATTCCTTTGGTCCAGAATCTGGCACCGATCACGTTGAGAAAGCTACTTTTGTGACTTCCTAATTTTGATGTTTTGGCATCAGTTCGAGCTTGAATTGGATAAAGTCGCGGCCGTCGGCTGTCAAGCTGTTTGCCTTGTTCTCTCTTTTCTCTTCTTTTTATCAGTCGGTCGATATATGATCTTGCAAAATGAAACCATAAGCGGCTCAGGACGGCAAAACAATATTACACAAGACTCCGTTAGCATTTCATCTTAACTTTTATCGAATCATTTAGAGTAAATTTTGTATATGTAAATCGAAGCCGACGTAATATTTAACTATATTTCTTCTATATGCCCCACAAACATGGGGTGGTCTGCCTGTGTTGTCACGCGAGGATTTGCATACAGGGAAAAACCGTCACGCTGCAATTTGTGTCTGGCAGAGATTCTCTGTATACTATCCGCTGATTCATCTACACTCCTAGACAAGAGATCTGAACTGATTACCAAACGCAGGCACAAAACCAAATTCTATGTAGCCAATCAGAAGCACGATAACCCCACCCGCCCTCTGTGAGTTTATTTTGACTGCCACTAACAGCACAGTCGGATGATCGCTTTATGTGTGAAACTCGAGTAGCTGTCATCTTGCAGTGTCTATCTTTAATTCGATCTACAGTCTAGAGCTATTTCAATTAATGTTGTCGGATTGAAGCTTAAAGCTTAACAAGACCATAAGGTAGTATGGGCGAAGGTAGAATGTTCCACACGTGCGATACCTTTTCCGTTTCCTTTATCTTCAAACATGTGAAGAAAAAAGATTCTTTTTCACTACATTAGCATTTAAAATGAATAATCCGAACCACATAAAAGCGAAATAAAAGATACAAGAAAGGTTTCACAGAAAGAAAAACAAATTCTGCACTTGCAAAAATACAAACTTGTATATTTCCTCAACACTTATATGCAAATTCAAGTAAATACCCAAGCCACCATTCGCTCTTGACTCGTAGGCTTGAAGCTTTAATCCAACAACGTTAATTGAAATAGCTGTATACATACAGAGCTACCTAAACCTTTATCAGTGAAGACTGGAAACCGAATAGAAAAATCTCCAAGGGGTAAAGTTTGATAAGGAGAACAACTGTGATGTAATGCAGTGTTCTTCCACATTTCTACTACGTATACAAGTAACTTAACAACCAACAAACCGAAAATGTTTTTTTGCGTGGCATTTTGCGTAAGACGGACTCCAAATCAAGGACAATGACAAATCAGGCAAACTCGTCCCCAGGCCTAATTCGTGCGTACGGACGGACGAACGTGACATCTAAATTTTCTCGACTTGATGGGTTTACAATCTCAATAGCTATGGAGCTCCGCTATAATGGAATAGCCAGTACAGCAGACGTACAGTTTTGGGACCATACAAATATTCTTATTAACTGGCTCACAGGTATGCTGCCTTCTTAGACTCAATATTAATCGATTATTTTCTGAGTCGGTTATTTCGAAAAAGAAGGTACGCCGCTGACCAGCTACGTGGTCATTCGACTCGGACTCGCACCCAACTGGGTCCGGAATTTAACTCCCCCGACGGTGTGCCTCTCCTGAATGTCCAATAAAGACAGCTGTTATAATTACAGTGGCAAATTAAATTGCAATCTTTATTGGTGTTACAGTTATCGTACTAGTTTGCTGCACTAACATGCCGTCTTTTTCTATTTGGGAGAAAATAGGTCAAAATACACGGCTGGAGTTCATTAACAACTTTAAGCGTTACCATTAGAATATGCTTTTTTAACATTAAATAAAAATAAGTTACAAAAATGCGTTTGCAATGCAACTACTTGACCCAAGGCCATCCAAGTAAATGCTTTGCAAATTGATGAATGAAAATCTTGGATGTCAACAATAAATTTTTGACAAATAAGCGATCCAAGCAAGCTGCACATCACAGAATCAATACATTTGTGACAACAGTTTTTTCGTTTTAACACGCAAATGCTGTAGGTCAATTATTTTGCAAAGAAGTTGTTTTGGTGCCCTTGATTCGATTAGTCGCAGTGTAAATTATAGACCATAGATCTCCTTCCACTATTTCAACTAATATTATTTCTCCACTTTCCATGGTAAGTAAGTAAAAAAAAACACAGAGAGCAATAACAAACATTTGGGGCTTCAAATACTGGAGGCATTTAAATTTGGAAACTGTCAGTAAAGAAACCGCTGTTGGGCAACCAAGTTTAAGTTTTATAGGGAGAGTTCCCGTCCTTGAAAAGTCACTATTTTGAGAGTTTCCCTCATCTACTTTGCAAAGCATGGTGACGTAACCACGCCGTCATTCGGTCATATGATAATTCTCACTGTATTCGCAAGTGCTCCTGTTATTTTAATTGGATGGAAAGAATGTGAACGATCTGAGATTTTCAATAATCGATACTGGAGTCTTGTTAACTACACTGAGAGTATCTTTAACTTGGAAAAAAAGCAATGCTAGCTCCTAGGCGAAATGGTCCTGTGATAATTCTTGAACCATTCTTCCCGAGTGGGCTTCTCAAATCAAAATTATACGGTGAGGCTCCGCTTGAGGTTCAAACCCTTACATTTTTCTATACCGTCCATACAAGATAATAGTCCATTCACATAGCTACAGTAGGGATACTGCATCTGCATATTTTCCAAACTTCTCACTTTAATAACGCCCTTTCAAAAAGTACTTAGATGAATCAACCGTTCGGCGTGTCTGTTGAGAATATTGTGGAAGGCTCTTTCAAAACCTATCATTTTCTTTACTCCAACACGTGAAATATTATTAGAACTGTAAGGAAGGTATGAAAAATATTAAATGCGGCTTGAGTTTGGTTCTTGGACACAAACAATTTTGGACTCAGCTTAGAATAACTGATACGCAGGCAGGCTATGTTTTACCCTTTCACGTTTTTTCAAGCAAAATATCGCAGCCCTTTTGTATTTACAGTCAATCTTAAAGAGTTTCTATAACTCTTTATCCGTTGAATACATCGATATCACTGGCTCCACTCGACTTGAAAAAGGTGTTCTCTTTTTAATTATGATGTTTGTAGAAGCTTAGTCAACGCATATAATACATATGTATTTATTAAAAATGAACCACAGTATATTGTAATTCCTGAGTTTTGATTGGTTTACAGACCAAGGTATCTGAGCTCATATACCATCGACCATAATATTATCTACTGCCAATACGTATTACTGGAAATTAATTAATGATGATCTTCCAGGATATTACTTCTTTCAGTCGTGTTTCACAGCCCAAAGGGGGCTCCCCTATGGAAGGAACGGGGATCGTCATCGAAACTTTGAATTAAAACTCCGAACGAAGATCAATTTGGGCTTAGCTGAAGCTTTGTGTGACTCCATTAAGATGCCATTAAAATACCATTACTGATCGATAGAATCCGCTTAGACAGTACGACGGCGCTTTTTATTTCTTCATGCCCAACCCTAAAGGAGACTTTCGCGGAAAAAAAATTGAGTTCTGTCCTAAACACTCCAAGAGGAACTAAAATCCTTAATTTACGCAACTAAGCGAGACGATGAAAATTTCTGTCCCTTTCATATGGGAGTACCCACACAGGTTTCACAATTAACCTTGGTGAAATATTATTTTAATGCTTCAGTAGATTTCAATGTAATTTTGTACACCACAAACATAACATATTTTCATGACATAATACACTCTTTAATTTAGCGTCCATTGTAAAATGTTTCATATATCCTGTGAGTTTCATTCGATTCACTTTATTTACACGGCACGAAAAGTTGGCTTTGACACATATACCTTTGACTTAAGGGTTAATGGTGAAGGCCGTGCCCTACCTTTGACTTCAGCAAAGACTGGCTGTGATTTTTATGAAAGATAGTACGCTTTTGGCAAAGGTACCGTGAAAAGTGACCATGACTCGAGTCAAAGGTGCCTTTCATTCATATCGTCTAAATTTCTTAAACGTAATAGAACGCGGTAACAAACTAGTAAACAAACTAATTGTACCTCTTCAACGAACTAACTATTTGAAAAATAGCTTAAGCTACAGTGGTGCAGGTCTCTGGAACAGCCTACCCTGCAATCTTAGAATGGAAAAATCGTTTACAGTCAAACGCGCTGAACCGTAGCCACCCGACTAAGTTTTTGACATCTTTTTGACAAGTTTTTGATTAGTTTGATGGCTTCCGGTTGCACAACGATTTATTCGAACTATCTGTGAAACGTTCAGTTTCAACCGGTTTTACAAACCCAGAAAACATTTCCTGTGCGAAAAGTTAAGTTTGACCAAATTTTTGTCGGCATAAAATTTATTTATCGCCAGTTGAACTTAGCATAATCGCTCGTGCGAAGCGTTGTTTGAAACCCTTTCAAACTCTGACGTTTGAAGACGAATCGTGCAACGGTTGATACCCCGCCTTCCATTTTTCAAGGCATCTGATTGGCAGTTTAAAGCAACCGGAAGCCGTAAAACTCATCAAAGTAATCAAAAACTTGTCAAAAAGATGTCAAAAACTTTGTTTGGTGGCTACGGTTGAATGCGTTTGACTGTAATCAATTTAAGACGTTACTACTAAAAATCGTAACATTGATAAAGTTAAGAAGAGGCACGGCATTCATGGAAAACAGGGTTAGGTTAATGTTTAGATTAGTATTTGCTATTATTAAATTCTCAACCTCGGATAATGCAATTCTAGCTTTCTGATTGGTTCACTAGATCTCGGTTATCAGCCATTATATCTGCGTTTGACCTTATATGGGAAACGAGTGCGGCAAGTGCCGCTCAGTTTGAAAAAATTTTCCTGCGGGAAGCGAAAGTTCCATCAGAAAAATGGCAAATTTGGCGAGGTTTATAAGCTTATACAAGAAATAATCGACAGTGCCTTCCTTAAAACCACACAAATACCACAAAATGCCATAGTTGACTCAACTTCGTAAAACTGAAAGGATTGATGCGAAATGTGTAATAAAAAATACTTGTAAATGTACAACAAGAGCGACTAAATGAAGAAGAAAAGCAGCAAATAATTTACGGGAAGACAAGAAAACCGACACAATTTCATTCAGTGCTCGACGTAAAATTAGGCTCAGCACTTCAGTTAAGTTTGTTACCTTTCAATCTTGATTTTGTCCTTTTATACTTCAATAAACTTCATCGAATCTGAGTGCAATTTCGCTTCAGCATATTAAATGTAGTGGTCTTGATGACAGCCGTGGAGCCGTAAACAAGTACAATTTGTAAACACTTGCTTCGCTCGTCTTGCACAAGGCGTATAATTTCCAGTAAAGCTATTGCTTCGGATCGTCCCGTAAACCTTAATTGTTGTCACAATTTTCCAGGATGAAAAGACGATTTACGAGGAGATTTTCCGAGGAAAATCTTCAGAAGAAAACTCTCTCGCTCGCTTTCCTCGCGTGTTTCATTCAACTCAAAAAGTGAACACCGCGCCACAAATTTTCCCGCCTCCTCATACTATCACTTCGTTTACATCAAAATGAAATGTCCAGTTGATTTATTCTAAAGACGGAAGAATTTAATAAAACAATTATTCCATTCGCCCTTGTTGAATACGAGTGGTTATAGCCAACTCGGCGCTTCGCGCCTCGTTGGCTATTTACCACCTCGTATCCAACGCGGGCTCATGGAATAATTGTTAATTATTTAGTATGGAATATTTATTAGTATAAGGCTAGTATTTATTACTTATTGCACCTGATGAAATTTTAACCAGGTGTAAATAAATGAATAAATAAATCAAATGAAATAAATCAAATATCATACCTGATTCACACCAACAAAACCTGTTTAGTTAAACCAGGTTTAAGAAAATGAAAATCAGCAACAGACAACTGACAGACTAAATTTTACACAGGGTTGAAGTATGCTCTAACTTGTGCTTTCATTGTGCCAAATTTGAAGTCCATAAACATCAGTCAGCAACTTCCATGAAGAAAAACAGTTTTAAACCGTGTTTAACTAAACAACATTTAAATCTGTTTAAGCTTTGGTGTGAATGGGGTATCAGTCTGTTACTAACTTAGACGCGCGTCAAATATCGATCAAAAACGGTATTAATTGACATGTTTACTTTTGACGTCTGTTCATCCACTTTTTTCTCGCGTTTGATCAAAATCAAAAGTGATTCAGAGCTACCTTTCGTGCCGTGTTCTAAATACTGCGAAGTGAACTTCTTGTACTACTGCAAGTCTTTAGATTTTAAGTTTTACAACAGAAAAGGGACTTCACATACCTAATGTATTCACGTCGAAAATATCTCGTAATAGTTCCATAAACTATGGGATTAACACAGGCGTGCAGATATGCCGCGATATCAGCCACCCTTATCAAAACATCGCCTACTCCTTTGTGCTCGTTAGCTCCAAAGTCCTGAATAAGCCACGCGACCTGAATTGGCAACATGCACACAGCGAATAAGATAACGATCATCCCCATCATCTTGATAATTTGAAAGTCTTCTTTTCGTCTTACTTCTGAAGCATAGCGATCCTGGGCGTTTGAGTCGTGGCGCTCTTTCGCTTTCCCTATGTCAATTCCTATCAATATGTAAGCGCCGGCGATGGTTGTCAGCGGTAGAACGTACTGCAGTGTAAACAGGACGGCGGTGTACACGCGACTTTGGTGTGGTGCCCAGCTCTCTTTACATCCCCCGTTCTCTGCGGTTTCCGCCACGATGATGAGCGGAAGTAGAAGCAAAAATCCAGCGATCCAAATAACTGTAATCCATGCGATGACGTACCTGTGACGCATTTCCGGTTTCAGAGAGTTGACGATTACGCGCCAGCGGTAAACGGCCATAAACGCCAGAGTGAAGATACTGACGTTGAATGTGGCTGTCATGAGTGGACAGACCAACTTGCAGAACACCATTGGAAACTGGATCCCACCAAGAAAAAACGCGTTAACAGGTAAAGATAGCAACATGAGCGTCAAGTCAGACATCGACAAGTTAAAAATAAGCATGTCATTTACTGACTTTCGCTTTTTCTTCCACAAGACAAGAAGAACAAGGAGGTTTCCAGTAACTCCAAGAAGAAACGTCAGCACGTATAAGCCAAGCTTTATGTACTTTTCCGTCTCAGTGACTGTAGAGAAGTTAGTAGGGTGGCCCATTGTAGCACAATTCTGCTTCACAGAACACTAGTAGATCTCTTCATTAAGAATTTGTAAATCACAGCGTCTACAAAAAGGAATCTGGGCACAGCCTCATTTTGATATAAAGATTGTTGAACCAATCTGCAGGCGAGAAAGAAAATGGAAACAATTAGACCGGAAATTAAACGATGCAACAGTGAAGAGACGTCTTTACACACGTCTTCATTGGCCAATCGTCATTTGAAAAAAATGTTGTGGTAGTGCACTTAAATATTTGCTAACGATTTCCTGCAACTTATAACTTATCGATTTAAAAAAAATGTCGTGGTAAGAAATGGTTACCAGAAAGGGTTCAAGCATTTGAAATTAGAAAAATTGCCAATTTTGAGACCGTTGATCTTCAGAAAATGCGGCAGTTGTGAGGTTTTAAAAAAAAGAAGAAGACATATGCAAAAATGTGTCTCGCGGCGAGCTTTTCCATCCTGCATACAAATCCTTTAGTGTTTCAAACAGCCGTAAAACCTTGCACTTTAAAAAATAATGGACCCAAAACTGGTCATTTTAGGTGCTTACCATTTTAACTAACTTCCCATATATTTGGGTTGGAAAGCAAATGGAACGGGAAGACCCGTTTTAAAGGTTGTCCATACATTTCGGTTAGTACGAACCATTAAAAAAATTTGTACCATTTGTTTGGAAAACTCTGTACCATTTGTTCATTTCTGCTGTTTCCGTTCTTTTATCAAGGAAAAACAATAACCTGAAACTAAGATAAAATGATAAGCGCCACCTCTTTCGCCAATTCCGTTGATTTGCTGTTAAAAAACACTTACGATATTTTTATGGCCGTCACCTACTAGTCTATTCTACCAAATGGTAAACACCTCTTATCTCACTGCGCTTTGTTGGTTTCTGGAGCACATTTTGCTCCACGACGATTTTGTTAGATTAGCTAGGTCACGTGACAGGTTTTTAATAAGGATTAAAATTGCAATCATTTGTCGTTTGTTTGAACTGAAAGCGTTGGTTTCAAAACTCGCGACTCTGATGCTATCATTTTTCGGCATATTTCACCTCGCCCTAAAGGCACCGCTCTGCAGGATAAAATCAGTTATTTCATTACAAATGGGTTGCGTGCTACTAAGTTACTTTTCGATTATTATTTTTAGACTCGCTCACTAGCTTAAGAAAACTTAGACTTTCAATAAAGCCCTTCGTCTTTCCTTTGTTTTGATTACCATTTTTATTTTTGTGGTGTTTTAGACAAAGAAGGGTGAAAAAATGCGCGATTTTGTAGGAAGTGTCATTTTTCATTTTCATTGGCGTTTAGATTGGATTTAACATACAGAGAAACACCAAGCAATAACAAAGAAAAGGAAATGAATTTGCATCTGAAAAGAAATATTCACCTCACCTAATTTTAAGCTTAATGAGTATACCACGGTTGTGAGAAACTCTAAATTTCATATCCGTCCTTCTAGGCTTGTACGTACTCCTCTGTATTACACTGGTTTAACATTAGGAGCATCAAGAAAAGCATAACTACATTTGTGATGAAAGACTAAGACAAGTGCTGGCATTGACAAAAATTGATTTTCCCTAGACCCCTATCTTCTAAAAAGACAAGGGAGGAAGCATCTTGGAAAATGTTCATCCCTTCGTTTATCCTCTTCTGAATCTGATTTCTCCACTTTTTGTTGCAATTTCGCTTAAAAGCCATTCTGTTTTTGTGAAATTTCTCTGCCTTGCATTTCTCCAGTCAAATCGACCCATGCCACTTGATGGATTTAAAATTGAATCTAAGGTCTAACCCACGGTCTACATCGTCCAGTCGACTAGCTTTGGTTAAACTGCGAAGGGTTGGTTACTTTTCTGTTTTAAGTCCGTAATTTATATTATATCGTACCTTACATGAGGTTTGTTCTTGGTGTCGGTGACTTTGTGCTCATGTTAGCAGACGTTTTGAGTTGAAATGATCAAACATAATTAAATAACCTTTGTCTTGAGAATAAAATAAATGATAAAACACCGCATATTAGATGACAACTTTACTTCGACCAACCACTGCGGCAGCCAAGTAATTGTCGTATTTGCTATGTCAACATAAGGTTCTGCTAATTTAGCGTACACATCTGCCGGCCCTTTATTTCCTTTGTTAGAGCAAAATTGCGATTTTTCTATGCATTTCCTAACCAGTCTCGTGCGATTCTTACTCCTTTTGTCACGGCAAAATATTTCAATGAAAATAATTTGTCTTTGGAACAAAGACTGCGATGAAACAACCTGTGGTTTTGCAGATATATTCTGTGAACGTTGTCGATTGAAGCGTTCAAAAAATCTCGGTATTAGTAGCTTGTTGCTTGATTAATTGATCTAATATTTTCTCAAAGATTTTTTTTTAATTTCCTTCAGGATGATTTCCAGTGAGGAAAACCTTTGTCATTCTATTTGTATAAACTCGTCATTTCGCATGAAAAGGGCGTGCTGTGAAAAATATAAAGAGCTAAATAGTTAGAGGTAACGAAGGAATAAACATTTGAACAAATTTAAATATTAAATCAAAATATTACCATGTAAAATGTAATCATTATGTACCATGTACAACAAACCTTAACAATTAAATTCTTGCTTTCCAAATCGTAATTTCTGAGGTAATATGTGGCTTGGTGCTCTTTCGTGTTCCACCCGAAACGTTTTGTTTGTGTCGTGATTTCATAAAAATCCCGACAGGAAAGACAACGTACAGATAGGTAATGCAGAAGGTTGTAACCCCTCCGGGAATCCTAGAAAGCATCACAGTTTGCTTCATCTGAAAAGAGCATATTCCTGCTGGAGTTTCACAAATGTTTATTTGTCTTATCTTCTCTAACAATTTCACTGAATGCCTTAGCAATGCTATTTTTGAAAATACGACACGATTCGTGAGCGAGATAAAACAGCCTTTTTAGTAGGCCATAATATATGTTTGTGGTAACATTTGTAAAATGGAATATTACAATATTATCAAACAAATCCATCTTGTCTGGTCTCACCATGTACATAACAAGCGTCGTTCGAAAAAACTCTTTTGCCAAAAGATTTGAGCTTTCCAGACGACTGGATTTTTTACCTTTTTTAACCTACTTACCTGTAAATAAATAATTTTGATAAATAAATTAAGTGCCAGTATTGATCAAAAAATAAAACAAAATAACAAATTTATCTTAATTCTACAGAGAAAAAAACAAAAATATGGTACTGAAACTAATGCACACCGAGTTTATTTCAACACTAAGATATTTTTTGTCATGACATTCAGGAATAGTTTCCTTTGCAAGAAATTTAAAATAGGATTTTCTAGGATGTTTTGGCCTTTCAGGAGCCGGTCAATCAGTAAGGTCTGGTAGTTTGATACTGATCTAGCAGCACGTGCTTTTAATTAATTATTTTATGGCGCGTACTAATGTATCAGTAGGCTATCGGCTCTCTCTCGTCTGATAACATGGAGGGTGTTTTTTAGGGGCTATCATTTCCACAAGGGTTTTTTGATGCTCGAAAGCAAATATTAGCCCGAAAAACGAAGTCTTGTGCGTATTTTGTTACATGTACGAAAAACAAATTTGCGGCACAGTGATTTCGAGGGTGACAAATGTCGCGTCAGTTAATCAATTTTGGACAAACAGAACTGGAAACAAACAAGTTTATGGAAAAGTGTCGAACAAAAGCAAAATTGTTTCTCAGTTCTTAGTCGAACATCCAAAAATACGAAGTCAGAAAATAAGGAGATAACTATTTTGACGGAAATAGTTTTGCATTAATACGAAATGCGAAACTACTTTCGTCAAAATCGATAACAATTGCAATAATGTTTCCACAGTCGTCCGTACTTTCACTTTTCCCAAATGCCACTTTTGCAGTTAATTCTGTACATGAAAAGAGAAGAATGTTCGCGATTGTAACGCTAAGAAGCCGGAACTGATTCAAACGACCTGATATCAGTTATTTTGATGTTAGCTGTGAAAAGTGTTTATAACTAAATACAGTTACGGTGCATACATCCCGTTGTTAGTTTCTACATATTTTAGCTTTATTACTTGAGAAAAGCTGGTTTCTCTGCACGAATGTGGCCTTCAGACAACGGTATCTAGAGCCGTGCGAAAGGAAAAATTCTGGAACGTGATATTACGATCGGAAACAACACATCCGCCATAAATTTATCTATTTATTTGTTTTTGTATGTTTTTCTTTATGTTTTTTCATTCGCCGACTCTCACTTTAAAGCTCGCCATTATAAATTGGCCCAAATGTTAATGACTTTAAAAAGAAAGACAGAAAGGTATCGTGGTATAATGAACGAATTTTTGCTTTCTTTTTATCATTTTATAATGATCTTAACTGTGTTTATTCCTTTGTATTCATCCCTCTGGGACACTTTTCCTAGAGGGTCAAAAAATATAAAGCTCGCTAGTGCGCCTAATTATATTTAGTTTTTCTGTTAGTATTTTGTTATTAACAAGACACTAAAATCAACAAAAAACCGAAAGGCGGAAATTTAGAACCCGCGGTTCTCTTTGTTTCTTAATCCTATATTTTACTTCATGTAATTACCCGACAGTTCGTATATACTGAAAAAGGAGTTGCATCGTTTTCGGTAGATTAAATGTTCTAGAAATCGAAGACGTGCACCAATTTAGCGTGTTCCGCTTCTTAAGGTCATGATCATTCCCTCGTTGTCCTCTTTCAAACAAAACATACGATCCTTATCTGAATTCGATTACACACCGAACACATTCGTTTTTTGATAGACTACAACCCTTTTGTGGCCTTACGTTTTTGTTTGTAATAAGTTTCTTAAATTCATACTACAATTTGTCCAGATGCTAGTAAGCTAAATATAAGAACTGCTTTCAACTGTCCTAGTACTATGTAGCGAATGTTTCAGGAACATCAAAATTATTATCAAATTTGCATTTTTTCGAGTCCCACTGTGGTGTATTACTCGGTTATTTTGAATAGATTTTGAATATACCACAGCAAAGCTCGTTTTTATTCTGTATCAAACTTCTTCCAGCCTAATGAAAAAATCAGTTTTGTACGTTGTTAAGTCTCTTCAATCAATGATTGAGGAATCCTGTTTTCCTCGTTGATTAAAAAAAGTGTTTTCTCTTTGAACATCAGTATGAATAATACGAGCTTCGAAAGCTCTCTATGTTGCGGACGCTGCTGATTACAAATCTTTAAGATCTAGTTTTAAAAAACACAACGTCCTTGTCAAAGTTTCTCTTTGTCAAAGTGGACTACTACCTTTGCTAGTGACTTACCTTGACCTCAAACTGGATCCTCTAAAGCAGGAGAAGTTATCTGATCTTTTATATACACTTCACAGCAGCTGCGCCGTTACATTGCCTCCTACTGTGACTACGTACGTATACAATGCAGGTCTTTGTTGAACTCATATTAACTTTGTTTATTATTTTGATATTGCCGTATTTCCCCCAGGCATGACAAATAGCATGTAATGACGTTAGTGTCCTTGGCTGTAATAACTATTTAAAATGTTAATTACAGCGTGGTATAATAAGCCCCACGGCCCAACCAAATCATAAATAGTACACGTGCATGCGATTTACATCAATTTGGTAAAACACTGCTTACTAGTGTCGTTATATTAAAAATGCTAATTCACCTTGCATTATAATTTTATCTCGTTTGTTTAGTTTGCTAACTTTTTCTCTTCACAAAAAGGGATTTTGTAACTCCGTCTAAAGGGCAAGAATTTTCAGTTATGTTTTTGAAGTTGTTCAATAAACTCGCAACACATGTTTTATTGGTCCGTGAAATCACTTACATTTTTCTCATGAATTATTTGAAACCAGATGAAGTATTTTCTTTTGTTTACTTACATTAAAACTCGACTTTAACATCTTGTTACTCTAACACGTAATAGTTGAGCCCCTCTATTTCGCGATACTAATTTTATCATTTCGCTCCAAATTTAGAATCTTAGCCGTTGTTTGATCGCATAGAGCAAATAATGAATTTAACCGGACATTCTCTGTTTGCTATCTTTCAATCCTTAAATCAATCTTTTACAGTGAATATTTCGTGTTACACCATGTCAGTTATCAGCCTTATCAGGCGATATGGCTCTATCAAGTCTTTTTCTCCTGATCTCGTCAAAGCATCATTAAAATTAACTCGTCCATCCATGATTAATGTTTAGTTTTTTGCCTTTCCTGCTGTGTTCCTGCTGTTCATTACAGCCCAGTTAGAGCATAAACAATTTTCTGTCTACTCAGCTCGTTTAGTTTTCACTCTTCGAAGAGTTCCTTTTGGCCTATTTAAGTTTTCGGCTGTTTTCCTTTTCATTTAAGGTTCCTGGTGGCTTTCTAATACAACTGGTATTCTGAAAAAAAAAACTATGTGCACCCTCTCCTAATAAAACTCCTGGATCCGCCCCTGAGGTTGTTGTTGTTGTTATTAAAAACAGAGACAACTTCTCTTTTTGACTTAATTTTCTATATTTTAAACTGATTTCACTTTTCTGCTACTATGTTAATTTAAGAAGTTGTTTACCTTGCTCGTGCTAAATTTGTCACATTGCATTTATAGAGCGTGTAATAATTGAAGTGATGAGCGTTTAAACTACAGTACACAGTGACAGAAATATGCCAACGGACTTGTTTGTACTGTTCCTATTTAAAGCTACAGACTTGACAGGTTTTGACAAGTTTCCAAAGGTGATAATAACGTTGTTTACTAGTCAGATATGTGTGTTGACAAGAAGGCCAACTGATTGCGTCAATCATCACGTCTTTGGTCTCTACTTTTATTCTGTGTCACAATGATAGCAAAATCGCAGCTGCACCATAAGATTACGCACTCGTAGAAATTTGGCTCTCTATCAAATGAAAGGTATGTACGGTGCTTATCTGAATATCATAACATGTGTGAGAATTCTAATGCTTTTTTAATACATGCCGCATAATCCGTTCTTAATTCATTCTTGGCGCACGAATTGTGTGACAGCAAAGGTTTGTGTGTTTAACTTTGGATAAATGGCTTGGAATTTCTAAATTATCCTCGCGCAACACATATTGAAAAGCAGAAATATGCACCGATAAGCTGTATGTATCAATTGTGCGATCAAAAGGCTCTGTTACGAAATAGTGACATAGTAACAACAGTATTTAAAAACCACGAAATAGTAGCATTGTTTGAGTTTTGGGTTGTTCATGGCATGTGTAAATTCCAAACGTAGGCAAGGCTAGTTTGTGTGCACAGTACAAGAAAAAAAAAATTTATATTTGTGAAGAAGTTTATTTCTAGAGAATCGATCAATGATAAGATTGTTAACCATATAAAACTTTAAAAGTGAAAACAAATCGGGTGTTTGAAAAAATATATTCGTCGGTATCAAACCAATGTTTGAACGGTAAGACTTATTTGTTCAAGATATAACACCTTTCAACTAATGACAATCACGAATAAAACTCATATTTACAGATCATATGGGCAATTTCTATTTTGGGTCGTCAGCTAATTAATGCGTGTGTCTTCCGCGCTACAAAAATAACACGTAAAATTATTCCGCGGAAACGAAACTGACTCTTCATCTCTATTATAACAGCGATTCCTGTATAAAAATGAAAACTGTCAATCAAAAATTTTCATTCTATGTGGGCTTGTTAAATAATGTAATTGTTTTCAAAATATTTTCCGTGATAACACAAACACAAAGAATCTCAGGGCGGTGAAAAGACATGGCTTGTGAACGAAAGAAAATATATTTTGAGGATCGATTTCAGGTGTTATTATTCAACATTTATACTAACCAAACACTTTAAAAACAACTGAGTCATGTTGTTATCGACACTTACCTCACGGAAAACTAAACATGGCTAATGATTGTAAATGCTTAAGAGCTCGTAATGCCGTCTATTTATAATGAATTTTGAATAAATGATGAATTATGGAAATTAAATTGTGAACTGACTGGTGTTAGTTCACCATTTTTTCTTGCCTTCACCACGACTAAAATAGAGAGAACTAGAACCATTTTTTAATACTCGAGCGTTATTTTTAATCGTAAGTTGGATCACAGAATCGGGGAGTTTCTTAGCAGGCACTTACAACTGACCAATCTAAATAACGATGGTTAGCAAGCTATCTTCGCCGCATAAAGGTCAATGTATTCACTATTAGGAAAGGACAAAGAATACAACACACCTATTAAGCAAATTTAATTCTTTGAAAGTAAAATTAACGTGGCTAGCTGTGTTCAACCAACGCGTATTGATTTAATTTATCCTGCTTTACGCCGATTTAAAAACAATTTTGGACATTTTTTCTTGTGAATAGCCCATGCTAATTAGAAAGAAAGAGCGTCGATTTAGTTCCCCTGTCGAGCGATCCTCGACTATGTTGAAAAATCGAAATCAGCTTTTCGAAATGATTTCTGCAAACTTTAACTCGCGGCAGAAACAAGGACATGGACATTTAGTAAATTATGAGCTATAAACTTGATCTTAAAATGGGAAATAAAAGGAAAAACAAGAAAAGAAAAAAATCTTATCTAGATAATAGGAAATAGGAGGTGAAAAACTGACCCTGTTTTTCTTTCCATAAATTTTACTTTAAAATCAATATTATTCTGTTTTCGCTTTTTCGCGTTTATAAGTTGCCATGCAATAAGCTTTCTCTTCGTACAATGTCCATTTTGCCATACATGTTTTATAATAATTAATTTCATATTACAAGTAATGTTCCTATAAAAAACAAACCACTACTTACCACATAGAGTTAAGCGGATTTCGTCGCTAAATTATGAACTTTGCGTGAAACATTTATGCCAGTCTTCGTCATATGTCCGTTTTTGTAACCGTTTGTTAAAATGACACAAAGTAATGAAGAGGGAAGCTTGTCCTAAGAGCTAAAGAAGGAAATAAGCACCCGGTATTTATCTGCGTTTCTGTGAGGAGGTTGACGTCATGTGCATTGATCAGTTAGCCCCAGGCTGCTAGGATATTTGACCTTTAATTTCTCTGATATGAATTATATTTGTGTTGTCTATCAGGACCACATGTCAGCTATTCAGTGAATTCCCACCCAGTGAGATAAGAAGCGATATTTTTTTTCTGTTATTGCTCAACATAGTTTCCAGTACCATTTCTGCCAATGCATCCTAAAACTTAAAGAGTCTGGGATCGATGTTGGGTCGCTAATTGCTGACGTGGCACCGCCTCCTTCCCAGTTTTCTCGCGCTTTTGGAAGCTTAACGCAGAAGAAATTACAGAAAGAAAATTCGTTTATCTGATCTTTAAAAAAATGACAAAAAAATGTTGTAAGAAAGGGATTTGATCAATAATGAAATTATACAGGCACTAAAATAAGCCAAAAATTAATGCAAAAGTGAAAGCTACTTTCATCGCAGTGCACATGTTTTAAAGTTTTTTCTTCAATGTCTTTTATGTTCAAATAATTTTGAGTTCTCATACCTCATATCTTATAACTCAGCAACCTAAAACAAAAAAAAAATCATAACCGTGAAGGAGGTCTAATGGACACCCAGTCTTAATAAGCATAGAATTTTACGATGTTATTTCTTCATTTACTCCTTAGTTTTTTCGGTGTTTGGATAGCCCAATGAAACCCTGTTGCTCGTGTTTGGAGCCCCCATACATTAGACCAAAATCGACTCTCTTTCAATACATTGGAGTGTTTGATACATCTGAATAGATTTTGGATTTTCAGAGGCAGCTAGTTGCTAAGGTAGAAGAGGTATGAGCAAGTAGTTCACGTCAGAAAAACACTCGTGTGTCATTATTTCTTTCACATGCGGAATCGAATGACAGCCAAAACTATCAGTTTTTGTGGAAGAAATTCGAGCCTATTTCAACACGTGTCGAACGCTAGAAACAACTGAAGTCTCCTACCGTTGTCATATTATTAAACACGGTAATAGTGAATTTCCAAATTGCTTGCAAATAGTCTGTAACGATAGCAAACAACACCATGTTATCTTTCATCGAATTTATTTAGTAATTTCGCTTTTGTTTATTGCTCAAAAGTTCCGTGTTCAAAAACCCATACAAGTTCTTATATAAAGGCCTCCATTTTAAAATGTCCAGATATCATGCTTGGGTTACCTGTGGCGGTAATCTTCGATTATGAAACCTAATGAGTACGTTCGAGTATTGGTAGGATTGATATGTTACCAGAAATGGCTTTAAAATTACGGGCAGAACGCGTGAATTTTTAATTCGTGGTGATTACGCACAAAATTACTACATTCAAAATGAGCTTACAATGATTTCCTCACCAAAAGCCTAACAATTCTACGAATGATAAAAATATCGGGCACATTCAAGGCATCGATAAACAAATTTTGATCCTTATTCAACCCGCTCTTTGGACCAAATACTAACAATTTGAAAGCAAAATTGTCACTGTGTGAAATGTGAATTGCATGACAATGTTCACGCTTCTATGTTTAGGATGTTTATCTTCATCGTACGATTAAAACGGTTTCCACTGTTTTAACGACGTTCAGTCGCTGATTAAAACTCCGCTTCCCTGTATGATACGCCTGTAATACTCTCCTTGTCATTTTCGGTAGCATTTTAATTTCGGGCACACTTCAGCGATTTCTTCAAGTAAGAAATGTTTCCTGCTATCACAATATGCGACACCCATTTTTTTCTGCATATACAGTGTATAACAAGAACTACCCAGCACCACCTTGTGCGCTTGCTGAAAAATTAACTGAGACCACCATGCGCGCCTAGTTTCTTCAGATCGGGACCGGTTCGCATACTGCACCACCAACAAATAAATTATTTCTTATTCTTTTTTTTTTCTACAAATATTTTTCTTTTCCTATAATAACTTTTTTGCGCGCCGGGGAGTCCTAGGATGCCTCCTCGGGTTTTGGCCTCTGAGCCAAAACCCTGTGTGGGCAAACAACTGGAAAACTCAAAAGGTGTAGTGGCTACACAAACTGATACAGTCAAACCTCTCTGAGCGGTCACTTTTTGTAAGGAACAATACGGATAGCTGTTACCTTACCGGAACAGATCTGTTTGTGGGCCAATAATTATATTTCCGTGCACAGAATTATATATATTTTTTAGTACCAACGGGGGGAGGGGGAGTGCTACTCAGGTGTGGCCGTTGTAAAATCATCATAAGGAAATACTAAAAGAGGAATGTGTCTGTTCTTCGATTTGTTAGATTTAATGTGCTATATTCTTGCGGAAATTCAATACAACAGCAACTAGTGAGTGAAACGAGAAAATTCACAAAACTAATACAATCTCAAGAAACCTATTCTAGCAATATTAATATAATAATCTCTAGCAAAAATTTTAACTTTTCACAACAAATAACGGTTACCCAATTTTGTTTTATTATTTGACTGAGAATTTAACATCATGCAGTCGCCTTGTTATAAATAATTGAACAGACGTGTTCGTGAAATAGGCGCACCAAATTGTGTCTTAGTCTAGAAGTTTAAAAAGATTTAATGCGGACATTGTTTAATCGATGTACATATCCATGAGCTGTGTTTTTTTTTATTTTTGTGCCGAAAATTGATCTTCTAGACAGCATATCGCGCAGGTTATCTAGGGGCAGTTGTATGTGACGTCAGGTTAAGATAACGTGTTATCCAAGTCGTTATAAGAAATTGCTTTCAATTTTCTTTCTCATCAAAATGAGCGGCAGAGCAGTGATGCTGTCTCGCTTCGAGCGTCAGTTTTGTTTTATCTACTATACATTAAATACAAACATTTGTCAGGCTACCTTTACATTTGTTTTAATGCCTCCGGTCTGTTTTTAAAGTTTAATAACGTATAATGGGCGGATAACTGACCAAGACATCTCTCTTTAACTGGACTGTACGTCTACAAGATCCTAACAACAGAATTAATGCAATCAGTGCCAGACGTTCATTGGAGAAAGAGGTCCAGATAATTTGTAAGTTACAAATCATGCACCTCGCTTTCACTAAATGTGGGGAGCTATGTTAATTCGTGTCCAGCCAAATATCTTTTCGAGAACGACTTTGAGGTGGCAACTTTTTAAATTTATAATAGAATATATACTGGATAAAGTGCTATCCCACTTCCGTGAAAAAACTCTTCATAGACGTTTAATTTTTAGTAGTATTATTCCATTTACAATAGAAATGCAGTCGCCTTTTTTATGAATAATTGGGCGAACATTTTTGTGAAATAGGCGCACGACATGTCGTCTACTCTAGAAGTTTAAAAACATTTAATTCGGACATTACTTAATCGATGTTTATATGCATGAACTGTGTTTTTTTTTTTATTTTCTGCGGAAAATTGAACTTCTAGACAGCATGTCGCGCAGGTTGTCTTAGGACAGCTGTATGTGACGTCACGTTTAGATAATGTGTTATCCAAGTCGTTAAAATAAATTGATTTCAAATTTCTTTCTCATCAAAATGAGCAGCAGAGCAGTGACATATTAAAAATTGTCTCGTTTCGAGCGTCATTCTTGTCTAATCTACTATATAGTAAATACAAACATTTGTCAGCCTACCTTTACATTTGTTTTATTGCCTCCGGTCTTTCTTTAAAGTTAAATACGTTTAATGGACGTGGCCAAAGCATCTTTCTTTAACTCGCTTTCAATAAATGTAAGGAGTTATGCTATGTTAATTTATCTCCAGCCAAATATATTTTCGAGAACAACTTTGAGGTGGATAATAATTATGATTAATGATTTATGCAGTTAACAAATAGGTGAGCACCGCTCCAAAAATCTCTTTTTTTTTCATGAAACAAGTGCGACTTTCTTCACGCTCGGATTTAGGCAGGTTCAGCTTTTTGGCATTCAGCTTCTAATAGCCTGCGTTGCTGACGAACTAATCCCCGGGATAGTCCGTCTGCGAATCCGGCCCCCGCGTGTTACCAGGGTTTTCTATAGCCTCTGATTGGCTCTTGCATATGGCCGTTCTTTCATGCGCCCTGATTGGTCGAGTGGAAATTGTGAAACCGTGGTTAAGCTTTCGATGAATCCCAGAAACACAAAATAAACACGGCGGAGATCACGGCAGATCATCAGTACTAGTGCCTAAAATGTTAATCTTGTGGGGCTGTGAACGCTAACGGAACGTGCAAAGCAGCAAATAAAATAAATATACCATTGCGTTAGCAACTCCGACCAACAATTCGGTAACTCTTTGGCATTTAAATATGCCTCTTCATGTAAAAGTTGATAACAAACACTCGGGAGAACCGAACACGGCAATTGCCATTCAAAACCAGCCACATCCCTTCTGGTACATATAACACTTGGTCCACGAGGTTTAAAATGAACGATATCCGCGACAATCGGAAGGCAACAAAAAGATCGTTGCCCTAAAAAATATTTGACAGATTCTAACGGCGGAGAGCGTTTTAGTTTTGAAATCATTATCTTGCTTTCTTATCAAAATGAGCAGCAGAGCAGTGATATATTAAATACTGACTCGTTTCGAGCGTCATTCCTGTTTTATCTACTATAATTGTAAATACAAATATTTGTCAGACTATCTTTACATTTGTTTTATTGCCTCCGGTCTTTCTTTAAAGTTTAATTACGTTTAATGGACGTGGCCAAAACATCTTTCTTTAACTGGGCCTGCAAGTCTACAAGAACCTAACAACACAATTACTTCATGCGATTAGTTGCAAAAGTTCATTGGAGAAAGAGGTCCAGATGATTTGTAAGTATTATTATGTACCCCGCATTCACTAAATGTAAGGAGTTATGCTATGTTAATTCATGTCTAACCAAATATATTTTCGAGAACAACTTTGAGGTGCTAACTTTTATAATTTAAAATAGAATACTGGATTAATGATAATAATAAGAATAAGAAGAATAATAAGAAGAATAAATATTATAACTTTTCGTTATGATATTCTTGTTTCTCAGTAGCTCTGAAACCATATTTTAAAACCATTCAGTGTCAATCAGTATTTACATATTTACATTGTCTGAACGCTGAAACTTATTAACCATACCTTCAAAACTGTGAAACTGTGATTTAAAGTCTTTACATAATACTAAAATAAGAACAAGAAAGGAAAATTTATGCAGGTAACAAATTAGTGAGCGTCCTCGTGCTTTGATACGTTTCAATAACCCTTCTTTCTTAATGAAACAAGTGCGATTTTTCCTTGCTTGGATTGAAGCAGAGCAGGAAATAGTTACGCGGTTGCCTTACTTACTTCCAGGCTCGTAGCATTCAGCCTCTAACGGCAGAGAGCGTTTTAGTTTTGAAATCATTATCTTGCTTTCTTATCAAAATGAGCAGCAGAGCAATGATATATTAAATACTGTCTTGTTTCGCGCGTCATTTTTGTCTTATCTACTATATAGTAAATACAAGCATTTGTCAGGCTACCTTAACATTTGTTTTATTGCCTCCGGTCTTTCTTTAAAGTTTAATTACGTTTAATGGACGTGGTCAACACAAAGTTCTTTGACTGGACCTGTAAGTCTACAAAACCCTAACTGACACAATTATTTCATGCGATTAGTTGCAAAAGTTCATTGGAGAAAGAGGTCCAGATGATTTGTACAGTAAGTATTATGATGCATCTCGCATTCACTAAATGTAAGGAGTTATGCTATGTTAATTCATGTCTAACCAAATATATTTTCGAGAACAACTTTCAGGTGGTAACTTTTATAATTACCTACTAGAAGATGGTTTTCCATGTTCTATAAGAAAATAATGCACGCTTGAGGTCTCAAAAAGCTGCATTCAGCTGCTTTTCTAGACCTCAAAAGTGCATTATTTTCTTATAGGACATAGGAAAACCATCTTCTAGTGGGTTTTGAATATAGCATAGAACGGTGTAAAGATTCAAATAATTTAAAAAAAAAAAACACTTTTTCGCGCCCTTGCTGATCTGGATGAACAAACCCTACGCCAAGAAACCTAACGACAGCAATCAAATCCATTTTAATCCTGTTTCAAGATTGATCAACGTGTGAAAGTGAATTTCTATATCGCTGTACTTACCTTGAAAAACCTTTTGCAGCTCATTTTGTGTTTGCTTCGTCACTAGGCGTTGCCCTCGGCTTTGCCGTTGTCGACGTCGTTATTGCTTAATGTCCCTTATATGTGGGCAAAACGAACAACTTTATAAAGGAGCCCTGAGACGAACAAAAAAATGCGAGTTTGACAAGTCCTCATCTGTTAGGATCAATTTTTAAATGGTGTTCTCTCACAACCAGAATGAAAAATAATTTACATTCTTTTATTTGTGACAATATAAAGTCGTCAGTGGTAATTAATACTTAAAATCTTATTATCGGTAGAATCCACTAATTCAGTCTCTGGTCTTCAAAGTACTTGGTTATACTTTTTCGTTAATATGAAATTAAAATGTATCCGGCAAAATTCCATGTTGTCATATACTCTGACGTAGTGCACGTGCAGATGTCAGATGGTTGTAGCTCAGGGGATGAGAGATGGTGGGGGATATCTCGCTTGCTATAATTTAAAATTCAGTATTTAACAAGACAGCCTGTGGAGTGTCTTTTTTCTGGTGTCTATTACACCGGAGCGATGTTTCTTTCATTGAATACAACAACTTTTCAGGATGACTGACGAAAGGACAAACAATCCAATGAACCAATCATATATCGCAGCAACAACATGCAGCCAGTGCCAAGCGCGGGAAAATGGGCATAAATGACGTCAGAGTTGGGTTTTAATAATTCTGTGCGCTTAAAGGGCCTTTGCGACAACAATACGCATGTGCGTTCTTGATTGACACTGAACGTTTTTTGACCGATAGAAATCGCAATACTCCGGAACTAGTATGAACATCTGAGCTACATAAAGTTTCCGAGTCGTCTGTCCATCTTTGTCCATCTTATTTATTCAGTTCTTCTTTTCTTTAGAAGCAATGCAGCCATGTGGCAAAAGCAGCTTTCGTTCCGAGCTGCTCTGTGTACCTCCTCTCGAGGAAATCAAATACAATTTCTCGACGATGTTCCCAAAAAACACAACATTCCGTTTAAATCCTCCACAAATGAGCAAATAGTTCTTCAAAGCTGTTATTATAACTTTTACAGACCTCACAAGGTTGATGGAAAGGATTTTCTTCACAGAAATCAACTTTGAACAGTGGTTTTGTCGGGTCAGAAATCAAATTCCTGCACATGCGCAGAGGTGTGACAAGGGCCCCTTAACTGGTGTGATAATAACACGTGCACGTGTTTTTAATCAATGCAGAGCTAACTAAAAACAAAAATAGATTCGTACAGATTTAATTATACTTTTTGCAGTCAAAACCAGCTTAAACACGTAAAACTTTGAGATTCAGCACAGAACAGAGAACAGCTGCATTCATTTTCATTACTTTTTATTTCACATTTAACTAATGTTTAGCTTACTTCTGTAATGAATATATTTGAAAAACATGTCCAATATTCTAGGTGTATCGTTCGTTAAGTCAAATGAATTCTTGATTCTTGTATTCTTTTTTCACACATCTTTTTCAACTTCACGTAATTGAAAGTAATTCTAAATTATTTCTTGGTATGTAAAAGTGAACACTAAGTTATAATTTTAGTTTTCAGAGTTCATTAACTGTGGCTTACCTGCAATAAATGATTTAAAAGAAAGTTTAAATCAATAGATCGTTTTCTTGCATTTTTGCTTTAAAAGCTTTTTTTTAGAGTAAATACATAAAAAAAGGAAACATAATTCTTAGTTGATTCCCAAACTCCGGCCAGCTACTAATTGCTTTTTACTGCCATGCAGCAACTAGCACGTGTCAGACAAGACATAAAGCTTTTAAGTGAGTGAGAAACAATTTCCGACTGTCTAAAATACACTTTCATTACATTCCTTCTTCAACAGTACAAAAAGAAAACTAACGATCAGACAAAATAAAAATCGCATTGAACATCAATAAATGCGAAAACAGTTGCGGAAAACCGCCAAACTGCTCAATACTTTTAATTTGATGCAAGTCTGGAAATTTTGTGGTAGTATCAAGGCAGTATATCCCTTAGTCTTTTGTGTTAATTCTTTATTTCACTGACTGCGTAATTTTTACGTGCGTAGGGATGCAAATTTAACTAGCGTTTACGTACGTAACTCAAATTGAGTAAATATGAACGTGTGTTAATGACGTAAACCGTCAATACATTCTGGATTGTCTATTTAATTTAAACACGTAAAGCCAGCTTAAGTCACGTTCGTACCCAAAGTAAAAATTGTGCGTTAGTGAAAATCAATGATCCTTTGTTAGCTTCATTATCTATTATGACATCTTCCGTTTATCTGTCTTGACTTGGCTTGGGAATTGCCTTAGAACATACCGGACTTTAACTATGTTTTTATGTTGATCACCTAACAAAAATCTTTTTTAAGGCCTTTATTTAAAATATCAACCTTTGCTTCTACTGAAAACTCAATTTTTCTTGGATTTTCTCTCTTAGAGTTAATTGTCTTTTAAAACGAAATTAGTTTGTTCCAAATTACTGCGTGGTATAATGGTTCGCATAAGTTGCGAATATTGCTAGAAGCGTTATTAGAAAGATAAATTAGGATTCCCATTTGCTGAGTTCCATCGCTTCCGCTGCTATTATCACATTCCTTTCCTGCTCTAACTTAAAATAATTGCATCTATATCGCTTCTGCCATTGCTTTTTATTGAGATCGTTTCACCTTTTGCCACACGAAATTAAGACAGAAGCGATAACTAACACTGGAATAATGGCAGTGTTCATTGTGTTCACCTTCATAGTAATGTTTCTTTGTTTAATTTTCAGGTTTGCGCACCCTTATATCTCGCAATTGTATGCTAATGTATTAGTTTAGTGTTACATGTGCCATTTTGTCCTGGCTTTGTAAATTGGGAAGCACTTCCGAGTGATATAGCTTCAGTAAATAATTTATTTGTTCCTGAAAATGAACCCGCGCAAGCTATATTGGTATAGTAGAGATTTTGCCAGACGCTTTTAATAGCTTCAATCAGCCACAGTGAAGATTACGTGCACGTGGGCACTGTTTCGATTAGTATTTATTGGGCTGACCTTGCAATTCATTTTAACAAACTCTTCTGTTTTTGTTCGCTGACTAGGCACAAACTGCAACTCGTTTTCGCTGGACGTTTAGAAAAAGACGGTTCCATTTAAACCAGAAGGCATTTTGCAGTTAAGCCACAATGATCCGCATTGCTTGTTTTAACAGCTCATCTCAGAGATGAACGACTCCATCAGCAACTCGTCGAACAATAATCAGACTGGAGGCTCCACAAGTTTCACAATGACCGAAGTTGAACGTAACTTCAAGACTGTGTTTTACTGCTGTCTGTTTATTATTGGTTCATTGGGAAACTTCCTCGTCATTGTAGTCGTAAAAGGAAAACGCAAACGAACTATAAATGATTATTTCATTTCAAACTTGGCAGTCTCGGATCTAACGTTCTTGTGGTTTTCGCTTCCTGTCTATACGTATGAGCTTTTTCGGGCATTCTACAAGAACGTATTTTACTGCAAAGTTATTTGGCCCACGATGTCAGTTACTCTTTCTGTCAGTGTCTTCACCCTAACGTCCATGGCAGTTGAACGGTGTCGAGGAATAATCAATCCGTTGCAACCGAGAATCAAGCTGCGAGCCACCTTGGTTTGGATTTTCCTCATATGGATTGGCGCTTTCGTCACGATAGTTCCATTAATGGTCGTAACGCGCTCGGAAAACGTGATGTGCATCGAAGAATGGCCGAAGTTTTCTCATCGGCAAGTCTACACTGCAGTGCTGTTCGCACTTCAGTATGCCATCCCTTTGATCGTGATTGCCATTGCGTACCTAAGAATTACCATTCGCCTAGTCACATCCCACGCACCAATGCGAACTTCAGTCAACTCTCGCGGACAAGTGGTCAGACAGAAGACAAGGAGCGAAAACGTTCAGATCATACGGACATTAGCCGTTATTGTGATTCTCTTTATGGCCTGTATGTTACCCAATCAGATTGCGTGGATGTTGTTCGATTTTGGCGGCGATTCTCAAAAGGAACTCTCCCATGCTTTTTGGATCAGCGCAGAAGCGCTCATATTCCTTCACGCATGCGTGAACCCGATTGCTTACGGGTCTTTAACCGGTCAGTTTCGTCAAGGGTACGCTCGATACTTGCGATATGTGTTCCGTTGCAGGAAAGCGCGAATAGCTTCCCCCGATTCTTCGGAAAACCTGGCACACGAAAGGCACACTCGACGAAAGCGTAGCGGGGTCATAGTTCACGGCTCTCTCAAATGCAAGAGTTTCGTTGAGCAAAGTCAAACTACAAATTTTCAAATGCAGTCTTCGCCAAGTTTATCCCACACCGGAGACACTAATCGATGTGGAAGCCCTTCATCCACTTTGTCTTCTGCTCCGCACCAAAACAGCATAGAAATCCTTATAGCAGCTACTAACATACCAAATTACGTCGTTCAAACGAAAGCACTTGTAAACTTGTCCTTTGCTAACTCTGCATTTGATGTATCTGATGACGAAAAAAATGTGCACGACACGAAATTGTAATGTAAGGTGTAGACGAAGCACTCTTTGTTACTCTAAATCTCCTCAATTTTTATATAGTCCTATGATGTCAGTAGCTATACCTGAACCAGGGCTGTAAACACTGCAACACTTTAATTGTGTATCGGTGTCTACACAGAAAATTAATTCCATTACAAACAAGGCTATTTCACGGTAGCCGTCTTTGTTTTACCCTGCTGTAAAATATAATTGATATGATCACTAGCAGGAATAATATATAGACCCTGAGCGGGATTACCTTCTGTTCGCAAAAAAGGAACATTTCTTTAAAAATTTTAACCGTAGCCTTTACATCTAAACTTTTTAAATGGAATTTACTAATATCCAGGAATTGACTAACATCAGACTGCTCGTTTGAGGTCTTTATTGACCAATGAAAACCAGAGCGTGGAACGGAGATTCAAGCCATCTTTCTTAACTGAATACTGATTCTGGATAGAAACCGAAAGCAAGAGGCGGTTCTTGTTTTAGCGTGACTTATAGTGACTGATCTGCTAAATATAAAAAATTCGATAAAATTTTGAGCTAGCTGTTTTGTATAATAATTCAATCGAGCCAGCGCTCCTAGCGTAAACAGTCAATCAGATTGCGAGTTTGCCAATAGGTCAGACTTGAAAGCCAAGCTGTAACAACCGGAACTTAATCGGACAAGAAACCTGCTAAAAACAAACCAATCAAAGATATTTTTTGTTTTCTAGGCCAGCTTGTTTACACAAAAACTAAAGGACGAGTACTGCCACAATAAAGACGATAGAGTGTTTTGTCTGAGAACTATCGGTCTGATAGTTGCCCCATGGAGAGCATGTTAGCCCTCGAAGCTTGAGTTCGCTTCTTAGGCTAGTATTAGTTTTAAAAACATCACATTTTCGCGGGGCAACTATTAACCGATAGCCGTTCCTCGACAAAAACAACTCTTTTGTTTAAATAGAATGGCTTGAGGAACAAAAAGGACTAGGAATAGTAGTAAGGAATATTATGAGACGCAGAAAGAAACATGCGTGTTTGTTCTTTATTTTTCTGTCAGCGTTGCTGAATGTTAACTTCACGATTGCAAGCTGTTGTCTCTATTTGTTTTTGTACTTTTGTCAAAATAACATTGCGGCCGCTCCTTGCACTACCAATAAGTTTGCTTAGTTATATGCTTAATCCTTTTCGTTTTACTAGCAAAAACAGTTCAAAGTAGTAAACCTTAATTGCCACAAAATAAAGCTCCATATTTATTTAATGGACCAATAAAATACAGGTACAAAAGATTGAATACGTTAAAAATTTAAGAAAAATGCACACACTCTTTTGAATTTGAAAGACATGTTTCGGACACAACCGTATCCATCATCAGTTTCAGGATGTTTACAAGTTGTGAAAAATATTTATATATACAACGGGTGATAGAAAACTACAATAAATTAACACCACAGCTAATTACATATTACATCATACTTAAGGGGATAATATGTAAAATAAAGTAAACACTAAACGATATATAATTGTTGACAAAGTATTCACTACCTAAGTAAAACGATTTCTATACAAGGCTTACAAAAATATAACATATTATAAGAACCGAATATTTCCGACGTGTAGCCATCATCAGAGTAGATGATGGTCTTTTGGCACATAACCTTCATCCTAGGCTGATGATAACAATACGTCGAAAGGTTGTTGTAATATTTTTTTAGGATAGAGTTTTTTTTAACCTGTGAAACAACATCAAGCAACTAGTGCGCAACAGTCAATACTAAACAAAAGAAATTGGGTGTATGGAATTAGTGTGTCATACTATCTGAAAGATTACTATTCACGGGTTAAGTAAAACCACTCTATGTATTTACCATTATTGGGGTTACTCAATTGTTTTAAGTAATAACTGCGAATGATGAAAACCTGCTAACTCCAGGAAAACACTTTCGGGCGTTATCCTTATTTACTCTAAAGTCAAATAATACTACTAAAAAAAGTTGTGATGAGCCAAGTCTCCTTCGTTTCGGTATCCTGTCACAACACAAACAATGCTCGGACAGTTCCCAGTCTGCCCATCTCCTCCCCAGGCCTTCGTCAGTAATTAACTTAACGATCCGTTTCCATGGCGAGGCATTTACCAACGAATTACCCAGAAGGTGGAGTGCATTTACCTAAGTGACTTTGAAATACGAATGTTTACGCTATTCGTTGTAAAAATGCAGGCCTCTTGAAAGAATAATACTTCAGAAATGAATCATAATTATGAACTCAGTAAGCACATTTCAAATATATTTGTAAAACGAAGAGACCTGAAGTCGACACTCGAGGTAAACGTATTTTGAAACAGTTTTTTCTGTCAGTAAAGTTATTGTTCGAAACAGTTTTTAAAATAGCGGAGCTCCGGCGCGCGAAGCGCACCAGCGGAGCACCATGGGTAAGGAATTTTGGTAACCTATCGATGCGAGAAATTTTGGTTCTGACGTCAGCGTACGCCCACCCGCCCGTACAGACTCTCGGGGAGGGGGAGTGGAGTCGTAAGGCAGCCTTACCGGGGATGGGCGGAGGAGAGTAAGCTCTGGGAGATCGGGAGCAGATGAATGCCATCTCTACGGCACATCTCTACTTAGTATTACTTAATTGAAGCACTGTCTTCGGTTCCTGCGTGCTCAGAGCCGGTCAAGTTGACTGAAGTGACGGATAAAAGACTGTTAAAAGCTACACCGAAAGGAACAAAGATATTGATCTTCGCTGATAATTCAAATTATGTATATGTCCGTCGGGTGTGAGATTATTACGAACATTGGACGAAACTACCGTTTTCGTTGCTTCGTCTCCGATGTTTTTTGGCTGGTTTGAAAGCTTTGCCCTGCAGAATTTACAAGCCTTCTCAAAATATGAGGTAACAAACGTAAATGTACACATTTTGTTATGAGAATCTGTTTATAGTTCATTTATGAGCGAATTCGATGTTGTGTCGGTTTTCAGATCTTCCCGTCAATTATTAGCTTAAATTTCGTTAAAACGGCTGCTTTCAAACCTTTTAGCTTTAATCACTTTTGTGAACTTTTGCCTGTGAAATGTTTCGTTTCAAATATTGTGTTTTTTTAGTTAGTGGAGTTAACTGTGAGGTTCATCGTTGGATTTTGAAAATAATATTCAATTATTGAGCTACACGGATCAAAAAGATGATTTTGCGCGCTGCATTTGCAGAAAAATCCCGCAAACAAATCAAAGCAAAACACGAGTAAACCTTCGGCAACGATACTTCACACCAACGATTTAACGATTTATTATCCAACTGCTCTATTTTACTCGCTTGCATTTTTGTCATTTTGGTGAGTGTGTTGAAATATCGTACGCGTGATAAATTTTTAGATTCGTAAACTAGTATTTCCGCGGTACTCTGTAAAGTGCGGAAACGGACGGCGGACGGCAAAAAAATAAATAAATAAATAAAAATAAAATAAAAATAAATATTAAAAAACAATACAAATTATAAAAATGCTTAGAAAGTACATGAGGATAACTTTCGAGAAGGCTTCGCCGGAAATTGCAGAAATACTATTCGTGCACTCGTATATAATCTCTTTATCTTTTTTCTTTGTGATTTAATACCAAACTATGAAACCTATTTCATATTGAAGAGGAAATTAAAGATACTAGGTACTGTATTTGTCGTATCAGTTTATTTTTTAAACAGGCAAACTAATTAAGTGAATTATTTCCTACAGGAACAGGTGCAGTGAGGTGATCCTGGCTGCAGAAAATGAGTTAATATGTCTCCCCGGACCTAATCACTATAAGGTCAATTTCCGGCTGCGTTGCCAGCGTGGTTGGTTCAGTGGCCGAGTGGTTAAGGCATCCGACTAGTAATCTGGAGACCCGGGTTCAATTCCCGGCTGGACCACATTTTCACTCATTTGTATAGTTGTGTTTATTTCTGTTCCTATTTAACTGTGTATGTATTTATTTATCAGAAATCGCTGTGAATCGCCTTCCGAACGGGAATAGGCTGGTGATCCTATATAAATGAGGCAGTCAGTTGTCCAGATTCCCCACTCCACATTTAATTTAATATAAACTTTGAAATCGAAAGGAAAAAACAGTTTTTGGAAATACGACAATAACGACAAATGAAATTTTAACTTTTAAAGATTACCATTTTACTGGTGAGTTTATAGACTGGGAACATTTCACTGCAATTGATCGGTCAGAATAGACCAGGTAAACCCCTAAAATGCTTCAGAGGCAGCTTTTGCCTTCTTTGAAGATTGGAGAACCAGTCAAATGCAATGAAGTGGTACGTGCTGTCAATTCCCTGTGTGAAGATATTATTAGCAAACGTGACGAAATCTATATATTTACATGTGAAAGATATATCGTTATTGTGTGACGATTATTTTTCTCAGTGAGAGAAATCCTGGTAATTCACTCTAGTTTATGATATTATAAACCGAGATTCTTTACGAGTGTACGAATAGCATTTCTTTAATTTCCGAAGCCTTCTGAAAATGATCCGAACACTGTTACAAATGATAAATTCTTACATAAATACTGGGACCGCGGAGCATTTTTCTTATTGGGGGTGGGGGGGGGGGGGGGGGGGCTGACTAGTGACTTGAAGTGGGGGGCTTTAGAAACTCTTCTCTTAAAAAGTCTTTATCTTTTCGGAAATATTGGGGTGGGGGGGGGGGACTAAGCACCCCCAGCCCCCCTTGCTCCGCGGTCCCTGGAATAATTACCATTTTCTAAACATTTTTTCGCGGGTTTCCAGCAGTATCCGACTCATTTATCTCATTTTAATATTTTTTTATTTTTTTAATTATTTTTTTATTATAGTTTCTTCATATTTTTATTTATTTTTATTTATTTCTTGATTTTTATTTATTTATTTATTTTTTTTGCCGTCCGCCGTCCGCCGTCCGCCGTCAATTTCCGTACTTTACAGAGTCCCTATTTACGCCGGTTTTTATATTGCGAGCTGCCTGTGCTTGGATGAGTGAGTTCAGACTTTTTCTATCGCACATAATTGCCTGTTAGAAACGAAGAAAATTCATTCACTTCTCTGGATAAAATTCTCTAGGGCATTTAGCAATGTGTACGATAAAACATGCAGCGTAGTATTCATGCAACCAAACCAAGATGGTTCAAAACTACATTGTAAGATTATTAGACAGCGAGCATCACTTCCTAAATCACAAACTGTCACAATTCTTTAAAAAAACTGCTTAAAAATGACTTAAACCGGCTCCCAATGAATTTGCTGAGTTAGTTTTGCCGCTGTGATTTTCTTTGTTGTGGTGTGAGTTCATTTTGTTTAGCCGCGAGCTCACTTTGTTTTGCCTTGATTTGATCTTTTGCCTTGACTGTTTTGAAGTAAATCATAACAAATTTCTTCGCCTTCATCAAGGTCCTTTTTACATTGAATTACCCTTAGAGTTATGAAAAGTCTTTGATGTGTGCGCCTATGAGCGTACGTGCATGAGGAACCCAATAAAGTGCAGCGACATGTACCTATATGGGCAACCGTATAAGCTTAGAAATAGTGTGTGGCTACTTATTAATTGGGAAACAATGCAAACTCAAGCAAAAAAATAAATAAATAGGAGCTCCGTCTTTAGGGCTGCCTAAATCTATATATTAATGTCCTTTTCCACAATGGCAAGGTGTTGAATCTATTCAAACAATGAACTTGGAAAGACAAGCAACTGTCAAGGAGGTCTGCAAAAAGTATTAATACCACAGAGTCGACGAACGCGTTAACACCAAATATCTTGACAATATCATAGTTGATGAAAAGTTCAAAATACTGTTTTGTTACATTCCAAAAGTTTGCTGCTCTCAATGGAAGACCGTATTGGCACGCCTTCGTCGACCAGAGCCTAAATACTACATTCAGGATCAGATTCAGGATCCCAGAAAATTTAAATTCTGAAATAATTATCCAACAGATTACACTGAGAGAATGATTAAAACGCTCCTATCTGCCTATCTTGAAAAATCAAGACCAAACTAACCTTGAGGCAACTATTTGGAACGATTTTTTTCATGTTTGCTGAAAGTCTACTCGATAGATGCGAACAGAGTGCCAGAAATAAACTTACATTACCATTCAGTGGCGCTCAGCTTTTCAATTGCCTCGAGGAGGCACACTCTGTTCGGGTGTGACGAAAACTAGGACCCTCGAAAACTAAGACCTAAGTAAGACCTAAGACCAATCTTAGTTTTCGTAATTACGAAAACTAAAAAAATGTGGTCGATTTATGAGCAGAACGACGTAGCTTGAAGTGATAAATGTTAAAGAATGTCACACAACTTCAATATTACTTTGGCGTGACTTTATGTCGGCAGTTAACAAAGTTTTGCAAATCGCTAAACAGAGGCTGTCACCCCATATTTTGAGTAGCAAGGTGTAGTTAGGCGTCGTAAATGTTTGGGGTCTGTTGAAATTGCTAGCGCTATTCTATTTTGACTTTTTTTTTTTAAACTGAGGCGATAGACATTCTAAAAGTTGTTCGCCTCTCGTTTGTAAACAAGTCTACCTTAGCGACAGTGTTGACAGATGTATGGGAGATTGATCAAATGGGGTCTTGTCACGAAAACTAAGACCTGAGGGCGAGCATAAACAAGTTTCCTTAGCACAGCGAAAATTGATTTACTTTGCTCTTTTAAGTCTGGATACTACCATTCCAAAAACAAACTACAAAATGTATTCGATTTATGAGCGAAAAGACATTCGGTTATAAAAGGAATGAGAGTTGAACTGTATGTCACGCAACCCTCGGGTTCTAAATGTGCCTAAAAATAATCATATCAGTTTTGACTGCAATGGGTCTTTGTACGTTATTTCTTTAGGCCTTTGGAGTGCATAAAAGTAGCCCAAAGTAGCGTTAAAATGATCGCCCACGATCGGCCCATATATTGACTATAGTGAGTCGACCGAGTCGATCTATTCGTGTTTTTTTGCTGTCGTTGTTTCTTTTTTATGCAAAGCAAGTCTTCTCGTCTTTAAAAATACATTAATATTGATAAAAGAGCATTTCTTTCCTTCCATTTTTTAATCGGTTTTTGGGGGTCTTAGCGTTTTCGCAATTTTGACTTCACAAGTTGAATAATGGCGGGTTTTGTGACTGTGCTGTTGTGCTTTGTAGCCATGCTAGATAAATAAAGTTCACTTATCTTTTTTTCTTTTGCGAGGTATTTTGCGAATTTATGGGTTCTTTGGTCGTTAATTCCTCGCTAGCCGTCACTGGGTTACAGTAGATCACAATTTGGGATTAAAAGATGCAAAGTCAAGTATTTTATGGAGCGTTTCTCGCAATCAGTTGGATCACGCCGAGGTCAGTCGTTACAAATTACAGTTAAAGGTCAAATGAACCAAAATTTCGAATTTTCTCTTTTTAGGCCAACTTGTTGATTAAGAACCAAATAAACACATTCCGAAATTTCAAAGTAATTGGACTGTGCAAAACAGAGAAATTTCAAGTTGAAAAATGCTTATTTTAGGCCTTCATAATCGTAGAGCGCTCGGGAAAATTGTCGAGAAATTTTCGGAACTTAAAACTGTGACGTCATTATTGGTGTGCTGTGAAACTGCGAGAAATTCAAAGTCTTTCAGTGATGAAGCTCACAACAATGGGATATCATGGTGTTTTGTGCAGCACCAAACTGCTTAAATAATTTTAAGTCGAAAGTAAATACGTTTAAGGCCTGTTCTAAACGTCGTGCTACTGCCGTGCCGAACTCAAATGAATTTGGCCTGGCAGTGGCATGACGATAGCACGGCAATGGTTTCAAACGTCGAATTTAATGCAGCCGCGCCAAATTCAAATTATATCAGAAACAACAAAACAAACTGCAAACTGCAAAATAGCTTAAAATACATTGAGGTAATTTATGAATTTAGTTCGGCACAACAATAGCACGCCGTTTGGAACCAAGTCGCGCTACTGCCGTACGGCACGGCAAGTTCTGCCGTGCTAAATAGTCGTGCCGAACTTAATTCAGCCTGCCGAACTGAATGGTTTCAAACGTCGTACTATCGCCGCGCCTAAGTCGAATTTAATTCTTTAATTTAGTTCGGCACGGCAATAGCGCGACGTTTGGAACAGGCCTAAGTTTCCAGCAAATTCAAAGCTCAGGAAACAATGGCTTTTGAAAATGAAAAGAAAAGAATTTAAGCCAGACAAGAACTCTCGCATTTGTGCGGTTCATTTTACCGACGACTGCTTCAGAGAAAATCTGGCGATACGTAGGTTTCTGGTTCTGATTTCAAGCCGCTCAGACTCCACCTCAAAGAGGATGCTATGCCGATTAGCTTTTTTTGTTCGGAAAAGAAATCACGGGGAAGAATGCCTCCCGAAGCACAAAGGTCCCCCTGTCCGTTCGGCTTTTGCTAAATGAAGGAAGTTAGAGGTATGCATTTTGCACCTTTCTTATTCTACCTAGAGCTACATAGAGTATTTGTTATGATTATTAGCACTTTTACTTTGTAGGTTTGGCTGGTCATGATCAAATATTAGAATTTGAATTCGTTAGTTCAATATCCTCGTCAAATAAATAAATTTGTTTCCATGCACGTGCACGTGCTTTTTGACGCGTATAAAATTATGCTTCAAAGGTTATATTTATGCTGGGTTTACAACCGTTAATTTCGAGCCCTAAATAACATGTACTGGCTAAATAAATATGGACCAAAAAACATCTAATACAAACATAACTCACAGTCTCCGCGTAGACAGTGTGTAAGTGCTCAGTATTTATTTTGGCCACATCCTAGGATAACTTATGCTGGGTTTACAACCGTTAATTTCGAGCACTAAATAACAGGCACCGGCTAAATAAATATGGACCAAAAACAGCTAATACAAAAACAACTTACAGTGTCCACAGGAACAGTGTGTAAACGCTCTGTATTTATTTCAACATTGAATTTTCCTTCAGTTGAAAAATAAAACGACACGAATTTATTCATTGAAAGTTTTACCCTGCGTGATGCTTTTGCGGGTTTCGAATTTACATTGAGAAATATCCTTACATTCAAGTTAAATTTTTGAGTAAAAATTTATTTTTGTGTTTTGTTTGACTTTCGAGTACGGAAAAGAAACAGTGAATTCAATCTTGGATGTGGCTTTTGGCCACATCCTATGCAAGCAGCACACGTCCTGATAAGAATTACGTGCAAATCCAAAAAACTGCATTTCACTTGGGGTATATAACAAAATTAATTGTTCTATACCAAGCTGAGCAGACTGATGATTTTTATACGCCATCCAGTGTTTGAAAACCTCCTATATCGTACAATGTTTACAATTTTACTCAGTGCTTTGATAATTATAAATCTTTGAAACTGGATTCCAATGTAGTAAAAAATATATAACATTGTTTAAAAAAAGCTTAGATCCTTTCAGAATTATTTGAATTACTCAGACTGACTGAAACTCTCAAACTTTACATTATTCGCTTTTTAAACGACGATCGTCTCTTCGATTGCAAAGCCGTAAAATAAGACTATTACGTCACAAAATTCAAAGCTCGATCCACTCCTTCCATTTCAGTGCGCGGTCATTTTGGAAACGTTCTCGTGAAGTCTTCGGAAATCTTCGCAGTTTTTGCTATAGTTCGCGCTTTAAGGCTCAGAAAGCAAAATTTCGCCTTAAGTTTACTTAATAATGAATTCTTCTAGCGTTTGGTTGCTTCAAAATCGCTAAAGAAAGAATGTCGAAATTTTGGTTCATTTGACCTTTAATGTATAAGATCAAATAGCGCGTACCGTGACGCTTACGTCACACGGTCTCAAATACAGAGCCTTGTCTGCCTGTGCTAATGACATGCAACTAATCCCCATCGAAAAAGTCTTTTCAAACAGGGATTCAATCCGTAAGGCCAGGGAAGCCTTTTTAATCTTAAAAGGCAGGACAATTGATCCCGAAGGTCTTAACATCCGCGAAGAAACATACTGATTTATTTATCTGTACTGTTTTATCAGCTATTTTACTATTTTTAGTTTATTTTACTTTATTTCAGTTTACACTGTCTATTATTTCAGTTTACACTGTTTATTACCTTTACGTATTTCCGGTATTACGCAAAATACCGCAATCACTACATATAAAACCCTTCCAATGTAATTTCCCATTGTAACTGAAGAAGGCTGGTTTGGCCAGCCGATTATAGTACACAAATTCAAAACCTTTCTACGTTGTATCGGTCTCTGCGTTTCTTAAAGTCTTCATTTTTCTTTTTTAAACCGATCAGATCCTTATTGATCCAACGTATACCAGTAGGATCATCGTCCACGGTTGCTTGCTTGCTTAAACATTTTTATAATTAACTTAAGGTCTGGAGCATATAAACCCTTTAAGTGCGAAAGTCGACTTTTGTCGACATTTGGAGGAGTGGTCATTGAACCACATGTGACGTCATCAGTTTACATGTCAATCAACTTTTCAGATGAGCAACTGACACAGCGTGGATTGATCTTTCCATAGGACCATGCATTTGCTATATCGACTGCATTCTGATGGAGTTAATCGAAAAAAACAGGCTGCGTTTTTGGTGCAAAATCGGTGCATAAACAGGCCAACACACCTGTAATTGATCAACGTCCCCTTTTTAGGGTTTACCGATGATTTTTTCCAAACTTTTCCTGCCAGAAAGAAGGATGTGAAGAGCAGAAAGGAACGAGGATAGGAAAGCAGGAAAAAAAGAAGGAAAAGGAGCAAGAGAAAATTTGGAAAGGATTCAGAAAAAAAAAAAAAAATTGGCTTATCCGCATGCACCCAAGTGAAGAATTGTACATTGTTACACGGATTCTCTGCGATGTAAAAAAGTGCTTTTATAGCAAGTTTTGAGCAAAATTAGCATCGTAACAACAAAAATTGGGTTAAACGGTTAAAAAAACGCGTTTTTGGGGGGAAATTCAGCAGTGAAAGGGTTAATACGTATCAAACTCGAACGAGCGTGAAAACAATTAGTACTGAATGTTATTAAATTATTTTTCTTCCCGAGAAGCTTGCATTACTGGCTGATGATATTAAACAAGGTCGAGAGACCACAGTGTTTGAGCTTGCGCAGACAAAAAATTAAAGTTACTTGACGAAAATTATTTCTGAGTTATCGATAACAAAAAGTTATCTATAACTTATCCAATTTAAATTAAAAGACAGTAAAACTTTAATCAAGGGACCGCAAACGGAAATGCGGCTAACGTATATAGGATCCAACAAGGGATCTGATCAGCAGAAAAATAATAAATGACAAACAATACGGCAAGACTGATCATACCACGTGAAAAAAGACACGACTAGAGCCGATATAGCAGGATTGCAACCGTGGACGGCTGTTTCGTCCTTATTGGAACTCTTCAGCACGGTGTAGCGAATCTAAATGAAGCCAGCTAAAGAGCCAACGCAAATATATTGCTAAATAACCCGTACAGTATTTCTGATTCGGGGGACAAGTGAGTTCCAAGTACGGAATTCCAGGCGGACTCTTACATGAAATAGACGGGGATGCCGGTCGGAAATTTTAAATTAAGCCCCTAAAGGAGACCCGTCCGGGCGAGGAACAAGCTTTTTTAGCCCTAAAAGATACCACTTTTAAACATTTTTAAACATTTTCTTATACGTTTCTTCGCCTGCAACCCTAAATGAGACCTCGATTTTAGAAATATTAGTGCTTTGCCCGGAGTACCCTAAGCGATACCAAAAAATCCGAGTTCCCCCCCCCCCCCCCCCCCAACCCCCGATACTCAAGGGAGGGATCAACGGAGTAACGAATATATAAACGTTTCACCTACAGTCGTTTGTTTGTGGTCAGCGGATAATACCGGCTAAATAAGTCAACATCGATATTGCTATACATTAACCACAATATGTCACTCGTGATCACTTTCACACGCAAACTTAAACTTACAAATAGACTCCTTAGATTCATTTGAAGAAACTGCAATGGGCCGACGAAATAGCTTTCTGTTTGCTCTGTTTACTTTTGCTTTTATTGCAATTTGCTTTAATGTTCTGTACGTGGAACGGAGCGACGCCCCGTCATTCATTTACAAAGCAGGTGAGAGAATAATACATACGTAATTATTGATTCAAGTTTTATCACACCTGTACTGTTCTTGCTTTGCGAGTTATTGTAACTTATGATCAGTGCGGCCGCCAATTATTGAACAGCGAACCGCGATAAACATCGACTTATTTGCTATTATATATTTATCCACAACATCCAATTTGATGTGAATGAATATGATGATATTGCAAAGTCATGATATGGACATTTAACGCATGACATTGCGGCCTTTTATTAAACATATAGCAAATATATAGTAGTACTTGCTAATAAAGAGATTGACAGAATACTATTCTTGACTTAAAGTAGCTACTCAATACCTAAACTCAAGGCGTAAATAACGAAAATGGTTGTCAAGAATGCGTGCAAGCTTAACGAAAGCGGCCTCGAAATTTATGACGCCAACAAGGGTAAAGCCACTCTTTTTCACTAATGGTCTAAAACAAATGAATTTATTTACCATCGTTGTCTATTCCGACTTGTCAATTCTCGAACTTAATTAATTGAAGTCTCGTATGATCCATAATGAGAAGACTTACACCGAGGTATGCCTCCCTCGATTCAGCTAGCTGTTCTAAAGTGTGTCCAATGACAAAATTGGCGAAACTTAACATAGTAGGCGAATTTCAGCTAAACACTTATGTCAAAAGCTAGATAGGAGCAACAGTCCCCTAATTAACTATGATTGGAAAGTGCAAAACTACAATATTACGTAGTCATTATTCCAAGAGGAAGAGATGCTGAATTCAGGCTAAGATGGAGCAAAATAACGAAAATCTATGTTCAGAACGTGCGCCGAACCTTAAAAGACGCTCGCCATAAAATGACGCCAAGGGTTTTGAATTCGGTTTTTGTTCATCAGCAAACGTCCAAAACAAATTAAATGACATTGTGTGAACAAAAATGCGTTCAGCTTTCAATTTTCGATAATAGTTTTTATTTTAATTTTGCAAACAATATTGGGCTCATCAAAATTCAGCTATAAGGGTTTTGCTTTGAGCTCAGTAAAATTGCAACCTGTGCCGGTTCGCATTAAGAGGGGGCATTGGAGCTTTAATGTGGTATTGCAGTATTCTTCAGACCTGCGGGATAAAATTTTTTTCCTTGGTTTGGTCAACAGAAGTCAGTATAAAAACTTATTCTTTACGGTCCGTTAGGTCTTTCGAGTTTCATGTCGTTTCGAAACTTGACTTTATATGGAACATGATGGTAAATGATTGTAAGCCGTGCTAGTTAATCTGCAATTTCATTGTTTTAACGACCACTTTAAAGACCTGTCACTGAAACTGCCAGTAGATGCAGGCTTGCTGTGAATCGCAATAATGTCCGAATATTTTTGTGGTGTATCGCGGTATCCTGCACCCCTCACCCCACCCCCACCCATCCCTCACCAATGTCTCCCTCCATTAATCAAGTGTCAATTAAATAAAATAATAAAAATAAATAAAATCTCACGACCTTTCTTTAACAGGACACAAATCTACTACTGGACGGGACTCAACCATGGGCGTAATGACACAGGTTTGTTGAGTTTTGATTATTACTTTTGTCAATATGCGTGTTTCCACAAGTTTGCTATTCTGCAAGGACAGTGAGCGCTTTGAAAAAAGAAGCATATCCTCACTCTAAAAAGTGATAAAAACAATTAATTAGTCCTATGTCTTACCAAAAAGATCAGTTTTAGACCCCCAAATTGGGCCGTTTCGGTGAGTAAAATACAGTACTATTTTTGGGGCTAATTTAGCTCTTTTGGATCGGTATCGTTTTAGCCCCAGTGAACAGGGTAGAAATAGCCCTGTAAAAGGTGGTCGAGACGAACACACAGAAGGGCTGTTTTGGAAAAATGGGGGGGGGGGGGGGTAGTTTTGGTTTTTTAAAGGGTTGAAATGGTACGTTTGCATGGCCACATTAGCCCTTCTTGAGCCGTTTCATGCGTTCAGAAAGACAGGAAATTGGCCCCCATTTCAAGGCCTGCAATTTAGTCCTATCTATATTCAAAAAAGTACTTTTAATGACTAAATTAGCATCATTATGTCTGAAACCACATTTTGCGTAAGGGCTGTTTTGGGCCATGAGTATTTAAAATAGCCCTATTGCAAGGACTAAAATGGTTATTGGCATGCATAAAAATGGCCCCATTTGAGTCAAAAATACACAAAACTGCCTTCATTTAAATTAATAACCACAACAGGCAGTAATGACAGTATATTGTACACAGGAGACACACACTTTGTGAACACTTAAAAATATTTTATTCTCCTATTAAGCTTAAAACAGAAACAAAAATTTACTGGACAATTTACTGTATGCCACACATTTCTTAATAATAAAACTGCAATTTTGTAAGTATACTGAATCACACATTTCTCTGATTTGGAATATACTGCACAACAAAAAACCTTCTCCAATGGCTGCAATTTGTGGTTGCACAAAAATGGCACGGTCATCATCAACTGAAGAATTTCTATTTATAAACAAAAGCAAAAGATGAGTCACCCTACTACACTGTGCATAGTAAAATAGAAATAACAAGAGGATGGAAGCCAACACTGGAAGCTAAGTATACAGATACAAAAGCCTTCAAAGAAAAGGGAAGTTGTTACTGATGGCAGCTGAGTGGACAACAACAAAAAGTCTGTAAAAAACAAATTGCTAAGCCTCATATGGTGACCCTCATATGGTGTCTACACGTAGACAGTTTGTTTACCACAGGGTGTTACTCTATCCACTGACAAAATAATCTGATCAATAATATTAGCCTAGCTGTTTACATGCATGTTCACAAGTTTATGCTTGATTAGTTTTTGTAACTATTCAAGCATGTTGTGGCTCTCATAGTTTAAGACAACATAGAAAAATTGAAGTAATTAACTTGGACATGTTTTGTCTGTTAAAGCAATTACTTTTTATTGCAACTACACAATGTGGAGAGTAGAATGAACATTACTACAATCATGTACATGTACATGCACATTGTAAGTCCATTTTTGAGGCTTGCAAGCAACTACTGTCAGTATATGTGTGGATGCAATAATATTATTCAACAAATTCGCGCGATGCCCATATATGGTCAGACATTATTGTTATCCGTCATCCGTACATAACTGATATCCTGCGATGTATGTAGGATGCCAAGATTCCAGTGAAATCTTGCAAAGCGCTGTACAACCAAAGTTTTTCTTGCTTCAAAAAGCGTTTTGTTGACAATTTGTTGAACAATAAAACAATTATCCTGCTCAATCTTGCGGAATATCATCTGATATTAGCCCACTCGGCTAAGTATCAGCAGAAGTCCATAACTAGAAGTCTACATCTGGTATTGGGGCGCGTGCTATGTCTTTCGCGTGTAGGCTATTTTTAGAAACTGATGTCTCGCGAGAAAATGACGTAACCCACTATTTCGACACGATTGGAGTTCTAAGTTGCGGCCGAATATTTTGGAAAGTGGCAGGTGAAATAAATCAAATCACATCAAAACACTTGACAGGCCATTCTCTATAATTCTCACATTTCGACAGAAGTAGTATCGTAGATAGTGATTTCAAACGTCTGTTCAGTGGCATTTGAAGGCGAGTGAAAAAGCAACCCGTCGCCGGGTTTCCGTAGACAAACTCACAAAACAAACAGGTCGACTTTTTATAATTTACGAGAGAATTTATGAACAGAAGTTCCCCAAACTTTTAGTAGTTAAGTGTGTCTTTATTTTGTACAGCATATCCTCGTGTTAAAATACTGAACAACATACACAACACAATAGCTGCACACTGCGAAGTGCCCGAGAAGCACAACTTGAATTAAACTTTTGACGGATGTGAATGAAATCATCATTGTTCGATGAATTAAACTCGTATTTCTATTCATATTAAAACAAGTACATTACCTTAGTCAGTCTTTTGTTTTCATGCCGTCCTTATAATTCCAAAAACATGCGAAACTCGCCAAACTTGTCGTTTTCTCTGAATGTTGTTCTCAAACGAATCAAACTTCATTCTGTTCATTCCGCGCTCGATGTTGAGCGCTTCAGGGACCACGGTTTTGTTTTTCAAAATAGCAACGAACCTGTGCCAAAATGCACTTGCTCTCTTAATGCCTGTCTTCATCTTGAGAGTACCATTAATCTTTAGTGTCTTCGCATTTTGAATTTGACTAGGAATTAGTCTATCTTGCCGCTGCCATTTCGTATTCTGACTCCAAAACACTGAGGTCCTCTCGGTTATTTGGATGCTCCGAATTTTTACAACTTCGATGCTATCGTCATCGATGAAAGATGGCCTGATGATTCTTGTCCGGACGATTTAATCCTCACAAAACGGAAATTACGATGACCAACAAACAGAAATTTCGTAATGCCGTTCGCTCGAGTTCACTCGTCCTCTGCAGTTCTGCTTTTCTTCAAAAATTTGTTCAACCAATCAAAGGCGCGAATTAAAAAATACTTCAATGTGATTGGCTACTTGTTCGCGGCAAAGCTGTTCTAAAGATAGCCCACACGCGAGGAGCGCGAGGTACACGCGAAAGACATATCTCAAAGCCTATTACCAGAGATGTAGACTTCTAGTTATGGACTTCTGGTATCAGGCAATATTCAGCATAATTTTGTAGGATAATTGTTTACTAGCTGTAGTGCAACAATTTGCACAGTGCAGTTACAGTGTGACTTCTTGAACTGGGGCACCCTGAACAAAATTAACCAATCACAGCTTTAATTGAAAACAAAGGATAGGGACATTTCTAGCAATATTTTTTGTTTGCGTCCTAGAACATCATTGGTCGGTTGCCAAAAAATACCCTATCATTTGTTTCCAATTAACACTGTGTGCTTAATTTTGTTCAGGGTGCCCCGGTTCAAGTAGTCGCACTGTAATGTGTTGAGGAATAAGGACATTGCTGGTCTGCAGTTAATTTTTGGAGAAAGACAAACTAGCAAAAACCAAAATGAGGTGCAATCATGAAGGCATATTGCTGTTGTCGCCATGGCATGATTTTTTAATGGCTAACAAGGTACGCATGTACATGTTGGTTACCTAAGCATAACTAATAAAGCCCATACATGTATACATGCACCTTATTCGATGGTTTAGCATATTTACGCGCGATATTTTGCTCACTGCTTGTACTTTTCCCCGCCCCGAGGAAAAATACAAGCAATGAGCAAAATGTCCGCTTGTATTATATGTTAAACCATCGAATAAGGGATTTATTATTCCACTAAAAATTAAAGTTGAGTTCGGCCATTTTGTCACTGCGCTTTCAGTCCGTATTTTTGCCCTGTTCTATTTACCTACTAGAAGATGGTTTTCCATGTTCTATAAGAAAATAATGCACGCTTGAGGTCTAGAAAAGCTGCAAGTGGATGCCCGAGCCGTTAGGCGAGGGCATTCAGCTGCTTTTCTAGACCTCAAAAGTGCATTATTTTCTTATAGGACATAGGAAAACCATCTTCTAGTGGGTTTAGAATATAGCATAGAAATGCAAATAATTAAAAAAAAACACTTTTGCGCGCGCGTGCTGATCTGAATGAACAAACGCTACGCCAAGAAACCTGACGACAGTAATCAAATCCATTTTAACGCTGTTTCAAGATTGATCAACGTGGCTGATTGGCTTAGCCTTGATAAGTTGACAACTGCTTTGACTCACAAACTTTCAAGTGAAAAATATTCTTAACTGAACATGTGCGTAACGTAGCAAAACTTGCATGCATCCGGGGTACCGGGCTTCTATAGTTTTTAGCTATGTTCTATAAAAAAATAATGCCCGCTAGAATTCCATTGCGTGTATACAGCGGCTATATTCTAAAGTGTAATAACGTGGCATATTTTGCGCTTTCTTTTGCCCTAATGTGGTAAAATGACGCAATAGTGGAATGATAAATGTGTATAAAATCACACAAAAAGCAACACTTATCACCAAAAGAAAGGGTTCAGAATGAAATTATTGCAGCAAACTTTCCAACATAAGTAAACTCATTGGAAATTTTAAAAAAAGCCTACAGGTAAAAATTCAGGGCTTCAACAGGATCTGAACCTGTGACTTCTGCAATTTACATTTGAACTATTTGATATACTTCACATCAGAATATGCTGTTATTGGGAACCTGTAGAAGAAGTTATAAATCAATTTGTGAACACTTTATTTATTTTAATAATCATTGTATAACAAAATTTATTTTATTTTGTGCGAAATTAAACAGTTAGCTAAAGGAAAATAAAAAAAACACCAGACAGACATTGTTGTGTGCAGATTGATGTAAGGTGTAGGAAACAAAATATTGGTTTCTACTTACTGGGCGCATTTGACCATCCAACTCTTGCATCTGAAAATAACATACAAGCAATTACATCATTTTACATGCCATTACCAAGTACTTCAATCAGGTACAAAATTAATTAATGAAAAAACACATGTAAAACAAGGTTTTTGGCTATTTAACTATGTCCAGTAGATGCCATATTGAATGTTTCCACACATGTGCAAAGATGTTTTTTTTTTATTAAACACTTTACTTTGTGAATTAAGCTACACTGCATATTGATCAATTGACGCTGTAACAGTCCTTTGCAAAATACATGTACAGTTGTATGTGTCGCTGTTTCACAAAGCTACTGTGCAGTGTTAGTGCTGTTTAGTAAGATTTATCAATGCCTAAAAGGACAGGATACCTCAGCTTAAAGCCTCACTCCAACCTGGCATATACCTAAATCACACTATACATTTGGAGCAGTACTGCACCAATGGTAAAGAGCTAAGAATATATTTTTATGTTCATTTATTAATCTATTAAGGGCCCCTCATAGCTACTGTGCAGTGTAGTGCAGTTCAGTGAGATTTATCAATGCCTAACAGGGAAGGATAACTCAGCTTAAAGCTTCACTCCAACCTGGCATATACCTAAATCACACCACACATTTAAAGCAGTACTGCACAAAAGAGAAAAGGGCTCAGAACTGAACAGTATAACTTCCCTCGAATAAACCAAGCATGGCAACCTGGCATACTGTATATCTAAATCACACCATAAAGCAGCACTTCACCAACCGAATTATATAAATTTATTAAGGATAAACTATATACATGTATCTAATTGAAATGTCATAGCAGATTAACCAGACATAAACATGTGGATCATAAGATGTTCTTTTGCTTAATGATATTACTACTGTACAATCCGCTAGCCCTGAGAGTTTGTTATTTACACAGGGCACATGATCAGTAACACTGTTTTCCCTTGGAAGTATCCGGGTACTGCCTGGTACAAATTTATACATGTACATACAGTTCCTTGCCAGTACGAAAGGCATGTAGTTACGAGCAGAAAATATTGTTACAGTGAAACGAAATACATGTCTAAACTTATAAAGCTAAATTAAGGATTTCATTTCAGCCAAGCATTGATAAACGTTTTTCACAACTAGCATGTTAGCTTAAAGGTCAAACGAACCAAAATTTCGACATTCTTTCTTTAGCGATTTTAAAGCAACCAAACGCTAGAAGAACTCATTATTAACTAAACTTAAGAAGAAATTTTGCTTTCTGAGCCTTAAAGTGCGAACTATAGCAAAAACTACGAAGATTTCCGAAGACTTCACGAAAACGTTTCCTAAATGACCGCGCACTTGAATGGAAGGAATGGATTGAGCTTTGAATTTTGTGACGTGATAGTTTTATTTCACCGCTTTGCGATCGAAGAGACGATCGTCGTTTAAAGAGCGAACAATGTAAAGTTTGAGAGTTTGAGTCAGTCTAAGTAATTCAAGTAATTCTGAAAGAATCTAAGCGTTTTTTTTAAACATGGTTATATTTTTTACCACATTGTAACCCAGTTTCAAAGATTAATAATTATCAAAGCACTGAGTAGAATTGTAAGCATTGTACGACATAGGAGGTTTTCAAACACTGGGTGGCGTATAAAAATCATCAGTCTGCTCAGCTTGGTATAGAACAATCAGTTTTGTTTTTTTGGATTTGCACGTAATTCTTATCAGTGTGCGGCTTGCAACCCGGATCGGTATGCAGCGCGAAGTTATCCTAGGATGTGGCCAAAATAAATACTGAGCGCTTACACACTGTCTACGCTGACACTGTGAGTTCTGTTTGTATCAACTTTTATTTTGGTCCATATTTATTTAGCCAGTACATGTTATTTAGGGCTCGAAATTAACGGTTGTAAACCCAACATAAATACAACATTTGAAGCTTAATTTTATACGCGACAAAAAGCACGTGCACATGCATGGAAGCAAATTATTTGGCGAGGATATTATTGAACTAACGAACTCAAATTCTAATGCTTGATTATGACCAGCCAAACCAACAAAGTTAAAGTGCTAATAATCATAACAAATACTCTATCTAAGCTCTAGGTAGAATAAGAAAGGTGCAAAATGCATACCTCTAAATTCTTTCGTTTAGCAAAAGCCGAACGGACAGTGGGGTCTTTGTGCTTCGGAAGGCATTCTTCCCCTCTTTGAGGTGGAGTCTTAGCGGCTTGAAATCAGAACCCAGAAACCTACGTATTGCCAGATTTTCTCTAAAGTAGTCTTCGGTAAAATGAACCGCACAAATGCGAGAGTTTTTTTCTGGCTGAAATTCTTTTCTTTTCATTTTCAAAAGCCATTGTTTCCTGAGCTTTGAATTTGCTGGAAACTTAAACGTACTTACTTTCGACTTAGAATAATTTAAGCAGTTTAGTGCTGCACAAAACACCATGATGTTCCATTCTTGTGAGCTTCATCACTAAAAGACTTTGAATCTCCCGCAATATTTCACCCCGCAAAAATACTGACGTCACAGTTTTATGTTCCGAAAATTTCCCGACAATTATCCCGAGCGCTCTACGATTATGAAGGCCAAGACTACGCATTTTTCAACTTGAAATTTCTCTGTTTTGCAAAGTCCAATTCCTTTGAAACTTCGGAATATGTTTATTTGGTTCTTAATCAACAAATTGGCCCAAAGAAAAGAAAATTCGAAATTTTGGTTCATTTGACCTTTAAATTTAAGAAAATCTTCCTCCGACAGCTGCTGCCTACCTTGAAAGGCAATCAAGTTGCAAATGGACGTAAGCTTACCTTTGTCAACAACGCTTGAAGGTTCCGATGTATAAAGGCTTCACGTAGCTGTTTGAACTTATAAATGCCCCTTGTGAGATGAAAAACATCGAGTACCGAAGGGGACGCCGGGAAATACTTACACTGCGTATGTTCCATTTGCTCCCAGAGCACCTTGGTCGGAGCAAAAAGGCACGCAACGCGCGCAAACGGAATATAATCATATCCATTGGAAAACGGAAAATTGATGCTAAGAGAAAACATTTCTTCGCAAAATTATATTTTAATAGAGGGGGATCGATTAAAAAGAAATAAGCCCATCCCTTATATCCATAGGCATTACAAGTCGAGAGAAACTTCAGTACGCAGTAATATCAACGTTTGACGAGATAATTACTGGTTTTCACTGTCACGCCACAAAAAAGTAAATCCAAAGCTATTGAGTGAAAAAACTCAAGAATATTATAGGTTGTAGAAAATTACCAGATATTCTGTTTGTCCAAGTCTCGGGTTTGTACGGTATTCCGTACTCGAGTTATCCGTCAAAATATTCCACACAAATTTACAGAGCTCTGTATGGAAACGCCATGTTGGTGCCTATGCAGTTGGGCACCAACATGGCGGCCGTAAATCAATGAAAACATCTGGAATTCACTTCTGCTATAAAGGGCAGTTATATCACTCTCATGAACAAGTAAGCATTCACATAAACACTTCTCACAAAACCTCAACTGTTCAGATTGTTAAAAATTGTAGGATAAGGCATTATTTTAAAGCATACGTGACAGCCTTCTGGCGGCCATCTTGATGTCGTGTGGAGTGAAATTCCGAAATTCAAAATAGTCTATTTTAAAGACGGCGGTTGCTATCGAGCTAAAAACCTTCAAAAAGATATATATTAAGGATGTCTAATAGCCAGTGAATGATAAAAACTCAGGGGTCTTGCGATTCTGGATTTGAAAACCAAAAATTACAACTTTTAAAGGGCCGACGGTGACGGTCTCATTTAATACGGCGGATAGCCTCAAAAACGGTACAATCAACACTTTTGTTAGTGGCAGTCCGTCTAGGCCTATGATCAATTACCGGCTCTATTAATAAGAGCCGAATCCACCCTAAATCAGACCCATCTCGGCAATGGAAATGACTCTAGAACTAGGAGTCAATATAGCTCCAATTGGGCAGGGACGGATCTAGGAGGAGGGTACAGGGGTGCACCCACCCCCTCCTCCCTCCCCACACACACACACCCTGAGATGACCAAGCGGCTTTGTAATACAACTGGTATTCTGTAAAAAAAAAGAAAAAAAACTATGGCACCCCCTCCTACATGTGTCCTAAGAAAAATCGGATCCGAGATGTGCACCCCCTCCTAAGAAAAATCCTGGAAACGCTCCTGTGGGGGACCTGTACAAAATGGGCCACCTTTCCGAGGTCAAAATAGCTCCTCCAATAGGAGCTGAGACGGCTCTAGATTAAACCCAAAAAGACTTGAACGAAATTATAGAAAAAGATCCTGAGATTCGCACAAACAATATGCAAACTCACAGAACGAGTGAAAGTTGTAAAAGGAAATTATAAAAGCAAAATATCCGATCGAAAGCAGAAATGACCGCGATCACTTGTGTTTCTCACCTCTACTGAATAATATTTCTTCGACTTCAGAGGCATTCGTTGACACTAGCCTTTCCCTGTACAAGTCCATCGGCAAATTCTCCATGGTTTCAATACATTCAGTGTTCTAATAATGTAACATGTATATAACCACTACTTTGATTCGCAAATACTTCGATTGGACAAGGTTTGTTGATGCGCTTTTCAGTTTCCGTTCTTCGCCCGCGCGTCCTGTGATGAAGTGTGATATGCAAATTAGCTATGAAATGGTATCTGATGCGCATGTGCACCAGCTGACCGTGTTCCTTTAATATTCTGCAACTGAAGATTACAACAGCTCAATAAAGAACTGACTACCCAAGTAAGACAGAATAATTTAGCGCGAGGTTAATATTCTGCCCACAGATAACAACAGCTCAATAAACAACTGACTACCCAAGTAGAGCAAAATATAAATTAGCGCGCGTTTAGCACAGGCCAAAGTCTATAATATTGCGCTCAGCGTTAGGCAGCCAAAATAAAATTGACTATTCAAATTGAGGTTGATATTCCACAAACATTTTTATTAAGAAAAGCAAACTTAAAACGTATAAACCAATGCGGTTTTCTGCTTCCATAACATCGTGGATGAACAGCGAAGCCGCGAAGTTTGCGCAAGCTCGTATTTCCCGCCAGAATTAATGTAACTGGTTACATTGATCAAAGACGAAAATGTCGAATGTCTTATATTCATTACACGAAACGCTTGCATATTCGTAGGCGTCGCATTCGGGGTTCGCTCTCTGTTATACTTGCAATACAGCGAGGGACATAATACCAAGAAAATGCAATGAAGGTGCGCATCAATACTCCTCGATTCAAGAAATAAATTACAGGCGAATCCATGAAAGTACCGCTCTTCATTTGTTCCTCCTGTTTCCGCATGTAGAAATTACTATTGATCCAGCTACTACTGATTTCAGTTTTCTTCGCTCACATGCAAATATATACAGATGTAACCTACCAGAATCGATTTATACGTGTGGCTTTATTTTGTTACGGAAAATCAGTGACGTTCTTCTAGTCGCGCCATACACTGTAGTAGTGATGCAAAAATGCCGGCTCAAACATGACAGTGTTGCCTAGAAGATCTTGTGAAAGAATAATCATCGCTTGCAGGTCTCATAAACACCTATATTGGCACTTAAGCAACGAAAATTCCATGAGAATATGAACTGATACATTACTACCACACGGCGCCTTTTCCGAAACCGCGATGTAGAAACTGCGTGACAAAAGAAACAGACCTTCGGTTCAGTTTCATGTCACATTCCATGGCGTGCGGTGACAAGGCATGTACTAGATTAAAAGACCTCCTGGACAGAACTTTTTTGGAGGCCAAAGCTCGTGAAAGTAAACAATTGAGCGTGCCCGAACATGCAGGGGTTACGTCATTAGAAGGGAAAAACCCCCAAGCTAAAGATAGCCGGGGATAACGTAAACCTCGGATTGTGTAACTCGCGTGACTACTTTGCTAGTCGTTTACTCATAGTGCAATCAGATTAATTTAACCGTGACTTTTGAGAAAGAAAGCTTTTAATTAGCATAAAATATAAGCGCAGTTTTAAGTTGCTAGCAACCTCTTGTTTTTCCCCTCGGCCAAATCAGGATCGGGACTTCGAATCACACAACCTGAGATGTTTATTCGCCAAAAGCTGTTGAAACATTAATGTACGGAAAAGGTTACGGATATTGTTTTCTTTATTATGAATAAAGTTTTTTTTTTTCGTTTTATCGAAGCGTTGGATTCGAAGGGAATATTGAATACACTAAAAAAAAGGTATTATGTCAGCCATGGAATGCGCTGACTTTGCAGCTTTCACTTCGGCTACGCGACAAATAAGATTGTGTGTTTTTTGCAAGGTTATTTCGGCAGAAGCGACGGTCATTAATTATTGAATTGCAATTTTGCGAGTATTTCTTGTGGGTTTAGGCACTTGAAGTGGATCCTCTGGCTGTTTCATCGAAGCGAGGCCAGAGAGGAAAATTAAATATTTGCTTAGGTGAACAATTGAGCGTGCCCGAACGTGTAGGGGTTACGTCATTAGTAGGGAAAAACCTTCAAGCTAAAGATAGCATTGGATAACGTAAACCTCGTATTGTGTGACTCGCGTGACTAGTTTGAGAAAGAAAGCTGTTTATTACCAAAAAATATAAGCGCGATTTTAAGTTGCTGGCAACTTCTTGTTGTTTTAGTTGAATTCTTACTCATTTCCCTTCAAATAATGATTTCTAATTATTTTACTACAATATGAACTAGTGAATGTAAAAAGATGTCAGGAGGGCGGAAAGTGGAGGGTGAATATGTTTGTAATTAACAATGAACATCTTCAAAGAATTACATTTTGAAAGCTGTTGTTGATTTCATATGATGCGTGCTCAGCAAGTCCCACATGAAAATGCAGGATCTTTCCAAGAACAATTAACACTAAGATAAAAGCATTTCATTTCTTCACGAAGCACGTCTCGAGGAGAAACAACGTTGTTATTGTCCGCATCATTCGTAGCGGCGGTGGTCTTTGCATACATGTATTCTTCCCTGGCGCGTTTTGTTCTTTGCTTTCCAGGGACGCTCATTGTTCTATAAAATTAAGGAGAAACTGAACATCAACTTAAAAACATCGATTCTCTCGGGTTCATTGAAAGTTACTGATAAATAAAAACTACTCACCGCGTTATTATTAGCACGTGTTGTTTCAACTTTTAGAGTGCGCCTAGCTTAAAGCCCGTGTTGTATCGAACTTCGTGGCTTCCAGTGGACTTGCATAACAAATGTGAAAAGACGACGGTTCCTCTGACAGATTTACCTAATTAAAGGGGCACTGTCACGAGCATAACTTCAAAAATTCAACAGCCCAAAAACGTGTTTACACCACTGGAAACCTATTAACAGTGGTCACGTTTTCTTTAAATTACTATACCAGTGTACTGAAGCTAAGTGTAGAGTGATACCACTGTGATACCATCGGGAGCTTTTGATCTCAACTTGAAAAAGTCAGCCTGACTTTTTCAAGTTCTGTCCTTGTGGTTTGGAAAAATTGATGAAAACTATCAACAGTCACCCCCTTCTTTAAACAATTTGCTAGATATCCTTCCCTTTACGTTCTAGAAGCATTTCCTGCAACAGGAGGAGCTGCGGTTGCGCATGCGCAGTTGCGATCACTTTTCGCACGAGAGAAGTGAATGTTTACCTTTTTTATGGCCGTAGTTTAACCTTTAACCTTTAAGCTTCTGAGCTATATCACTTTGTATAGAGGACGGTACATTAGACTTTATCAAACCTATGGCTAGTAGACGTATTTTTTTGAGGTTTAACGATGGCAAACTGCGTTGAAGTGCTCTGAGGAGAAAAGGGTTTTGGTCAATATGGCGGCCGCTGCCATCAAGAAGGCAGTTGTTCCCTACCACGCTATAAAGCCTAAGGGGCATGCTTTCGCTTACACACGCCAAAAGGTGAGTAACTATGCTTTGAATATTGTATCATTGGTCGAACTATGCACATCAATTACACGAACTCGTGAATAATTTTGTCTTTGAAAACCCTCCATCGCCGTAAACCTCGGAATAGGGAAACACTTCTGCTTGTCTAACTCAAAATCTACACGCATATCCAACGAAAAATCGGCAGGAATTTTTCAAGAAAGGAATGTTTGTATCGGATATTGTCCAAGGGAAATAAGTAAAATTCGGGATCATGTTAAAATGCTTTAGATCTCTCCATGCCCTTTTACTCCAAGGCAAGTTCACTGATCTTGACATCCGTCTCACCTGCCTTGGACTTGCTGTACAATGGTTGATTTTAATGTCCATTCTGTGCACTTGGTATAAACATTTCAAGTAAACAACAATCGCTGGCATCGAGTGATATTTAAAGATCAGGCTTAGACAAGCTAATTGTGACATATTTATTGACATTCCTGATGATAATTTTCCTTCATTATGCAACATTCACACATATATCCAATAAGATTCCTTGGAAGACTTTGAGTGCTATATGTATTATTTATATTTTTGCTGCTTTGATCACTGACAAAAATCGAGATTATTGTCAAAATTGGAGCAATACCCTGTTTTCAGGGTCAAATGTATAAACATATTTCCCCCACTTCACATTTGATGCATTTGCATACAAAATTACTTCTTGATAAATTAATTAATTATCCAAAAGAGTTAGGAGGGTTTGATACTCTATATCCTTAAAGGCAATAAATTTCTCTCTAACAGACTCTCTGATTAAGAGCCATCCACCATAGACTACCTCCAAAATTAGGCTTATACGCCAAGGCTTGGGGTTCTTAGCAAGTTTGCTCTTTGGAAATAGTTTAGTGTAGATGATTTCAAAAAAGTCTCTAAATTCGTCGAATAGTGTTTCCTGGCCATTGAGTGAAATGTGGAGAGGTCCAATGCATGGCATTAAAGAAAGAATAGCAGGTTGATCAGAGTTGACAGTTCCATTCTCTTTTTCAGGTCCAGACTGATATGACAGAGTGTAGCTGTGGTCTGAGTGAGCTGTCGCAGAAGAGGACTGTGGTTGAGATTGTGATGTAGAGGATGCATCAGCATGTTTGTAGTATTTTTGAAGGGTTTCATAGATGATTTGTCTGGAGTAGAATTGTGGAGGCCAGTCACCAGCTTGAGAACGAAGGAATTGCTTTAGATATTCTAAAAGATTTGTACTGACCACAATGTCAAATGCAGCAGCAAAGTCATCATTGCTCTTAAGATTTAACTCTACAAAATCCACCAAGTGGACATCCTGCATTTGACGCATGGTTCTGACGGAGTCATGTTGGCAGTATTGATGTGATGACAAGCGATGCCTTTCAAGTTCTGGGTTGAAAAAGCAGTTCCGGATCCAACTAGGCATCATAGAAGAGTAAGATTGAGAAAGTTTGTACATTGCTGCAGGGCCAGAGACAGAGTTTACAACAGATGAAATATCCAAAGCTTTGAGAGAGTGGTAGCTAGTTGCAGGACAGGCCGGTATGGCAAGGATGTTCCTAAATAACTTAACAAGAATGGTACACGTAGATTTGGGATTACAAGATTGACTAGTAGTCGGCCTTCTAATATTGTGGATAGCGGTGTAATCATCAATAAAAAGTACAATTTGGTATTTCTTAGCAATTGCTTCTGTGACAAGATCATTCAGTCTCTTTGCAGTTCCTTCAGCTACTTCATTGTAGATTTTGTTGGCCGTATGCCTGCAGCATTTGGATCCCAAAACATGTTGTTGTTCAATCCCGCCCTGATTCAAGTTTAACTGTTTTAAAAAAAGTGCGTGATCCGTCTGGAGCCAGTTGCAAACTTGACTTAGGCCATAACATAGCTTATATATAATTGCCACAGCCCGTTTTTTTGCAGTTCCTCTTTCAGATCACATCCTAGAGCAATAAAAGATAGGGCTTTTTCAGTAAATCGTTATTTGCAAAAGGGAACCAAAAGAAGCAGGTGTAATTTAACCATCTGCACTCTTACGTTTAGAAAGCTGTGCCATGTTCTCGGAAACTTCTTCAAAAAGCCCGGGTGGTAAGAGGGTGTGGCCATCTGGGGCACGGAGTACCTCTCCAAAACGTGTGTCTTCGACGCGCCACTTTAGCTGTTCAAATGCCGTTGTGGGGTGATTACCGGTTTGCGTAGAGACAGTAGAGAGAGTTTGTTGGGGTGCTGGTCTTACAGGTGAAGCCCGTCAACTGTCAATAAAAAAGATGTATATTTTTATTTCCCCAGGGATACTTTGCAGTAGTACCTAAATGTCTGTTTTACCAAATGCTTCATTGTAACAGGGTTTTTTTTTTAATAAATATGAGTACTTACGTGTTCAAATGTTTCTCCAGTCTTCCTATGTTTACTTATCGCAGCCCTGCACGTGCTGCATATCCGGCTGTCTTCATCCACGACCAAGTTTGATCCAAAGCATTGCTTTATGTCGGCTACAAAACTGTGCGCCGGCCGAGTTTGCACGCGAGGCTTTGATTCGAAGCGTTTTTTTTGCATATAGCGCATATCACTGCAGCATTTTTTCCGCTCTGGACAAGTTTGAGCCCAAGGAGACAAGCAATGAACAGAAGCAGTGATGTCGACATGTTCATTTCGCGGTTGTCACGCACTTGTTACGCAACGTTCGTTCTGGCGGTAATTGATTCATGCGCCAGCGATCCACGGTCTGCGATCCGCGGTCAGCGCATGGCAACAACAGAATCTCCTCATGTTATTTCCTGCTAGTTGAAAGTATTTACTCGTACATTTTGGTGCCGTTTTACTAAAAAAGTCAAAAAATGTCCGTGACAGTGTCCCTTTAAGAAGACACCTAACTGCAGGGCAGTTTTCTCGGCAATAAAAATTTGCGATTTACGGCATATTCTTGATGCTCCAAGTCAGAAGGGTTTAATCAATTGACTTCAAACTAAGCGTATTGCGAGATTTACACCGTGGCTACAATAAGGTGTCTGGGAATTTGATTTTTAGGCTTTGTTTCGGAGATATTCACATTTTCCCACGGATAACCTCCGGACAACCGATAACCAAATTTTGAAATACAATATTTCGAAAACAAGGAAACCAATCAATAATCGCAGGCACCTTTTTAAAGGAAAACGTCTGCGGCTCACAAAAATGTCAATAACTTTAAATTCCATCAAATTCTCGACCCCCATTTTTTTATTATTGAATAATGATTAGCATGTTAAGATGCAACGTTTTGCAAAATAAAAAAAGAATGGAGCGGTTTCACATTTGCTTGATGTCATTAATAAAAGGGAAACTACGAAAAAACACACCCGGAAAAGTAATAAGCACAATAAAGAGATAATTCACCTTCCTGAGCTGCAGTTGGAGCCAGAGAGCTCATTATTGTTTCCTAAGCAATTAGAGATAAGGGATTAGAGCGGCTGGGTTCGTCTTCTGTCTGCGCGACCGCCGTGGACCATGCTACTTTCGGCATTACGGGAACTCGCGTACAATTGTGCATAACAGATTTCCTTTGCAGAATGAACAACTGGGATCTAAAAGGTATTAGGGGCGTTTGTTTATGAGGAATCCAGGTGTTTCATTACGTCAATTCCTTTAACACTACTCTTTAAAGTATTTGCTCCTTTTCAATTTTGCACCACAAACACGTTGTAAACAATATCACAATATACACCCATAACATTTATTAGTAGAAACTCAGCCGTGTTCCATTGAAAATCCACGAATCTGATTGGTTCTGCCGCTGTTTTCTCTTCGCTGATAGAGTACAACCATGCGCGCGTTGCTCTTTAAAGGAACAGTTTTCTTGATTTTTGCCTTTAAGGTGTATAAAGGTCTTGGTTCTGGACTGCAATCCTTTAGAGTTTCTACTAAAACAATTAGACTACTCGCCCCCGTTTTCTATGAGCGATAGTGAACTCGGCTGCACCTCGTTGACTATCTGCTCATAGAAAACTCGGATCTCGTTGTCTAATTGTTATATATTTTCTCTTTTTTTTCAGCATGTCGGAGGCGTGGAATCCATTCAGGATTTAAACTTGAAAAGACAAGCGACTATCAGGGCCTTCTGCAAACGGAATAACAGAACCAACCATGACGTGAAAACTAAAAAGCTTAACAGCATCATAGTGGATGAAAAGTTCAAAATACTGTATTGCTACATTCCAAAAGTTGCCTGCTCTCAATGGAAAACACTCATGGCGAGTCTTAATCGTACAAAATCCAGAAAATGGATTCACCACACAAAAAACTTTAAATTTCTTAATGCATACCCCAAAGATGAAGTCGAGAACATACTCAAAACTTATTTCAAATTCGTTTTTGTTCGGGAGCCTTTCGAACGGCTCCTATCTGCCTATCTTAACAAATTCTATAGCGGGGATCCTGCTTTTCACAAAAGGTATGGACGGACAATCATTAAAAAATATAGACCAGGAGGTAAACCCGAAGACAAAAACATTACATTTGACGAGTTTTTGAACTACGTTGTAAACATTGGAAATGGTTACTGGAATGAACACTGGCAGACATACGATAAACTTTGTCATCCTTGTGAAATTCAATATAATTTTATTGGAAGATTTAGAAATCTTGAAGAAGAAGCTCGCTATGTTTTGGAAACATCTGGTATAAGCAGAAAATTGAAGATTTCGTTTCCACAAGTCAAGCCATCGAGTACTTCCTCGAAAATTGCATTTTTCTACTCACAAATCCCAAAGGAGCGTTTGTATAGAGTTGTACAGTTATTTGGCGGCGATTCCGAGATGTTCGGATATGACTTACCAAAATCTTTTTATGACTTTTTAGCTATTCGACATCTAAAGTAGCATAGCACACTGGAAAATTCGAAAATTTACAGCGAACATGTAAATCGCATTTACATTCTTGGTAAATTTTAAGCTACATATTTTTGTAAAATAAAATTTACATGAGATTTATAGTTTCATCGCATCATGTAAATCGTCTGTAAAAATAGATTTACACACTACTTTTCCGTCACAAAGGCTTGAAGAACATGATAAAACATGTAAAATATTTTACACACATTTACAGTATCTGCGTTGTAAACAACATGTAAAATTTTTTTTACCAGATCATGTAAATAACATGTAATTCAATTTTTACTAAAACAAAGAAATGACTGAAACAAAGCGCTTTAGTCCCAAAGGCGCTCTATCGTTCAAAGAACTGTATGCATAATAAATGTATGGGGCTGTGCGGAAATCTTGCCGCAGCACTACTCTTAACAAAGTAACGCCACTCGTTCCAGCAGTGTACTTGTCAACTAAAATAATAGAATAGATGGAAAATAAACAGCGAAAATGCAATATTCATTTACAACTTTGTGCCAGTACCGAAACATTTCGAAGAAAGAGCAAGTTTTGGCGGGATTTCATCGTAAGTTCACAACTGTTGTTGCACAGTTTCCAGAACATTTAAAAATACATTGATTGTCAAGTTTAACGTCAGCTACAGTAGCTAGCTCACGCGTGGTGTCCATGATGAAGGCAGATAGCTTAGCTTTCGATGTGAAATTTAACTAGCAGGTTTAAGGGTTTGTAATAGAGAACAGTGTATGCATTGTATGACGTACTTCCACTGGATGTTCGCGAATTTAGGTCAGTAATGTATTTCTATTTCTTCTATTTTTGTGGAGTTGCGAGAATGTGAAGTGTTGCAGGCTCCAATTCGTCCTTCCTAAATTGCAATGTTTTGGGGCAAACGTAGACAATTTAAAATAAACTAACGTATAGTTTGGTGGCCGATTGCTACCAGACACCCCCCATTAAAAAATCCTGGATCTACCGCTGCAGAGGATCAAACGTTGCAAACCATGGATGGATGAACGACCATCAAATTGATTTCAAAAATGCCAGAGTTATTGACAAAGGAGACTATTGCGTGCGAAAAATTATCGAGTCATGGCACACTGCCATGACAACTGAAGCAGATAACAATGCTAGGTCATTACCCCGAAAATATTGTATTCTTTTAAAATAGTTTTCTTAATTCATCAAATTCCTTTCTTGCCACCTTATTACGCATTTTTATTCTGTAATTTTTCACACGTTTTTACCCTATATGTTTATTCATTCGCGCCATTTTAATCACTCGTTAAAGGCTGTAGTTTGGCAGCCGAAAGCTCATTTTGGTCAAATTTTTAACCAAAGAGCGTTTTAATTTTACTCTTTTCAATCTAATTTCAGATCAATATAAACTCTTGTACCGTATAGCATAGCATAGCATAGCATAGCACGGCACGGCACGGCACGGCACGCAGCACAGCACAAAATAGCATAGCATAGCATAGCATAGCATAGCATAGCATAGCATAGCAAAATTCACCACCAAGCCTCGTTTACGCGAATTATTCTCACCCTCTGCCACCTTCATGCAGCTTTCACGTGAGTATTCTTTTCATCTTTGCTGCTTTGGGAATTCGTTCACGATAAAATTTTCGAGTTTGCAATTCGGAAGCGAGACTTGCCAGTCTGTCGTAAACATGCATAAGGTCTATTCACAGACCGTTGTGTGAATAGGGACATGTACAATATAGATATAGAACTTAAATGAACCTCTTCTCTTTGATTCCTGAACTGCTAAAGTTAATTGTTCACAACCTGTCAAGAAAAAAAAAACTTCATAAGTATGTCCGGAGTCGTCCATGTTGTTGTCGTTGCTTTTCATTTGGCATATCACTGAACTTCCTCTTTATGTCATGATGAAAAATTGTATTTGTATTGTGATATCCACTGAACAAGCTAAAGCTTGTGTAAATAGGGTATTTTATACTACAAAGTTCTCCGAGATCCCTCAGTTGGTTGAGATAAGTTTTCACCGTCCGCTGAAATAAATCGAGTTTTTGATACTTTTTTCAAAAAAAAAATAAACACTTCAATGGATCACATTATTTCGACGAAACTATTTTAGAAATCAGTTCATATACCTTTTCTTAATGGGATTTTTCCCTTTTCTCGTACGCACGGGACATTTCGGGTAATCTATCATCGGTAACCTCATAAGGATTGTTTGTGGGATAATTAACTCGGTACTAGCTGGTAGCTGTTTTCCCATTTATCGAAGATCATGATTACTTTCATCTGAGCCATGAACTTGTTCAAATTTGTGGATTAACTATTCACTTCCGGGATCCTGTCTATTCCTTTGAAGGCTGGCGAACAACCTTCCTAATGAACAGTTATGTTGGAATAGTCTCTCACTTGATGTGTAAATTGCCTTTAGTTTCCGTAGCATGAAGGGACCGGGATCATTTCTTCTCCCCCTTGGACGGGATGGTAGTCCATCCCAGGGTTACCCCCAGCAGTAAATTCGCTGGTACCCATAATATACACCTGGGTGAAGAGAGGCACTTTGAGAGTAACGTGTACAAGAACACAACCCAGTGACCCCAGCTAAGGCGCAAGCCTTTAACACTTGATCCGGATTCTGGTGCACTAACCATTAGGTCACCGCGCCTCCAACGTCCTGTGAAAGATACACCGTAATAAGTGTTCGAATAGGCCAATAATATATTTATGAGATGTGCTTTTCCTCTGTCCAGGTGCACGACTATTCATATGAAATGTCCATAGTCTTGCAAACAAAACTTCTTTTACATAAAAGGTTGTGTATCATGACACGTTTTCAACCGATGCAAGGTTACGCTGTCGCCGAATTTCTTTTCGGCCCTCTCTTTCGGATTTCTCTGGATCCGCCTTTACGTTTAATTGGATACGACGTGGTTAGAGGTCTTAGACAGCTTTAATATAAATACATCCACTTATAATACACTTAACAAAGAATAGTGGGGCAGCAAGATATGAAATTTTTATTTTGGTTTGTCCATGAAGCCCTATTTTACACTTATTATTTTGTTTCTTAAATGCAACAAAAACTAAAAAGCATAAGACAATCTCACCTAGTGCAAAAACTCTTGTTATTCTTACGAAGGTGTCTTTAATGCTCTCATATCTTAAAATGTACATAGCTTTTATTCGTAAATTTAGTTTTTTTCTTAGTTAGATGTTCTTAGTAAGGTGCCCCGTCGCCCCTTAGCAGAGGGTCTCCATCTGCCAGATTCGTATTGAGACATTACTATAGTAAACTTTGTTCGGAACAGAGGAACACAGAAGAGGGCGACTTAAATAACGCATTGGAAACATCGGAGAGGGTGCGTTACTTCTGTAAATTTAGGATTTAGTTGGTCCCGCAATGGTTCCTAGACCCTGACCCATTTTAGGATAGAAAATCGAGAACTGCCTATTATAATTCCCGACCTAAAAACTCACAACGTTATTTGAAGATAAAAGAAAACTTCTTAAGCTGCGTAGCACTTGTTCTTTATAATAAGTCGAGAAAATGTTAAAATAGTGCTAAAGTCCAATTCGAATAGCCCGTACATTTCGGGCTTTGCTCTTCATCAATGGATAAAATCATGAAGGGCAAAGCCCGAAACGTTTGGGTTATTCTAACTGAACTTTAGCTTTATTTTGACATTTGCTCAACTTACTAAAAACTCACAACCTGAGCAACGATACTTAAAACTTGTGTGAAATGGTCGCTTGCGGGTAGGAAATTCCGTGATTTCGCAGAATAATAGCTACATGTAACTTTCACTATTTCTAAGCCTTGTTTTTAATTGTTTGCACCCTGACAATAAACAGGGAATTTTGTACACGAGATTCTATATAATATTTCTTGTACCGATTTAAATCTATTTTTAGTTTAGAAAATGACACAAGTTTGGATCACACCTCACAAAAGTTAAAAGTAAGCACGCGTAGCCTTTCATTTGAAACCTTTCCCCTCGATCTCCACTAAAGTAGCCTCTGCATGAGGAGGAAAGAGGTTAAGTTATCCCTTTGTATCTCAAGTGACACGAAAGACTTCGATACATAAAATGGATCAAACGTAGAAGTTTGTTCTGATGCGCTCCCACTACTAAGGTATAATAGAGTGGTTTTACTTAACCCGTGAAATAGTAACTAAACTTTTAGATAGTATTACACACTAATTTCATTGTCTTCTTTTGTTTAGTTTTGGCTATTACGCACTTATTGTGAGATGTTGTTTCACGGGTTAAACGAAATCACTCTATGATCGTGTCCATTAATTTATAACCACTATAGACACAGTAAGGTCGCAGATCATTCACACTTGAAGTACAAGCGACTTTAATATTATTTTTCCCTATTACAAACTAAAAACTATTTCTGAAAAAACTATAACAGAAAAAATGGCATAATCTGTTTGCTAAATTTATAAAGCAGCAGATTACTCGTTACTCTCCTTCCCCCAACCTCCTCCCCCATCCCCCGTTGTTATAGGGTGCAAAAACAGCGATGTAATACTTCTAGGGGGGTTTGATTTCCCTTTTGCCTCCAATTTTGTATCATATTTTCTATCAGTTTCTGTACGTTTTTTGCTGGTTCTTACGGCTTAAACCAACGTACCCCTCGCCCACCACTAAACTTTTTCTTAAATTTTGGTATGCAATGTAAATTGTGAACAAAACGTGCGCACTTATATGTAACAGTGATTGATGAATTAAACTAAAGTATAAGCTCGTCACCATAACTATGCTGCATAACAAAACAATGAGCAATGACAGCTTTACCACGCCGATTTTCTGTCTTGCCAAGTACATTGATTGTCCTTCAAAGAGACATTCACCATATTCACCATATTTTGTCTCAATTGGCACTGTCAAACTTCTTGGATCTTCTGTAGTAAAAATCAATTGACATTTAATTTGCATAATTGTTAAAGAATTTTCAAAGGATGTGCAGGTGGTTTACACCGGTGTTTTCAGTCCCTCGAATGGGAGACCGTTTTGAGTTTGAAAATATGTTGTTCAATGAAATTAAACGGCGAAGTTAGACAAAAGTACTTTATTATATGGCTACTATAGTACGCGTGCTCTGATTGGCTACTGAGCGGGCAAGATTTTCTTGTAATGACCGGGCATTATGAAATTGTTTTTCGGCTTGACGTTTTTTTTTTTTTTTTTGAGTTGTGAGTAAATGCTGGGAGAAAAAAATGAAAAATTGTTTCATTGTCAAATAAACTGTTTCTTTTGGTTTCGATCGAATCACCAGGTTCGTTTCGGTTTAGTTGACATGACCTGGAATGACCTCCTGCGCACGCAAGTGGGTGTTGAAAATCACTTCTGGTGTATTTTACCTTGATTATATGTTTTTAGAAAAGCGTTCAAAAGGCCATATAATAAATAACTTTTTAACCTCGTCTGCTCGGTCATTACAGGGAAATCTCAGACCTCAGCCTTGAAAAATTGACGTCGATATCGCTCGGTCAATACATCAAGGCCTCGGTCTGAGATTTCCCTGTAATGACCTCACTCTCAGTTAATAAGTAGTATTTAATGCTTCGATTAGATTTTAACACCAGAAACAGTATTTTCAAGAAGCATATAGCTCAAGACTCCTAATAGGTACTGCTCTGGTTTCTGAAGTACAATTTCTGTTTCTCCTTAACATCGCCATCTGCTCCCACAACTGTTATCACGTGTTCTGCTGCATCTTGGCGCGGCATTACAGAAAAATCAATAAACTTGATTTAAAATTGTAATTCAGCAAATCTTGGTGACACCTAGGCGTCCGTAGTGGGAAAACAAGGAGCTCGGGGGGTAGATGGTACGGGAGCAAGACGCCTTCACGTTCCATAACGCAACAGGTCCATAACGCCAAGCGAAGCGCGCACTATCAATCTCATAACACAAAGCGCACCGCGCGGGACCAAAGGGCAACGCCTGGGGAAGAGGCAGAGAATTGTCCATCAGCGAACCAATATCAAATTGTCAATTTGACAAGGTTAGAAGGCTGTGAAATGTTATGCTGTTCATTTCGATCACGGACGGAATAACTATTCTGGAATAATCCGGAATGTATTCTTATTCCGGAATATGGTCAAATCGAACGCAACCGTAATTTAACACACGATTAACTTCCAAATTATTAAGGGGGGTGACTCTTAACTACCAATTTGTATCTAAGGCAGGTTTCTAATTGCCATATTTTGGAAATCAGACCTCATATGGATAAGGTTTTTGCATGAGTTTGTTCTTTTGAAGATTCCTCCAAGAGTTTCAAGTCGCGGCCATACTTAACGCGTCACGTGACCAAAACAGAAATTACCCTCAAACTCAAACAGCGGATAGATTTTAAAATTTAAATGAACGTCAATAGATAAAGAACGTCCACATGCATAATGAGACGTATCGTTTTTGTGAAATTTGCATTGTTATAAGTCATGGCGTAATAAACAATCGTATTTGCAAACTTTCATCAGTAAAAACGGTAAAAACATACCTCATATTATATTATCAAGACGGCGACGTTATCTCTGATTCGTAAAAGAAATCAGAACTTTACCTTGTTTCCGTGGAGGTTTAGGGATTTTAAATTTTAACGCGCGGTTTGGGACTGGCACTAGTTTCGCACGCGCAATGATATATTTTTCAAAGCAGGAGTCTCCAAATAAAATTCACCATTTAGCATTACAAAACACTCTGACATCGCTTGCTTCAAAATACAGTCTTCAGCAATCCCTTAGCAACTGCTCTGGATCTGTAGTTAAGAGTCTCCCCCCTTAATAGTCCATCCCACCATCTCAATTGTTAGATTTGGTCACCTAATTAAACCAAAAGAGGAACTATTACAAACAAGCGGTTTACTGACCTTCCCAGCACAGCACGTGTATCATCTCAGTGAAGGGCAAATAAACCCTAGTATCCTAAATAAGCAATGATAAAGGTTAAAAGACAGCGAACAAATATTGATTTATACGCTGTCATATCCACATAAATATAAAAAAACAAAACAAATAAAAGATTTAATAATTAGCATAATTTCCAGAGGTGAATAGAAGAATTGGACATTCTGATTGGTCGAAAAGCTCGGCTTACGACGCTACATTCACCGCGCTTGGCAGTGATTATAGCATTTCAACAAGAACCTACAAATATTTTAAAATTCTAACCAGTCATACCTCTAGTTCAGCTCATATAATCCCAGGGAATAAATCAGTACTTCCCTCGGTTTTCAAAACAAAGCAGCTCTCCATGTATAATCTTGTGAGTAATTATTCAAATATTATATTATTTTTTTTTCAACTTGTGAGCCGGCGGAATTCTGTAAAGTCTATAATCTGATTGGTCCCGGGAGCGGGCGGAAATTTTCGAATTTTTGATCTTGCCCACTCACGAAGTGATTCGGCCGGCTAGCCCGCTGTGTTTTCAACTCGCAGCAAGACGAACAAACCCACGAAAGTTTTGCTCTCCAAACTTAATGTAGTTGTTCTCCAATCGTTTTAAATAGGAAAGGAAACGTTAGCAGGGGATATAACATCCTCGGAGACCCAGGGGCAGTTAGTCGGGGCGAAACGAGGTAAACCGGGCAGAAATCGTATATAAAAGTAAAAGAGTCCCTGGAAAACGAGTCTCTCCAGACCATTTCCAAGCCTTTGTGCGAATGCTGGCTCCTGATTGAGCAAAATAAATCCTTTATTTTGCCCAATCGGCGAACAGTAACTTCAGAGTCACTTTCGTGTGTTCTTACACGGCATTTTATTTCAATTTACATTAGAGAACCACAAAAAAGTTGGGGAATCATTTCGGATGTCAGAAAGAAATATATTTCAAGATCTACCCGGATATTTTCACTTGGACTGATCAGAGGAATCGAAAATAGTGGCTTGTTTACCTGTATGCGACGCATTGGCAGATGTTCGGCACACTCCTCTGATATCGTCTGGCACGTGCGGTAAAACAATGTACGCAGCGCGGAAAAATTGCATTCGGCCGAAAAATATCGAGATAAAGTTAGAAAAACGTAAAATCAAATGTACAAGCCAGTACTTTCAATCCTTTTAACCCCAAATAAAAATTTCAGAAAATTGAGACCTAGAAGCTTACATCAGTTACTCATTTTTATATATATATTTTTTTTATTTTCGGATATTTCGGCCACCTGGAATATTCCCATGCTGCAAAGAAATGCACAGACGAGTATGCTGAACCGCTCCCAATGCATTGCACAGGTAAACAAGACGCAATTTATATTTACGATACCTCTGATCGGTCCAAACAAAAATTACCGGTGGATGTTGAGATATCTTTCTTTCTGACATCCGAAATGATTTTCGACTATTTTCGGCTATCTAATGTTAATTACAATAAAATATGGCCGATACAATAACCGCCGTGTAAGAACACACGAAAGTGACTCTGAAGTTACTGTTCGCCGGTTGGGCAAAATAATATAAAGGATTTATTTTGCTCAATCAGAAAGAATATATTCCAGAATATATTCTTATTCCAGAATATTCCCAAACAAACGCGCCCTTAATTATCCCACAATATAAGCTGAAAAATACTCACGAAACCTTTCATCTGATCGGTTAGAAACAAAATATAAAAGCTGTGAGAAGTAAATGTTGTAAAATATACAACACTCACCTAGCCATCAATCACCTTGTAAACAGAAGCAGTAAAACCACGCCGAGATGTTCGATTTACATCGTGGCTAACAAAGCCTTATTTAAACTTTTTCACATGCATTCGTATCCACATAACAGCATATTTACACCAATTATAATTTTCATTCTTCAGCAGTAGTCACAAGCGCCTATAAGGCACCTATTTTTGTTTTTGCCTTCTTGTTTGTCTGTTTGTTGCTTATTTGTTTGTTTGTTTGTTTGTTTGTTTGTTTGTTTGCTTGTTTGTCTGTTTGTTTGTTTATCAATGTTAAATAAAGTCCATTACTTCATCATGATCCTTGCATGGAATACAAACGACTCGAGAAATCCTGGATTTACTAAAATTGAAGTTTGATGGTCAGTATTATTTTAAAAGAACAGCATGGGAATTAGGATCAGATTTTCAAACTGAGACACTAGTAAATAGCATAGATACTAAACAGAAACACGTATGCAGTTGCACCATGGCCCTGCCTAAAATAAGGGATCACCTCTTATCAGAAAATCTCTTGTGGCCGATGGGAGGAGCATTATAGCAACATGGCAACGTAAAAGTAAATACAGGGCCAATTCCTGTATTAATTAATTTCCAAATTAATGACACTTGACGCTTATGTTATAGCTTGGGTTACTTTAGGATCATTTATTTCATGCTGTTAGTGTAAGTACGTCATTCAACTACTCAGCTCGTTTAGTTTATTTCTATTCTGGGTAGCTTTTTTGCCTATTTTAGTTAATTTATATTCTGCTGTAATTTTTTCGCAATTTAATTTGGCAAAATAAAATGGTTGTTGTTGTTGTTGTTGATTTACTTATGTTATCATGTTTGGTATATGTCCTTTATTAAGATCTGATAGGGACATTATGCCGAATAGGAGATGGGTTACTGTCTTGCTAAAATGTTACGTTTTCCTGCGATGTACATAAAAGTTCATTTAAAGCTTTAAGAATTGCAAACTCACATTCATCGAATGACTGCCATAAATCTTCACATCCACCTTCATCTTTATGTTCTCTGTAAATAGAAATCCTGTCTTGTTAAATCTTTCTGAAGCATCAACAAATCCAGAGTTTAAAGGGAGCAGGAGAAGAATGGTTGCGGTTTTGATGGGATTTTGTAAAGCCCCCCTGGAATGAGGAAATAGATTTGCAACATTTTTTTCATCTTGCTTGCAGCAGTGCAAGAATTTTTTTTCTATTTCATTTGTGCTGCATACAATTTTTTTCTTAAGACAAGCGCTTGAAGGATTTTTTGTTTTTTGAAATGGCCCCTAAAATTTCGAGCTAAGTCGCCGGACTAAATTAATTGACTATAGGTGTAGACGTTACCTGAAAGGCCCCAGTTGCTGTTCCTTAATGAAGTACAGTACAGTTGTTAATGGTTTCTTTTAGTATATAGTTTTACGGTGACTACCTTTTGTCGAGAGTCGTGAGATAATATGAATGGAGTCGAGGCTTCAAAACAAAAATCTCATTTGCAGTTATGAGCATAGGCAGTCTCTACAATTTCGTGATCGCATATAAGAAGTTTAATTGAAACTATGCGCTGTTTAGTAACACCGAGGGCTCAAATTTTCATTGTGACGTCAGCATTCGGCCGTTGCTTGCTCGATAAGCCGAGCAGTTCGGCTCAAATCTGGTAATTTTTCGGTTTATAAGTGTTTTTAGAGCCATTTTCCACTGCAGAAGCCCCCAGGCTGGCATCATGAAGCTTGAATGGTGGGTAGAGGCAAACTTCTGAAAGAAACCAGGTGTGAGAGATGATTTGACGGTGATTGGAACGCCAAAACTATATGTATGGAAACATGGTTGTTCATGAGTGAAGTTGTCTCTCTGGCCGTTCTGTGGCTGGATTCCAAGACCTACCAAGGCAATTTGGACGAGATTTGACTTCTAAAGAATGCAATCGGTGCAATATTTTGCTGGTAGAATTGGCTGGCTCGACACTTATAAAAAACACATGAAATGGAGGTAGGTTGTGTTGCATGCCGCTGAAGTGTCTAATTTCCCAAGCATTCCTTTCGGTCAGGTATAGGAGAATCGGGGGGTTGGCAAGCATAGCTCCAATCGAATGGTAATTGTTCAGTCCGTTGAAGGTTTGATGGCAAATTTTCTTACTGAACGAAAAGTAGAAGGCTTGACGTCTGCTGTAAATGCAACATTTTAGATTTAGAATTGTTTTTTCATTAAAAAATTTGAAGGCAAAGATGTGTGTTTTTTGTTGTTTTCGAATGAAGTAGAAAATGAGCATGTTTGGATTTCCTGCAGAACAAATAGCCATATGAAACGAAAAGCCAGAGCTGTAGCCAGTTAATTGGCTTTAAACGCTTCAAAATTTATCACTTTGTCGTAACAAGAGATTATTAATATCATATCTCCAGATCTGTGAAAGCTGCAAATTTTCAAAACATTGCTGGTGCTTTTCGTACAAATATGTACGATTGCCGATTAAAGGGTTAATTGATTTACCCAGTCGTAAATTTCTTGGATATTCATAACTGTCACTTCCAATTCCTCAAAGAATCCTATTTCGCGAAACGCCTCCTCGACCCTTTATTTCAGTAGTAAAGGACTCCAAGGGCAACTGGGAAAACAATTCTACATCACAGCGCAACTCGAAAACAACCGAACCACCTCTAAAATTCAGTGCTCGACCAAGTGCTCTTAAGGCTCTTGTGATTGCGTCAACAACTTGCACCGGGTTTCTGCGAAAAAATACCGCCAAACCGATACCCCCGACTAGTCCAACTTCAGCTGCACCAATTGCACGCAACACATTTGCAGCCAAAGGCCTGTCATTGATTCTAATCCAAGCAGACACTACTCCTGCCTGAAACCCCATCTCAAGAACAGGCCCACCTGCCACCCCTTCTTCCTCTCCCTCCGGTTCCTCTGCCATCAAGCCTTTAACTCTGCAAATAATATTGCACACTAAGGTGAAAATTACTTTGACTAGCAATTATACAGTATGATAACGATGTCCATCAGTCAGTGAAACAAGCTACTTGCAAAATAAACCATAGACTGTGTCTAGCTCCTAAAGAGAAACGAACCTGTTACCTTATTTTTAATAAAAAATACTAAAAATGCAGTCAGGGGAGGGGACGGGCGAACGGGAGGGGGAGAGGAGAGGAGAGGAGAGGAGAGGAGAGGAGAGGAGAGGAGAGGAGAGGAGAGGAGAGGAGAGGAGAGGAGAGGAGAGGAGAGGAGAGGAGAGGAGAGGAGAGGAGAGGAGAGGAGAGTAACATTAAAAATTTAAACAGAGATTAAAAAGTGGGACAAACTATCAATAACAAGATAATAACATATCAAAGTCAAGAATATTATTATCTTCCAGTCCTCTTTTAAAGGCTGCAAGAGTTTTAGCCGACTTAATTGAATTAGGCAAGGAATTCCACAATTTAGGACCAGCGTAAAGAAAACTCCTTTTCATAAAATCAGTTTTCGGTAATGGTAAATTAATATTTAATTCACTGTTCCTAATATTGTAAGGATTCCTTGCCTCGACTTTGGAAAATCTGTCAGTTAAATAGTTTGGGGCTTCACCAGTAGAAATTTTAAGCATTTGGGTGGCCTTATGCTTAGCTCTTCGGGTTTTTAAATCAGACCATCCAAGTTCCTTTAAAAATCCTCTGAGCTTACGTTATAGGCAGCCCTTAAAATAACCCTACCAGCCCTATTCTGTAATTTTTGTAATCTGGTTGCTAGACCTTTAGATAAATTATCCCATTCCAAATCACAATAGTCAAAAGATGGCTGGATAAGGGAATTATAAATAGTTATAAGAGTATCATCATTAACGAATTGCCTTATTTGTCTCAAGCCCCCGATTGCAGATGAGACCTTTTTTGCCACATGGTTAATATGAGTGGACCATGATAAACGATCATCAATATAAACACCAAGAGATTTAGCAGAGTAGACTCGTTTTATACTTGTATCACCTAATCTGATCTCAGAAGAATAGCCAAGGTTGGCGAGATTGTAATTAGAGCCAATAATCAAAAATTCTGTTTTAGTGGTGTTTAAACTCAATTTGTTTGCTAAGAGCCACTGTCTAATATTTTCCAGGTCATGATTTGTACCATTCTGTAATTCAAAATAATTTTTACCAGAAATGGTTAAATTAGTGTCATCTGCAAACATTCTTGGGGTTGAGAAATTTAAGCAATTTGGTAAATCATTGCTATATATTAAAAATAACAGAGGGCCGAGGATAGATCTTTGACGAACACCACAAGGGATATCTGAGAACTCCGAGAGACAGCCATTTAAGTAACATTTTTGCTTGCGATTAGAGAGATATGAATAAAACCATTTATGTGCTGTTCCAGAAATACCATACATCTCCAATTAGCCATGTTCTAAACGAGCAGGGGACTGGGTACGAACATATTTTCTCTTCGGTACAAACATTCAATATCGATTGAATAGAAAAATGGGGCATGTCATCTGAAAGAGCATCCAAAAATTAGTAGATTCACCAAATTTGACGGTTATTGGTTTAAACTCAAAGGCATGGTACACTTGATATTGTTTGGAGGGACAGGCGTCCTCCAATCCATACTAAGCTCTCTTATTTTAAAAGTGTACCATGCCTTTTCGTTTAAACCAATAACCATCAAATTTGGTGAATTTACTAATTTTTGGATGCTCTTTCAGATGACGTGCTCCATTGTCAATTCAATCGATATTGAATGTTCGTTTAGAACATGGCCAATTTAGCAAGCAAAATGCTGTGGTCAACTGTGTCAAAGGCCTTGGCTAAATCAAGAAAGACAACAGAGTTAAGGAGACCATCGTCAATATTGAAGAACCATTCATTAGTAGCATCTAATAACGAAGTAAGAGTAGAATACAGGGAACGAAACCCAGACTGGCAATTTGATAAAAGGGAATTTACCTTAAGGTAGTCATATAGCTGATTATAGATGATTCTTTCAAAAAGCTTAGCAAAAACAGAAATGACCGATATAGGTCTATAATTGTTAAGATCATCAGTGTTATCTTTCTTATGTATTGAGGAGACTTTAGCATACTTCCACTGATCAGGGAAGATACCACTCGTTATAGAAGCATTGAAAATTAAGTTAAAAGAATGCGATATTACAGGAGCAGCCTCCTTTAATAATTTACTTGTTATACCATCTAATCCAGTTGCCTTGGCAACATCTAATTTGTTTATTAGGTCGAAAACGCACTTAGCTGTAATGGAGTTTAATTTAAAATCACAGTCAACTGACTTAAGATAATCAACAAAGCTATAATCAGAGTTGGACAACGATGAAGAAAGCTTAGTTCCAATGGAAGTGAAATGAGAGTTCATTAGCTCACAAATTTGTTGAGAGTCGGTCACTGCAACATTATCAATCTTAATGCTATTAACACCGCTGCTTTTGGCATTACGACCCATTAATTCATTTAATGTCTTCCAGATTGCACGAGGGTTGCCAGAGTTTGAGTCAATATTGGATTTATAATAATTAGCTTTAGTCTCCTTTATAATGCAATTTGTCTTATTTTTGACTTTCTTAAACTTAATCCAGTCATCTCGATTGCTAGTCTTTATTGCTTGTTTCTTAAGGCAATCCCTCTCTATAATCAGTTTACGAATTTCAGAATTTATCCAAGGTGAGTTCTTATTACGCACTCTTCCAGACTTAATGGTGCATGTTTGTTAGCTACAGTAAGGAATAGTTCATTCCATTTGGCCCACATGAGGTTGGGATCTGAATAATCAGCTAATATTTCCCAAGGCAGTTGACTCAGGTCCTCTTTAAAACTACTAGAGTTAAATTTCCTGAAGCTTCTGTAAGTAATATACCTATGCTTAAATTTGGTAGGAACTGAGATTTTTCTAATTACATAAACAAGGCTGTGATCACTAATTCCCAAGTGGATAATGCCACTGTCAACTATATGCTTGATATTATTAGTATATATAACATCAATTAAAGTCCTAGAAGACTCAGTAATACGTGTGGGTTCTTTTAACAGCTGGTGCAGCTGGAATAGCTCCGCAATATAGTTGAGGTTTCTGGTGTTACTATTTGGATTAGAAGCCAATAAATTACAATTTAAATCACCCATCAAAATAATTTCATTTCCAGAAGAATCTAATTTGGCAATAATAGCTTCTAGTGAGGTGAAGAAAGTATTATCTGAGCTGGGTGGTCTGTAGCGACATAAAACGGAGAAAGACTTACAATTTTCTTTCTTAAGAGGAGAGGAGAGGAGAGGAGAGGAGAGGAGAGGAGAGGAGAGGAGAGGAGAGGAGAGGAGAGGAGAGGAGAGGAGAGGAGAGGAGAGGAGAGGAGAGGAGAGGAGAGGAGAGGAGAGGAGAGGAGAGGAGAGAGGAGAGGAGAGGAGAGGAGAGGAGAGAGGAGAGGAGAGGAGAGGAGAGGAGAGGAGAGGAGAGGAGAGGAGAGGAGAGGAGAGGAGAGGAGAGGAGAGGAGAGGAGAGGAGAGGAGAGGAGAGGAGAGGAGAGGAGAGGAGAGGAGAGGAGAGAAGAGGAGAGGAGAGGAGATTATAGAATAGTGGATTACCCAAAAGTAGAGAGGCGAGGGGAGGATTCAAGAATAGACGAGAAGAGAAAAGAAAAGAAGAAAGGAGGGCACAACAGAACGGAACAAAAGTTAAGAGCACATGTTCACAAGAATCAAACAATATCGAAAATTTTTGGCAAGTGCCGAAAAATGGATTTCGCTTATATTCTTACTACAGGTAGGTCTTTGTGAGAAACAAATACCAGCATACTTAGTTTGGCTGAATATCGATTTGTTTTCGAGAAAATCGATAATCCTTGAAAACCGCCATATTGCCACTTTCGGAGCTCAAAATTTATGCCGAATTTCGTAGCTTCGCGTGAAAAAATAAAGCACTCTGGAAGGAAAATACCGGCCAAATGTTGTAGAATGACATCAAATGAGTACGTGGAAAGCAATTTTAGTCCTTCGTGTCCTTTTATTTACAAAATATAATTAAATTTATTTGACACACTTTTAATAGGGTTCAAAATTGGTCAAACTTATCGTCTAATTTAAGTATGTGCGAAGCGAAATAATTGGTCAAAAATTCGGTATTTACAAGTCAAAGGACTGTTCTTTACGACTTTAGAAGGATTAGCTGGGGAAATGATTTCGTGCGATGTTTTCGAATTTCGAAGTTGCCTAAAATTCGTCAATTAGTAATCGTGGAGATACCGCCGTTAATGTAAACATTTCACGCAAAGGTTGAATTCTTCCCGACGCGAACTTAACTGTGTCTAATAAAAACGTAGACATGCTTACCTTGATGTTGCTGAAGCATTTTAAGCGTTGTATTCTTCATTCACGATAAAACCCAAGCCCGCGGTGAAGTTAGTTAACCGATTTTCTCGACGCCATGTGTCATTAATTTCCTTGTCTTGAAGTGACATCTCTTTTTCATTCGTTCTTGAAAATTAAACACTCCAGTCTCAAGTGATCAACGTAACAGCCATGCATAGTATTTTTGCTTTAAATCAGCTTCGAACTGAGAAGCAGAGGCAGATAAATCGGTTCAGTGGCAAACCCTCATTTCAAAAGCCGCCATTTGTCCCGAGGCAGCTAATTTATTCACAAGGACAATTTCACCTGAAATTGACAACCACTGCCGTGACAAAGTAAGAAGCAAGCACCGTACCTTTTTGGTATCTAGTTAAGGTATTTTGTTGTTGTTATTTAAATTTGAGCTTAAAATGACACACAGCTGGACCATAGTTAGTAGACTGAGCAGATAAAGAAATATCAATCGTTCAAATAAACCACCGTTTGCAAAAGCGTGTAAACGCCTTTTACTTCCGGGCCGGAAGTTCTTCTGTTGAGTTGCTTCGCTTTTCCTCACTTTTAAAATTCATATCATGGCACTTCCTTTTTAAGTTGAAACGCAAAAAGAGATAAAATAAAAGTCTTATTGTTGCCGTTAGATCGGCCGTCCGTCAATACTCAAGGATCATCCTGTAGAATCCAGCCTGAATATGATCGGGGGGGGGGGGGGGGTGGTTAGCGGTGGAGAAGGTGTCCCCGCCTGAGCTGCGGTGTGAGGCAGTTGCCTCGCCTCCTCACTTGCGAAAATAGTACTGCGTTCACATAACGTTTAGACAACAATTACATATAAAGACTGCATTAGTACAAGTTTCATTTCACATTTCATAGCTCGTTGATTTGTTCTAGGCTGTCAGCAAAACAAATACCCAGAGTGGTCATAATCACCCGCTGTAGAACGGATTTAAGTGAGTCAATGATTCCATATTATACCTCACCCAGAGAAACGGGAAACGTGAACATTGAATGTCATCAAATACCCCCACTCGCTGGACGTGTGGTGACGCCAGCTCAGGCATGTGCAAATAAATACCATTCTATATTCACACGACGTTTCAAAAAACGCAACGACGTTTAACTCTAGAATACCTCAACTTGGTATTTTTACCCTGCTACTAGCATTATATTACACACCTTTGCCAGAGTAGCTAGTAAAACGGTAGTGTTTCTTTTGGTATCACAGGAAATAATGATCTGGGCTATAGCTGTTCCGATCAGGTGGGCCGGCATATTAAATAGGTGTTGCTTACCTCACGACTAAAATAATCATTAGCATAAATACAAAACCTCGACAACAAAATGCTATCATTTATAACCAAACGCGTTTTGGTTCCTTGGCATTGCTCATTACATAGATAGACGTCTTTTGTGCTTATTCTTGCACTGATTTCACTAAGGTCAATCACCAGCCAAATATTATACTCCTAAAAATTGCCGGGTATAAAGGACTGCTTGGGAATCTGATTCCAATCCCGTACGGTGGGGGGGGGGGGGGGGGGGGGGTGGTTGAAAAGATAAAAAAATTTACACGAAACAATCAAACGACTGTGATCGGTCGATTACACGGACGACAACCTTCCTTGCCAGGATTGGCCGTTTTTATACTAGAGACGCGTTACCCGTCTGGACGAGCTTCGGCAAAAATTTTGTAATTCGTCCGGTTATCCGTCTCTAGTATAAAGACGGGCACAAGACGCGTTACCCGTCCAGATGAGCTACTTTTCGAAATCCGTCGTTCAAGACGCGTTTCGAAAAGTAGCTCGTCTAGACGGGTAACGCGTCTTGTGCCCGTCTTTATACTAGAGACGGATAACCGGACGAATTACAAAATGTTTGCCGAAGCTCGTCCAGACGGGTAACGCGTCTCTAGTATAAAAACGGCCAATTATCGGTGGAAGCCGCAACAGTTTGGCACTATAGTGAGAAGTTCTAATCTTTTGGATTGATTGGTCGTTTTCAAATAATTCATCATAATTCATCATTCTTTCGATCAGTCTTGTGCACTCATCCACCCTGCATGTTATTTTAATATTTGGGTTTTTAAAACTGTCTAAACCCACACACTCATTTCTGAACATTTCAGAAATTTTTTAGAATGAAAATTACTTTCCAAAGAGCTAATATTGAAGGCAAATATTAATAATTAATAATTATTATTTAATCATCCTGCTATTTTAACATGTACATATGTACATATTTTGTATTTTTTTGGCTTTTATTTATAGTTGATGTGATGTCTTACAAGATTTTATCAACTTAATAAATGTTGATGAATATGCACCCGCCTCAGAAATGATGTTAAAATGCAGGAAATGGCACTTGAGAGAACCCAAATTTGCAAACTTTTCTGGGAGGGCAAGCACGAAGACCCACCAGAGGCTCCGGCGCTAAAATACTTCCTACAACATAAAAGAACCCCCCTCAACAGAATCCACCCTAAGGGCCTGAATTTACCTCATTTATTTCCTTTGCACTGACTACATCTGACTACAAAATTCTCTTGTCAGTGTCTTGTAGCTGAATTAATGGTTGCTTTCGCTTCCCTGAAAGAAAGAACACATCCATTTCCACTGAGTTGCAAAAGTCTCGCATATCAGGCAGGATCTTAAATATTTTACTGGAAACGTTCCCAGCGACTTCCCGAGCAACACCAGCACCATGCTCTAACCTTGTTGCATACAAGGTCGTCGCATTGTCGTTTTGCACTTATGTTTGCCACAGTTGTTGTTGAAGTGAAAAATATCGCTGTTACGACTTAACACATTACCCTTCTCAGGACTTGAACCAATTTCGTATCCCCATTAGCGCTTATGGTCACCCGCGCAACCCTCGCGATACATTCAAATAGCGCGTAACAACGAACTCGCATTTATTAGGCTTAAGTATTTATAGCCGAAACGTCTACGAAACAATGTAAAAAGAGTCAGTGACAATCCGTCTAACGTGAAATATGTCAACTCCCGCCTCACAGGCTAGACGTATTCGTTATTTAAAGTGTTTCGCATCTATGGTGCATCACTGAATTACAAGACTAATTACCAGGGCCGTGTTGATGTTGGGCACCCTCCCATGCACTGCATCCCCCTATTAAAAATTATTCAGGCTGGACTCCACGGGATGATTCTTGAATATTGACTGTAGAGTGATCAAACGGCAGCAATAAAGCTTTTTTATCTCTTTGTTGCTTTAATCTAAAAAGGAAGATCTTGGAAAATAACGATATGAATTGAATAAGGAAAAGCGAAGCACTTCCGGCACAGAAGTAAAAGGCGTTTACACGCAACCATTTTGCAAACGGTGGTCTATTTGAACTGACTTAAATTTCTTTTTCTGGTCAGTCCAACGGTTTGCAATTTTAAGCTCAAATTAAAATAATAGCAACAAAATACCTTAACCAGATACCAAAAAGGTACGGTGCTTGCTTCTTACTTTGTCACGGCAGTGGTTGTCAATTTCAGGTGAAATTGTCCTTGTGAATAAATTAGCCGCCACGGGACAAATGGCGGTTTTTGAAATGACGGTTTGTCTCCTGAACCGGTTTATCTTCCTCTGCTTCTCAGTTCGAAGCTGATTTAAAGCAAAAATACTATGCATGGCTGTTACGCTGATCACTTGAGACTGGAGTGTTTAATTTTCAAGAACGAATGAAAAAGAGATGTCACTTCAAGACAAGGAAATTAATGACACATGGCGTCGAGAAAATCGGTTAACTAACTTCACCGCGGGCTTGGGTTTTATCGTGAATGAAGAATACAACGCTTAAAATGCTTCAGCAACATCAAGGTAAGAATGTCTACGTTTTTATTAGACACAGTTAAGTTCGCGTCGGGAAGAATTCAACCTTTGCGTGAAATGTTTACATAAACGGAGGTATCTCCACGATTACTAATTGACGAATTTTAGGCAACTTCGAAATTCGAAAACATCGCACGAAATCATTTCCCCAGCTAATCCTTCTAAAGTCGTAAAGAACAGTCCTTTGACTTGTAAATACCGAATTTTTGACCAATTATTTCGCTTCGCACATACTTAAATTAGACGATAAGTTTGACCAATTTTGAACCCTATTAAAAGTGTGTCAAATAAATTTAATTATATTTTGTAAATAAAAGGACACGAAGGACTAAAATTGCTTTCCACATACTTATTTGATGTCATTCTACAACATTTGGCCGGTATTTTCCTTCCAGAGTGCTTTATTTTTTCACGCGAAGCTACGAAACTCGGCATAAATTTTGAGCTCCGAAAGTGGCAATATGGCGGTTTTCAAGGATTATCGATTTTCTCGAAAACAAATCGATATTCAGCCAAACTAAGTATGCTGGTATTTGTTTCTCACAAAGACCTACGTATGGTAAGAATATAAGCGAAATCCATTTTTCTACACTTGCCGTCTTTTGTCTGACCGTTGGTAACATTGGCTCTTAAGATTAGAAAAAAGAGCTGTTGAAAGCGAACAGAGAACGGAGCAGAGAAAATGAGAGAATCTGAATTTCTCTTGGCCAGTAGTAAACATCGAAGAAGAGTAAGTGGATTTACTATCTAACTTAAAGGAACAGCCAGCGAACTTATCAGACTCAAATTACACCAGACAATCAAAAATTTGAAAGCGATCCAAGGAAATAAGATTTTCTGGTGATTTTCGTTTTAAAGTTGCAGGTCCGAGGTAGAACACAAAGAATGCAAATTCAAATACAACAAACATAATCGTACTTCGCTCTATTATATAAACATAACCAAAAATAGCGATTTTTAGAAGCCGAATGTTTACAATACCAATTCATTAATTACATTTAGTAATTCAGGTTCGCTGGCGCCCACACACTAAAACAGATCAAAGGTCTCTTTGGGAATACGACTATTTTGCATGATGAAGTATGAGCAGCAGTATAAGCAGAACGATGAAAATATTTGGACAAGAATGAGTGACAGTTGAGAAGAACATGTTCGTTTCTACAATGGGGAAGAAATACAATTATTTTCTTCAGGTTTTTCAGCATTTTCAATCTGCCTCACCAAAAAAAGACTTTGCGATTAAAGTGTAGTCAATTATAATAGTCTATTATTCCATAACCTGCAAGAAGGCCGTCTTTGGGGGCAACGCGCGAGTGGCGAAGCCGCGAGTTACAGCGAGCGGAGCGAGCGCGCGACGAAAAATTGAGAGCCTGTACGAAAGCCATTGAATTTCGAATCCGGCCCCTCAAAATGTGACAACCTATTGACAGCTCGCCAGACAAAAGAGAATGAGCAAAAGATAAACAAATATTGCACGTGAGCATATGTTTTCGTATTTGCAAGTGCTGTTTCAATTTGAAATAAAAAAAGGAACTGATAGATCTGGTCGCATATCATATCATATCAACGGATAATTATTTGAAGCCGTCTTTAAGATAGATCATTTTGAATTTTGGAATTTCCCCCAACACAACATCAAGATGGCCGCCAGAAGGCTGTTACATATGCTTAAAACTAGGAATAGTTGACACTACAGCTGCCCCCGCTGTTAATCAGTTTTTTAATCGCATCCGTTACTACTGTCAATGCTTTCGCTTGATATTTTAGCTCTTCTATATGGAACTTTTATTACCTGGGGGGACGTTTACGAAGAAGACACCCGGTGGCGGCGCGCGTATTCTAAAACACTCTCATGTTGTGCTAACAATCTATGATATGGTTTTTGGCCTTCTCTTCTTCAAGGTGGGACGAGGACGTGTGATTTGAAAGAAACCTAACAAAGTGAAATTATGCAAAAAATAATAATAATGACGTAAACAAACCAGTGACTACAACAGCTTGTTTTGCTATTATGAGTAATCTCGGTGAGGATAAACTTAATATAGCAAAACGTTTTATACTACGATTTGAACCCAACTGTTTTCAATATATTTAGACTTGGAGTTATAAAGCAAGAATTACAAACTCGAGAGCTGAATAGGAAAGCATGCCGAAATATTATCTCACCTCTGTCGATGCAAACGCCTGCCGCGAGTTTTAATTATCTCGAGAAAGAACTATTTTAACTGCTCTCTTCTTCCTGTCAAGTCTCAGTTACAATCTTCGTTTTTTTTTTATCTCAAATGCCTCAAATGACCTATGGACTAATCGAGTCTTTTATCTGGTCAAGTAGTTTGTGTCTGGCAAATTGCGGCTTTGCATTGAGTCTTGCCTATTGTTTATCACGATCAAATTTGTGCATAACAAATAAGCTCTGTATCTTTTGTCTTACAGACCTTGTAAAATGACACTGAAATGCGAGCATGCGAGCGTGTCGTTGATCCTTTGCGAGCGTTTCGGATATCCTTTGCGAGCATTTGGGCAATCCTTTGCGAGCCGCTTTGACGAAAATCGAGATTTTTTCCGGTACCGTTCTCTGAATGCATGGTAATGCACACATTTTTAAGCGATGACGTCATTCCTATGACGTCATCGGTTAATGTTGGAAAGCGGAAAAGCGATGGAATTTTTGGAATTTTTGGTGTTACGATGTTACGATGTGATGATTACTCCCTGAATTCAACTGAAGAGCAATCGGAACAAGGTGCATTGTTTGTATTCTTTTTGAGATCCGCCATCTGAAATGAGAAAATGGATTTTACGGCAGAATCTAAAATTTTACAACTTTTATCGCTTGATGTCGTCGTGCGAGTGGACGGGATCTGTTGTCTGTTGTCTGTTGCGATCGACCGATCTGTAGAACCGAATAAAACTGGGAAAAGAAATCAAGTCAACTCAACAAGAAATCGTCGCGTAGAAAAGTGAAATACTTCTGGGCAGTTAGAAAAAACTAACTTAAAGTTTAAACGAAAGAGGCTTATTATATTTGCTGAGTTCTATAAGATTTAGTAAACAGAATTAAACAAAAGGTGTAAGGAATTTCAAGACAGCGTTTGACCTTGCATCGTATACCGTATACGGATGTCACGCCAAGATAACGCAACTTTTGTTGAACAATCACTCAGCACAGAAGTTGTCAGCTACTTTTATTTACCCTAATATTTTGACAAATGTCCTGAAAATTATTAAAGACCCCTTGTGAAACGTCATCGCTTCTGCATGCTTTGCGTACCGTTTATTCCTATCTACGCGGGGACTTCTAAGGTGCCTCCTCGAGTACGGAATACCGTACAAACCCGAGACTTGGCCAAACAGAATATCTGGTAATTTTCTACAACCTATAATATTCTTGAGTTTTTTCACTCAATAGTTTTGTGGCAGTGAACACCAGCAATTTAAACACAGACAGCCCAGGCCAATGATAAGAGCCAGAGTACTGTACTCTAGGAAGTCTCAATTTATAATGGTTTTAACTTTCGCTGTTGCTGCGTCGGGTTCTTTGTTGTTTGACAGCTCCTGAAGTGATTTCGGTGAGTTACTGTTTTGCGAACATTTCGAACGCGTGTACTTTATTAAACATTCCAAGGCTGGAAACAATTATCGACTGCATCTCTCTCGATGCACGAAATCTTCCATGAAATTGGTCAAATCTCTACAGAATTTCCACCAGTGTAATCTATGGTAATATTTTCCTTTCATCGTTCGTTGGCCTCAGTAGTGTAGCAGTTCTTGTAAGCTTGTAATTCTACTGGTCCTCTAGTGCAGCAGTTGGTACTGTTTTGGGAATAGGGGCATTGTTCCCGTTGTTTGATGTATTGTTTTGTCGAAGATGGCGAGCCATTCGTGTGACACCTTTCGGGAGCTGCTTCCCGGCCTTCGCTTTTATTCTCGGGGTATCCAATCGATGAAATCGATAATCGATGACAATCGATATCAATCGATACCAATCGATAACAATTAATCGATTGATATTGATAATCGATGACCAATCGATGGCGAAGATTCGTGTGGTTATCGATTGGTATCGATTTTCAATAGCAATCGATAGATTAATTGATATCGATTGGTTGCAGATTTCATCACGTTTCAAAAACTGAAAGCTGGTGGAATCGGCACATAAATATCACATCTTTGTACGCAGTAATTACAAACACATTTCATTTTAATGTTTTCAACGTTGTTTGTTACAGTTTTAATAAAAAAACGTTTCACTTACCCAGAAATATTTGCATGTACAAATGGCCAAAGAGGATCCACAAACTCGGATTGTAGATGGCCGAGCTGTCCACGATTGTTAACTACTTTAAACGCGTTTCCGCGTTCTCCCTCTTCTTGTTAGCAGTAAAAGCGGCACTCAAAGCGGCAAAGATGATAGCCTTTGACGACGCATCTTATATTCAGTATAGCCTCTTCCTGGACTTCTGGCGTAGACATAATGAAACGGAAAGGCAACGACGGGCAAGTGTGTAATTCGAGTACATGTGCAGTGGTGTTTGTTCTTTGCGTTGAGAAGACTGGGTCGGAATTTGTTACCAACTTCGTTACCAGGGCTTCCTAAAAATGGCGGATGATCGGACAGGAAGCGCGCGTGACGTCTGTTCGAGTTAATGTGCCAATCGATACCAATTGATGACCGGTTTTTGTGTGGTTATCAATTGATCATCGATTGACCGATACCAATCGATACCAATTAACTAATTTTATCGATTGAAATCGCTTGATCGATTGGTTTTCCGATCATCGATTTTCATCGATTGGATACCCCGGGTTTATTTAATGGCTCAAAAGTTCCCCGTATGAAATCCATACAAACTCATACACTATTAATGGCGCCATGTATATGCGGCCTTAATGTTTACTCGACAGCTGCATAAACGAGGACGAACATACATGGAAATGGCCAAGAATGAAATACACTACATCGACACTACACTATGAAAGTCACGCAGAACAGGGTCAATAAATCGCCATTTATTGGCGTGTTTACAGGAAATTAGCTACCGGGGGGTTCACCTGGCGATAAGTTTCAGTTTCGCATTTGTTCGCACAAACAGCATACTCACAAAGCTCATGGCGTACTCGACATGAGAATTGCCGCAGCGCCACGAGTAAAAGACAACCCTGGTCCCAGAGCTTTTCTCTTTTTCATCGAACTTCAACTTGAGCCATGAAGCGGCGTGAACGAGTCGCTAAGTGTCAAAAACAAGTCGAGCGAGAAATTATTCTTTCACCGCTTCGACCGCCGTGACAGCTTTTTCGCTTTTGCTCTAGTACAAGAAAGAAGAAAAGAAACCCTCTTGGACCAGCATAAGCGAGGACACGCAAACAAATAAAGCTGCATCTACCACTAGAACTGATGTGCGTTTTCTGGCATAACAGAGTCGATATATCGATCTTGTTTGACGTTATTTGTGTAAAATGAAAGTTTTCCGCTTTCCCCGTGTCGTTCGCGTGCACAGGATTGCGAACCAACAATTTCCGGAGCCGACTGGATAGATTGAAAATATTTGCCAACCTTCGCCTTAGATCACATGAAGTAAAGATAATAGACATGTACTAACCTGAACTATTTAATAGGCTGCTGCCTCTTCCCAAACGTGCAATCAATAACCAACCTTGAAATGCCCGAGACTGTTACGAGTGGTGCACTGGCAACAAGCAACCTCTGCCAGCTCTGAGCGTCATATCCTGTCGTTTGGGGTATTAGATATCACGTAAATAACGCAATCACTGCTCACGCATTCTCGCTTTGGGCCAATTTCATGTCTGTCGCCGCAAGACACAAGACAACTTTTTAAGCCGTCAAATTCTTCTAGGCACCATCTCTAATCGTTCGCCATTCAGCGACTCACAGCTTGGAAAAAGGAGGGCTGAATTCGGATACCTATTCATGTAGCCCGAACAAGATGGGGACTTCCTACAATGGGGAGTCCGGCATAGTCAATCGAACCCAATCGAACTAAATTTCAATCGAACTCAATCGAACTCAATCGAACTCAATTCATGGATTGAGTTCGATTGAGTTCGGCAATCGAACGAAATCGAACTCACCGAAAAGAAAAAAAATTAATAGAACCCAATCGAACGTTCGATTTTCGAACTCGTGATTTGTGTAAAACAGGCGTTGAAAATCCATAACCAGATCTTGGAAGCTCGAGTTACTTCAACCCGGAGTGTAGCGCAAGTGTTTTTCGTAAACGAAGAAATTCCGCAGAAATGGCTTCAGATGCGCTGTGGATTGTAAGCTTCAAATGTGTAGTAAAAGGCTACCAGAAATGCCGGTTTGACGTCAAGGATGGCGAAGTTTTCAAGGTTTTAAAGAAAATAGGCGAGACAGGCCGTGCATTCCGAATTGCAAACGAGCACGGACAATTAGGTCACCTTCGAAGTGTTCTGTTCTGTTCTCTTAAATGTCGTGGACAGTTTATAAATGAGGTTTCTGTTATAAGAATAAATTGTAAAAAGGCAGAAGAAAAACCTGTTTTGATGGGCTTGCTTTGGGGTTGCTTTGGGCTTGCTTTGTATAGGTTTACCAGAGCTAATCGAACGCAATCCATTTAATTGTGTTCGATTGAGTTCGGTTTCCGAACCCAATCGAACACAATCAGATGGATTGAGTTCGATTGAGTTCGATTTTTTCGATTGAATTCGATTTGTTCGGAAATCGAACTCACTGAAAGTCTGGTGTTCGATTTCGTTCGATTGCCGAACCCAATCGAACTCAATCTACAGATTGAGTTCGATTGGGTTCGATTGAGTTCGATTTTCGAACGTTCGATTGACTATGCCGGGTACAATGGGGAGTCTCCGCCCGAAAGGGGTACCTTTTCCGTCTTTTTTACGCTGAGGGTATAAAAGAGGGTAGGGAGCTGGAGTAAACATTAGGGTAGCTAAAACTGTCCTTTATGAAATTAAAGGGGCATTTCAAAATGTATCGAAAAGACCCACCAAACGGTAGTCAAAGCTTAAGAGACACCTTTTTGCTCTTATTTAACTGAGATTTATTTGATGATCAACATAGAATATTCACTACACAATCTTAGTTTACTTTTGCTACGGGATTGAACAATTTTCATTGGGGGGAGGGGGCACTGGACGATTACCAAAAAAAATTCCTGCGCAGCAACAGTAGAGAGAAACATTGATACATCCCATCCACCAAAATATGGTCCATCCGTAAGGAAAGAAATTTTACAAATACAACTGAGCAATAAGAAATATCCTTACAAGGTAATGATATGTGATGCAATACGTTACACTTAGTAACGCAATACACTACAACAGCCTGTAAGTAACGCAAGTACTGTCCCCCGTTTGACACTTTTCGAAAGCCGTTAACGGTAGCCCAAGATTGATAGATTAAAAGTTACATGAGTTTTTAAGGGGGGTCCTTCTTAACTACAGATCTAGAGCAGTTGCTAGAGAATTCCTGAAGACCAGTTTTAGTGGCAAGCCATTTTGGACCGTTTTGTAACGCTTAATGGTAAATTTTGTGGGGCAGGAAATACCTGCTTGAAATATTGACATTGCGCCTGCATAACTAGTGCCAGTCCTAAACCGCGCGTTAGAATTTAAAATCCCTAAAACTTGGAGGAAAAAAGGAAGAGTTCTGAATTTTTTAAAGAATCGGAGATAACATAGCCTTCTTTATAATCCTACGTATGGGATTACCGTTTACAAGAAAGAAAAACGTGCTACTGAAGAAAGTCTGAAAATACGGGTGTTTATTATGTCATAACTTTTACAATAATGCAAATTTTGTAAAACCCATACGAAGCATTAAGCATGTGGACATTCTTTATCTATTGGCACCAATTTTAACTTTCAGTTTTATATGCCCTTTCAGTTTTAGGTTTTTTTCTATTCTGGCCACGCCACTTGTCAAATATGGCCGTGATTTGAAACTCTTGAAGGACTCTTCAATTGAACAAAGTTGCGAAAAAAGCTTATCCGTAGCAGGTCAAGTTTCCAAAATATGGCGGTTAGATACCTTCCTTAGCAACAACTTAGTAGTTAAGAAGGACCCCCCTTAACTTGTCTTATGGAAGAGTTATTTTCGATGCTACTGTTTTGCACGATTAGAACTTAGTCAAAGTCAAGGCTGAATGATAAATATAACCTTGTTGAAAAGTTTCAAAAGAAAATTTTGAAATGCCCGCAAACAAGACATGTCTTGAGCAAGCGAGCATAGAGATTCAAGCTAATGTTTGCTAGTTGTACCTGCCGACCAACAGTGGTCTAAACAAAAGCTCAAAATTTACAAATAATAAAAAAATCAAACTTTACTTGTGTGATTATTGCTCCGTGAAAAACACGAAAAGTAAACACTCGATATAAAAATTAAAAGGTAAAACACGCATATAAAATCTAAAATTTAAGAACCTGTTAGGCTAAAATTTTCATTTATGCCGTCGTTTATGTAACACCTGTCTCAGCCTAAAATTTAAAACATAGAATTCATTTAAAACTTTGAATTCATAACTCAAATACATCATGCTCCACTTGGTAAATAAAATTGCGCCAAGTCCCTTGAAATGTCATCTCAATATATGTAGATGCTATATACGACTGTGAAGGCACAAATACAGCCGTTTCCTTTTTTTCAGTGGGTATTGCATGGTAATATCAACTTGGGTTTCCTACTGAGTTTTTGCTAACCTATATTTAAGAACCTTAATAGCGCCTAAATTTCCAGAAAACATAATTTACATAACAACCTGTTCAAGCTAACTTGGAAAATGCAGGTTCTTCTATGCGGGTTTTACTTTAGTTTTGTTTGCAGCTTGTGTTCAGAGATCCGAGAAGGGTCGACTGTTCTTCCAATGCAAAATGGTTCTTGATGCCATGGGATCAGGTGATAACAAACGTATTTCTGTTTTTATTACAACCACCTTTATTGCATGCGTTCCCGCTGCTAAAATCACTTCAACTGGACTCCCAGTGTTATAGCAATGAGGTTACGCACGACGTCCTCTAGTTCAATTTTGGTCCTGTATGAATGAAGAAAGTCAGAGCAGGTATTAGTCAAGGTAAAAAAGGTGATCGACGCTTACAATTTAAAAAAAAATACAAAAATATGATGATAATTGAAAATGCTGCTAATAAGAAATGATAATAAAACTCTAGCAGGAATAAAGAGACAAGGGGAGTTAGGAATTTCATTTGAAATGGTGACAGGTTGTTCTAACCTCTTCAGAGACTCCATAGACTCGATACTTCAAACATGAACAAGAAAAAAGAAATAAAGAATATTTGGGGCAGTTTTAGGAAATACCAGTCAATTTCGGACAGAAGGCTTTTTGGAGCTCATTTCGGATGGGCCTTTTATCAGAAAGGAATTTTTTGTTAAAAAAATGGCTAGGCTTTTATTTGGAAGAGACTAAGCGTCTGAAAAAAATATTATTGAAACAATTTTGCCTCTAAGAACTGAGGGGGGGATTTCAGTGAGGGAGGGCTTATTTTCATATTCCTAGTTGCGGTAGAAAATATAATTAAGTTAGTCTCAGTTACTGCACTAGATGCCTGTATGATATCGTTCCTAGTTTACTCTTGTAAACTTCAACAAGGCAAGGTGGTAAACAAAAGCAGCTCAAGATTATCGAAGAGATGATGACAAATACATGAACTCAAAAAAGGTAATTTTCACTATAAAGTGCCCATAACGTCAAAAACATTTTATTTCTCAGCTGATTCCACGTTAAATTTTCAGCCGATGAACTTCTGCGAAAAAAAATTTTCGATTTGGATAAAACGCATCTTTTAATGAATTTTTATAGATGTTTAAATTTGCTGCCATTTTGGTCCACCATTCGCACCAGTCTTTCTCAGTTTGAAGTGAGTTATGACGTAGGTTTAGGAACACGTGGTTTGAAATCGTGACTTATCTGACTTGTAAACAAGTGGAAATTTTGCTTCAGTGTCTGCATTTAGTACAAAATGCCGGAAAGGTGCGTTACCGCTCTTTGTTACAACGTTAATGATCCAGAAAACAACAGTAGTCTTTGTGCAAATTCCTGAATCTACGTCATTTTCGCCATTCTTCTTGTGATCAGCGGCAGGGGTCGACCGCAAGAAAATAGAATTAATTTTTGAATTTTTTAAAAAATTCATAAAAAAAAAAATTGCGTTTTATCCAAATCGAAAATTTTTTCGCAGAAGTTAATTGGGTGAGATGTAGAATCAGCTGAGAAATAAAAACTTTTTGACGTTATGGGCACTTTAAGTCAAAAGTCTGTAAGTGAATGCTTATATTTATCGCGAAGGTTACCGGGAAGTCCAAAACTGAGGATATAATCCCTATGTAAAGACAAATTGATGCCAAGACAAGAATACTATGTCATGTAATAAATGTACGAGGTTTACGTTTGAGACATATAAAAAATCGAAGGAAGGCTGCTACATTGATTTACCGTTCAAGATCCATGATGTCATCATCCTGCAACACCTTCTGCATGCTTGCACAATCTTCTAGGTATAATTTTGCTTCTTTGAATTCTTTTTTCCTTTTGTGCACCATACCAAGGTCAAACAGAGATTTGGCCGTGTCATAATGATCCTTCAGCAACTCACGCCGAATCTTCAAAGCTTCCTCGGAATACTGTTTTGCGTTGTCATATTCACCCAGGGCGTAATAGTTGTTCGACAAATTGTTGAGGATGGTTGCCGTGAAGGGGTGGTTACCCAGTTTTTCTCTGTAGATCGGAAGGGTCTGCTGTTCTCTTACCTCTATTGCTTGTCGATGTTCTTGATCAAGGGAGAGCGCGACTAGAAATAGAATTTACAAACTCTTTAAATGGTTAATTGAAAAGTATTTCTCTAGAGACACGATAATAGCCAATTCAGCGCTTTTCGCCTCGTTATTTATAATCATCGCATATCCAGCAAGAGCCATTGACTCCCATTTCTGTCCGAGATGGGATTCAGTAAGGCAATTACAGATAGCAAGAACCACACTACACTAGCTTCGCGTTATTTGAGGGAATTCTCCGCTCCGCGGTACTACTCAACTTGTGACCGCCACTGGAGTGTAATGTAGTGATAAGCTATGATATGTGGTGACTGTCTGCCCACAACCTGGGGCTTTGCTATGCTTTTGAATTCTTTAAGGACCAAACAGCCGTCCATGCCCGCTACTCCTCTGTAAGGCTGTGCGCACGCGTAAGGTACTGGCGACACCATAGAGCTTAACCATAGAGCAAGTGTAACGTGCTTGTTGCTGTCTAAATTGTGACCTGATTCAGTAAAAGAGTCCAAAAAGGAGCCATTGATCCCCTTCTATAGGATGTCTTTTTTAAAGAACCTGGAGAAGACAATACAAAGAAACTATACTATACGTACCTGCCAGATCATTGTATGTTGCACCCAGCATAACAATGTCATCGTGACCATGTGCCTTTCGCATGTGGATTGCCTGATGGATCTTGTCTTTCCCTTCAGTGAAGTTGTGTTCTTTTACCAAACACCGGCCGAGTTTGGCAAGACACTGAGCTCGACTGTTACCATCGTCAATGCCAAGAGAACTCTGAATTCTGTCGGCTTCCATCAGATATGTTTTGGCTCGTTTGGCTGCTTTATAACAAAGACCCGGTGAACAGCAGCAACTGAACACTTCTTTGATACCCAGGGAGGTGAGGCATTCACTCAATCTCTTTTGATCTTCCATATCTTCACACTTCTTTTTCAATATGGTAAATACCTTGTCAAACTTCTTCTTTCCCATCATCTTTGCGAGAAGCTCGCCCACTTCATTAAACACATCGATGCACCGTTGTTCTTGATCTTTAACCATGGCACCATTTTCCCCAAACCAATCAATTAGTTGCAAGATGTTTTCGTCTTCTTGACGAAATGTGAAGATAGCTTTCGACACTTCGGTGCTTAAGAAGGTCTTGAAGGTTTCTTCTAGAAAGGTGAGGTAGTAATTGATGAACAACTTACGAGCATCCTGAACCACTTTGCGGAATCGTGATTCCAGGGCCTTGTTCTGGCAATAGAGGCTAATTACTGTAAGGAGACTGTACTGGCAAGACGAATTAGAGTCAAAAATATTCTGTTCCAGGAACGATCGCTGTGCCAGTTCTGATATGGTACTTCTAATTTCAGCCGACTGGAAGACTTCAACAGCCCTTGAAATAGTGAAAAGCCCTCTGAAGAGAGCTAGGGACACGAGAGTGTCTTGCATATGTGCATCAAGTCTGTTAAAGCAGGCATCGAGACATACCTTTATCTTGTTATGTTCGGATGCAGTTGATATCCTTGTAAATAAATCAAATGCTTCCTTCGTCAACATCTCCACAAGGTCTGATGGGTGATCGTGCCAAGAAGCCAAGGAGTGAAGGACGAGTGGAATACCACCACAAAATTGGGCTATTTTGTAAGCGGTTTCTTTTTCAACCGGGATATCACCGTAGACCTTTTTCAAAAGTTGGAATGAGTCATCTTCATTGAAGGGAAGCAGTCTAATTCGCTCTTGACCTGTTTCGGGAAAATCGACATTCTCTGATGAAGTGACTAGCAAACTCACTTTTCTTGACTTCGACTTTGTTACGATCTCTGTGATGAAGTTCATGATCTCCGACTCCTCGTTCAGCCTTTCAGACTGCTTCTCGGCACTCCCACTGTCACTCAAGTGAAGTAAAAATTCGAAGTTGTCGAGAAACAATATGGTGTAGAACTCTTCCTCATTTATTAGGCGCTTTTTTATTGCCGAAATCGGCTCGTTGAAATGGAAATGGTAGAGCTCACTGCCAATCTTCACAGCGAGATCATCACGTGAAGCCACATATCTGCAGTTTACGTACACGATAGCGGTATTCGGATTGGTATCCAACATCTCGTTTGCCGCCTTGACAGCAGTGGTCGTTTTCCCTATTCCGATGGCACCATGTACCAGGACACACCTGCAGTCGCTTAGTGGATCTGGTATTAGAAATTTTTTAATTTCCTTAAGTTCTGTCGTGCGGTTTACGAAATGTTCAACGGGACGCGGGAGGCCTCTTCTGATAACGCCTGTAAAGTAATTAAAATACTCTTAAAGTTGACTGGACACGACAAACAATTTTCATAGCAATGATGCTTTCTTACAGTGAAGATTGGAATGGACTTCTAAAAAGTTTAATACAGAGGTAGGTTGTTGTGGAACAGAAGCTAGCTACGTTGATTGTATGAAATCTTAAAAGATTTCGTACAATTCGAATGGTAACACGATAGGTTGATATAACAGTTTACGGTTTTTTGTCACGCGGCCATGCGTAGTTAATCTTCGGCGTTTGCTCGATATTGCTGAAGTGTTTGAATTCCGTAAAACAGTTATGCACTGTGGATAGCCTGCGAAAAAGTTTTTTTTTTACACATGACGCCAACTACCAAATGTTGAGAAAGATATATTACCTGTTGTAGGGCCAGATGTTAAGCGCTCCAGCCTCTCATCTTCTTCTCCCACTCCTTCTTCTTCTTCTTCTTCTTCTTCTTCTTCTTCTTCTTCTTCTTCTTCTTCTTCTTCTTCTTCTTCTTCTTCTTCTTCTTCTTCTTCTTCTTCTTCTTCTTCTTCAGCTTCAGCTTCTTCAGCTTCAGAGAACCTAGAACCTACAATTAGAAAGTTCAGTATGACAGTGAACTCTATAGGCACAAAGTGGTTTCTATGAAGAGCTTTATCCAATCGTATCTTGGGTTTCTGAAAAACCTATCGGATATATTTTTACGAAGTACCAATAGGTTTTCCTCTAGAATATCCATGCTGTTTATCATTGAGATAATGTTGTCGAAGGAGCAGGAAGAGTGAGGGGGAGGGGGAGGTTGGTGTATAGGAAAGACGAAAAACATGAAAAAAAGTGTATAGGCATTTATAGGAGAGTGGAAAATTAAAAGCTAAACTGAAAACGACATCAGCATCAACATGGCACCAGTAGTAAAACTCGCAATAGTATCTAAAACGAAATATAACTACTTCATCTCAAATTATCGTTTCAGAGCTTCTATATTTCATTTTTTTTGGGGGGGGGGGGGTGGGCATGTCCCCCCCCCCCCCCCTAGCATCCCGCACCTTCGGCACTTGAACACTTTTGCTTCGTCTATGCCGAAAGTCTGGTTACGGCCCTGAAAAGGCTGAATTACCGTGTGGCCGCTTTTGAACTCAGATTTGAACTCTCGGAAAAAATAAAGAAACCAGTGGAATGCTGAAGAGAGCTGGCATAGCTGACATGTAACCACCGGCTCTCTCGAGCACTTCAATGATTTCTTCGTCTTCCAATACCAACAACTCGGCAAGTGAAGGAATAAAATTTATTTAGAAAAAGGTTCATGGCGCAATTTCTCAAATTTCACTTGTATGTAAACAGTGTTGAAAAATTACCAGATATCTCTGTTCGGAATGTGTCCTATGCCGTGTAACATTTGCAAAACAAAACACAGTGAACCGGCAGATGAGTTTTTATTTTTAATTTCAGAAAATTCAAATCACTCATGCTCGAGTAACAAGATTTTCCCTTAGTCGCTCTCGACTGGCATCACATACCGTTCCTTTGGTCACTGATACAATTATAACACGCGGCATGTATTTCAAACGGAGGTTCAGGAGTTCCAGGGTTTTGGTTCGCATTGCCCACGACAGCATTTTCTGATGCGGCCAAGCGTGTCGGAATTGGCAGGAAAACGGGGGAACAGGCAATTCAGGAACAGCGGCTTCAGGAGCAGCCTGAATATTTGCTGGAACTTCTTGTGCTCCGATTTGCAACGGTCGTTAAATTGACGGTGGCTTGGTCATGACGCAGTGTAACAGAGTAAATAACTTCGTTTACAAGACAAGTGATGTCGTAGGATAAAAGGGCACAAATGAAGGAACATTCATTTATTATTTCCAGTACTTGAAATAGCGTACATTCACGGTTGTAAACAGCGACTCGGAAGGTCTTTGGAAGCCTTAAAACCAGTAATTTTGTGTCCAAGTTTTCTCCGCTGATATAAAATTTCAGAACTTGATTCGCGAGGAACATGAACTGAATGTACTTTATTGTGTTGTGGCAAAAGCGAATTTTAAAACTCCTTTCAGTTTTTAAAAAGAAGATAACACGTTTCAAAGTTTAGATTTCACATTTCATTCTCATAGAAGCCAATAAACTCCAGCAATTTTTGAATTCGAGAATTTCATTCTTGCCAGAACACAAAAGAGGTTATGATTTATCACACGTTATATGGTCGTTTATTTCGGTGCGCTATTCCGGCTGAAGACTTGGACACAAAATCGCATTATCCGCAGTTTAACTTTAAGGTGATCTGCCAATAAAACGACAATCATCATGCAATTCCATCATTACCTAAGATCTTTGATAAATGTTTCAGGAATCGATGTTCAAACTTCAGAGAATTACAGCTTTGCAAGACAAAACCCCTTCAAGAAATTTTGCTAATGAATTTATTAATGATCAAGGGTCATGCACGACCTTACTAGAGGGCTGGGACTAGTACGCGCGAGAACGAGATCGGAAGAAGGAAAAATCGCCTGTCCGCAAAGCCTGTGAAATTACCAAACGCCCTCTAATTAGTCTCACTTGACCGGTTTTCTTGGATGCTTTTCAAGCAGCCAATAAAGTCAAGGAAGTCAAGAATTTACTTCCGTCAAAAGCATTGACACACATGGGCTTGTTAAGAAAAGCTTTTGAAGAAAATCGAGCGTGCGAGTATGCGAGCGAAGTCATGTCGGATTGACGTCCATAATTGTTGCATAAAAGATCGTGGGAGAGATCTCGGTATAGATTTGTTGACAATTAAAGCGCCACTCGGTTACAATTCAAAAGTGCGCGGTCTATTGCGTGTACGCGTCAGACGTGCAAAACATTTTCCTTTAAGCACTTTTCAAACTCGCTAAAAAAGATGAAACAACAAACACTTAATGACTGACCCTAAGGAGAACAGTGAGTTTTGTTTCCCCGAGACCCTCGATCCCTCGACCCGAGATCGATGGTCCAGAGACTGTCCCTACGGTCGAAAACTATGCAGTCTTGGCCGAAGCGTAAAGGCTCCCGCACACGAGGGAACATGTCGCAGGGACAAAATCACGTAATGTTCACACTGACGGAACATGTCGCGGGGACGTGTATCGGGGACATGAAGCAGCGGCGAAATCACAATATGTATACACACACAAAAATGTACCAGGTTCATGTCAAGATGGCTTGATATTGGCCAAGTTCAGTAAAGAAAAAAATACTCTAGAAAAACTACAATACATTGGAATACATTACAAATGTGAACAATAAAAAGTCGAAAGTATTCAAGAAGAGCGTGTGCCACAACGAGATTTTAACGCGGCAAATAAAATTGCCGCGTCCTGCAAGTAGCAAGTAGCAGCGTCCTGCTATGCTACTCTAACAACCCTAAGGAAGTTAAAGAACATCCTACCTTTCCACATCAAGAAGAATTTAGCACAGGCACTGGTTCTAAGCAAACTATATTATAATGACATAGTATACCACTCACTCCCGGATTATTTAATGAAACGTCTTCAGAGAGTGCAAAAGGCTACAGCTAGTTTTGTGCTTGGTAGATTTGTGTCATCCGAAGACATCCTTACGAAACTCAAATGGCTTCCTGTAAAGGAACAACGCGAATGGAACCTACTCAAGGCAACTCACAAAGCCCTTCATAACCCATATTGGCCAAGTTATCTGAAACTTATTGTGTTTCAACTCGAAAGACGCTTAAGATCTAGCAAAAGCATTCAGCTAGAGAGATCCTTAATTAATAATACTCTGCAGGACCAAACTGCAAGTTTATTTAACAAGTTGTCCAGCAGCGTGAGGTGCTGCCAAGACTATAGTACATTTTGTAAAGACACTAGAAACATTATTTTTAAGAGAGCTTTAGAACTTCTGGAATAATAATTTTAATTATTTATCCGTTCATTTATTTATTTTAGTATATCTTAAGTTATTCTTCTTATACATATATATTTTAATTCATATAATTAGTACATATAATGAAATCAGTTTATTTAAGTTAGTTTAATTAACATATAGATATAAATTCTTAGATATATTTTTATCCTTTTACAATTGTAAATTTAGTTAGCATCGGGCAGGCGAAGAGCCACTCTGTGGATATACTGTCCGAAATGCCATTATTATTATTAGTAGTAGTAGTAGTAGTATTGCAGCATTTCTCCGGAGAATTAAAGCCCCGTGTCTCTGGCTGAAACCCTCGAGTGCACTAATGGCTCTCTCTTTATCCAGCGCGATAGGCAGGGTCGAGCATTTTTTTGGCATGCAACAATAACTCTCGGCTCTTGCTTTGTTACATGCATACAGACAGAAGTACATAAGCTACAAGTCTACATCTAGTATTTGGGCACGTGCTATGTCTTGCGCGAGTAGGCTGTATTTAGAACAAACCTTGCGCGCGAGAAAATGACGTAGTTTGTGGCGTGCACGTGCAAGTGCAATGATGCAGTAAGACACAACCTCTCTAGAGCCTCTATTTTTATTCGTCCGCTGTAAACACTACCTCTATTGTTATTCAGGAATAGGGGCACTGTTATGACCTGTTATCTATTGTTTTAAAAGCCAGTGAAGTAACTCGTTCCGAGAGGTAGTGGGCGACCCCAACGATGGTGTGCCTCGCAATGAGGTTGTTACAAATTGCTAATAATACTGTAAATAATAATTGCGTTCGACGAAGGAGAACGCACCCTAATCGAGAAATACTCGAGCTTTTATGGACCGTACGACGTTGTCAATTTGGCCCCCCCCCCCCCCCCCCCAGAAAATTTTTCAGTGGCGAATGACGTCATCTCCATGCCATGTGCTTCTGTTTTACTGTTTGGAGTGATTTCTCTCGACAAAATTGTCCGTCCTGTTATGGTCTGTTATCGCTGCTGTTTGGTGGGTTTTCATCCAAGGTAGAAGAGTTTTAATCAGCCACCGAACGTCGTAAAAGGAGTGGAAATCGAGTAACTCGATTCGTCGTTTTATAGGCAAGGTAAACCAGCGTGTTTACATGCAAAACGATTCACAAAACTAGCTAAAATTGCAAATCGTTAGCATTTCATGTAAAACGAGTGAGTAGAATAAGGATCAAAATTGTTTTATCGCTTCTTTGAATTTGTATTCTATAGTTATTCGCAGAATGTTTAGGCATTTTGATGAGGAAATCATTATTGAATATTATGAGTGTATTGAAAAGTTGATGTGCTGTGCCTCGATCTATTTTGAAATTGAAGTGAAAGTATTTGTAGAAGTCTGTGGAATTTTAGAAGTTGTGTAGTGCCAAAAGATATTAAACAACTAAAGTGAAATAAATAATTATTTGTCGTGTACATAATAATTCATTTCTATTCCATATGAATTTTTTAGTGTAAAAGAAATGAATGCAAATTGCCCATTCATTTATGACTTTGTACGTTTCTGCTTTGTGAATGCCACATGAAGTGCTTGGAGCGACTTCTATTCACGTTGTTTTACAATATTCTGACATCAATGAGAATTTGCCGTTCCATGCATTATTTGAGGTTCTTTTTGACCTTTGGCAAACAATCACTGCTATGATGACAGATCATGTTTCCGTCCGGTTGAATGGTTTCTTCTGTAACACCCAATTTACGATAACAGCTTGCAAGCAAAGAAAAATTCTGCTTTAACATATCAAGAACTGCTACAGTGTCACAATTTTTTCACAGTTTATTGAACCCCTTCGAAAACAACACAACCCATTTCTTGATGCGACAAATTCCAGTTTATTTTGCAGAGAGATGTTCTTTTGGCTCGTAACGCAATCCTTCCTCCAAAATGTTGTGAGATGAGATTCCTCTCTCACTCATCCTCATCGCTCCATTTGAGGCATATTAAATGGCATAGTTTGCCAACAACCTTGCTCCTTTGCTACTACCTGACTCTCCATCTTAGGTCGAACGCACTCCCCTAATCGCTGATTACTACTAGTAATAATAATAATAATACCCTGCGGATGTACATCTGGCTCAAGGGAATCCACTTTGATTGACGCAGTACTTCCGCTGATGGGGTAAACCAGTCTAAGCCATAAATTAAAGGGACACTGTCATGGCCATTTTGTGACCTTTTTAGTAAAACGGCACCAAAATTATGTCTAAGTACTTTCAACCATGCAGGAAATGCTCCTAGAACGTAAAGGAAAGGATATCTAGCAAATTGTGTAAAGAAGAGGGTGACCGTAAATAGTTTTTATCAATTTTTCCAAACCACAAGGATAGAACTTGAAAAAGTCAGGCTGACTTTTTCAAGTTGAGATCAAAAGCTCCCGATGGTATCACAGTGATATCACTCTATATTTATCTTCAGTACACTGGTTTAGTAATTTTAATAAAACCTGACCACTGTTAATAGGTTTCTGATGGTGTAAACAGGTTTTTGGGCTGTTGAATTTTTGAAGTTATGCTCATGACAGTGCCCCTTTAACTTGGCAGCACGAACATGGATTTTTTCTCAATCACTAAACAGTGTTGAGCCACACGACCCCCCACAGTACCGTGAAATTACTTTAAATTGGTTTGCGAGGGCCCTTTATTTTGGCGGATTACGAAAAGAAATATAGAATAAACAAGCGAATTTTTTTCACCATGAGCCCGAGGAAGGTGATTGTCTACAGCAACGCTTCAAAGGTCATTAATTGCTTGGGGCCGAGCACAATTAAGGCCCGTCCACACTCATGCGGATAAATTTGAAAACGCATCTTTTTTTTTTCTCCAGTTTGGCCAACCGTCCACACTAAAACGGGGTTTTCGGTCACCGAAAACATAGCTTTTTGAAAGCGATCTCCAGAGTGGTGAAATTTAAATATGCCGCCTATGTGGTGTAGTGTGAACGGCCGGAAACGGAGCTTTTCGAAAACGCTGTAAATTCCTTAGTCTAGTTAGATAGTGAGTTAATTTTATTACTGTCACATCGTATTTTTAAGAGAGAAGGAGTTTTATGTAATCTGCATGCATTATAAGATTTCATTTAAGGAGGCTCGCAACGGTTTCCAGCACTAGCTCTTAAACTTTGATGGGTCAGTACTACAAATCTTTATCAGTTGCTGCTACAATAATGATATCACACAAATTCCCAATCATTGCTAAACAAGTTGTGGTCATTTTCATGACGTCACTGGTTACTATAGCAACAGTTTTACCCGTTAAAAACACCCTTAATTTTGCCTTTAAGTGCTTATAACTCAAAAACGAGTCCAGTGACCCCCATTTTTTATTATTGAATAATGATTGGCATGTTAAGACGCAACTTTTTGCAAAGTTAAAAAAAATTCTCCGGAGCGGTTTGAGAGCCACCTTAAATTTACGGAAATTTAAGCAATGATTGGGAATTTGTTTGATATCATTGTTGTAGCATCAACTGATAATGATTTGTAGTACTGACCCATCAAAGTTTGAGAGCTCGAAATTGCTGGAAACCGTTGAGAGCCTCCTTAATATCCGACGAGCATCCCCGCCTGTTTCATATGGCAGTACCCCAGGGGGGGGGGGTGAGGGGAGGAATAGGCGGCGTAGTAATTGAGTAGCAAAAAAGTGTGAGTTTGGAATATGTGTAGCAAAACTTCTTGTTTAACCCTAAGTCAGGTTTGAATTCAAGTTTTCTTACCAATTGTTGAGTAGCCGCTTGCCACAAATGTTTCTCCGCCACTACCAGAAGACTCGCCAACTTCCTCGACTACTTCCTCTTTCTTCCTTTCTTGTCTGAAAAAAAAGTGGGATATTTAAATAGTTTAGTACAGACAGAGATTAATAAGCCAGAACTCTACGTCTAGTATTTGGGCGCGTGCTATGTCTTTCGCGAGTAGGTTATTTTTAGAACAAACCTTGCGCGCGAGAAAATGACGTAGTTTATTGCGAACAAATGATGGCGTGCACGTGTAATGAGATTGTTGCCAATTATTGGAAATTACGGCTTTCGGTCGTGGTCGGTCGCGGAAGTAAATCGACCGGTCGGTTAATGCAGTCAGAGACAATAAACTGCAAGGCTGACACTACGTAGAAATGAAAAGCCTTAACGGGACAACGACATGATAGAGTCCAAACTGAAAGTCAAAAATGCAAACTCTGGACAGCTGTTTCGACCTGATTGGGTCTCGTCAGCAGAGTGTATGCCGCACAGAATAGAACAACTAGCGTGAAGACAGTTGTCTATAAAGTCCTCGCTGGTAATGACAACCGAGAGGGCTCAAATTCGATAGCCCGCCCATTGACAACAGCTGCGTGACTATTACTCAATAGGTCAAGAATTCGAAATATCATGTCGTTGTCGCGATAAGGGAAGTGAGGATAGCCAGAACTATCCGTACACTGAAAACATGGACAAAACCATGTGAAAACAACACTGCAAACATGGACAAAACCATGTGAAAACAGTGAAAATGTACAGCAGATCGGATCTGAAAAGATCTACGGTCCAAATAAAACTGAAAATGACAAATGAAAGCAAGGGACCGCGGACGAAAATGCGGCTGGTGTACGTAGGAGCTACTGACAGCTCTAATCAGCCAAAAATAAAATAAAAAGACAATAAACTGGAAGGCTGACACTACGTAGAAATGAAAAGCCTTAACGGGACAACGACATGATAGAGTCCAAAGTGAAAAAGGACAGTAACTTGTCAGCCTTCCATTTTATTTTCTTTGTATTATATTTTTGGCTGATTAGAGCTGTCAGTAGCTCCTACGTACACCAGCAGCATTTTCGTCCGCGGTCCCTTGCTTTCATTTGTCAATGTATTCAGCACTGCTGTGTTAATTGAAGACACTTTAATTACACAAACAAGTAATAAAATAAATACAATTAAATAATAGTATTCGTATAGCTCGAATACTAGACCTATTGAAGTGAAATTTAGTTTTAAGCCTCTAGGTGTGACTGGTATTAAGCGAAAATGTTTTCTGATTTGAATCATTAATAGCCGAGATATAAGCACTTATGTAGAATGCCCATACATTCTCTGTAAATATGTAAATCATTTCTGCCATTAAATAATTCTACAGCACGAATACTAAACCTTGTGACCTAAAATTTGAAGACAAGTATCTCTCTATTACTCTTATTAATCATACGTTTTTCGTTTGGTAAACATCATTTATGAACCGAGAAATTTGCAATTCAGTGAAACATGACCATACTTTCTCTGTAATAAGCATGGCCATACATTCTCTGTATGGATCGGTAACTAAAACGATTAAATAATTCTACAGCTCGACTATTTTACCTTTTGATCTGAGACACGGTGGAAAATATCTCTACATGTCTCTTATTAAGCCTCCAATTTTGTACCTGTGTAAATTATCGAGGAGACGAGAAATTTGCAATTCTTTGCAACTCGCCCATTCGATGCCCATACATTGCTCTGTAATTATACAAATCATATCTGCAATTAAATAATTCTACTGCCCGAATATTAAACCGTTTGACCTAAAATTTGCAGACAAGTAACTCTGTATGAATCTTATTAACCCTACAGTTTTGTTTTTAGTGAAAGTATTTCAATAACCGAGAAATTTGCAATTCGGTGTAAACAGCCCATACATTCTCTGTAAAAAGCGTGCCCATACATTCTCTGTATAGATCTGCAACTAAAACGATTAAATAATTCTACAGCTCGGCTATTGAACCTATCGATCTAAAACAAAGTGGAAAATATCTCTAGAAGACTGTTATTAGGCGTCCATCTTTGTAACGTGTGTGGATCATCTAGAAGCCGAGAAATGAGCAATTCTTTGCAACGTGCCCATTCGATGTCCATATATTGCTCTGTAATTACATAAATCATGTCTGCGATTAAATAATTCTGCAGCCCGAATATTAAACCTCTTGACCTAAAACGTGGTGAAAAGTGTCTCTGAATGAGTTTTATTTACACTGCATTTTTATTTTTGGTCAAAATCATTTAACAGCCGAGAAAAAAGCAAGTAAGCTTTACCTTACCTTATTTGGTTCACTTTCTCGTACACTTCTTTTTCATTTGTGATAGTCACTTCTAGCTCCTCTTTAAATCCAATTTTTTTAAACTCTTCTTCCAATCTTTGCTTTACTTTCTTTGTTTCAAATGCCTCCACAAATGACAGTAAACCCTCTTTTGTATCACAATGCAATTCGACAAGAATTGAACCGCGTATAATATTCTGGACATGAGCTCCAAGTACTTCCAATGCCCTATGTACTGCACCATAAACTAACTCCGGCTCTCTGGACCATAACGCCGTCACAGCGCAGACAACTAATGCACCAGCAGCCAATCGCTCACTGGAAATTTTGAGACTGAACGAGAATTTAATCTCTGAAGGACCAACTGAAGCTGAAGCTGACACGTCCAAAGCTGGGTCTTGTCCTAGAGGCCTGGCTACTGCCATCCGATTTTAAAGCAACTTCTGAGTGTAACCTAACCTGTTATTGGTAATAAAAAGATTTTTAAAAGCCTAAAAGCGACACACTACTTTTACATTTTTTGCTGGTTCTTAACAGTTTCTGAAAATACTGTCATCGAAGGTATTAAATACGCCTGTCGTTAACCAAGCCAACCTATTTCTGGAGGATGGCCGCCATCTTGGGCGCCATCGTCGTACGACGCACGTGCCCGCGAACCATGCTGCCATCCTTGATGACGATGAAAATTCCATTAATGCATGGCTCTCCATTGGGCGCCCACTCGGTCAAAATGGCGGCGACAAAATTATAAAGATTTGTATGAAACTTTATAGTCAAAATTGATATCGAAAGAAAATGCAATAAACTGCCAGTAAAGATGGCATCTCGCATCATATGTTGTCTACGTGATATTTCTTAACTGTTCTAAAGCAATTAAACCGCATTTTAACTGATTTTTTAACTTGTATTTACTCTCACCTAACATATTGCAGTGAGGAACACTCGCAACGTGCGTAACACTCGACTGTCCGATTTTCTTGAGCTCTCGCCACTTGAATGGCGAGGAATAGAAGGGCGAATTAAGCGATTGTTCCTGCTTTTACATAGCAAACTCCGCCTTAAAATCTTATTGGTTGACTTCGTACCTGGTACGAATCCTCCCAACGGGTTATCAAATGAACATGCCTCGACATAAACAACATTATGTCTAGACATAATGTTTGGTTTTAATTTGTTCCACTCACTCCAAAACTTCGCTTGGGGGTAGTACGGAGACTACCTCCCCTTATGCGGTTAACGTAGAGAACATATGATGTGAAATGTAAACTGTTTTACAACTGCTGTCACTGCTTGCAACTTCATGGAGTCATTTTCTTTGCAACAATGAAATAGTTGTCAAAAAACTACAAAACATGGGTTACGGTAATGGTGTCAATTACTGTGACCAGCCTTGTGCAGCAGAGTGACTAGGCACTAATTTATTCCGCGTCTAGAAATTAACTTCAAAAAGAACTGTAGTCTTATAAGCCTGTTGCGCGCAAAGAACCGTGACCTTCAACAAGCTCTGATTCAAATATACTCAGCTGTGTGAAAACACCCACACTAGACACGGCTGCACCACCACAATTTCGTCACCAAAATACGTCCACGATGTGCCATCAATACAGTGTTGTTACTGACTGCGCTGGTTTCGAATATCAATCACTTCGATGGCACTCAGTTTCGACAACGCAGGATGAATGCTACATTTTTGTATCGCAAGCATGGATCGACACTGATATGTTTCTAAGACAAAACAGAGTCAATAAATTACACTGGTTAACGCTTCATATGTTTGAAACGAGGATTTATGCAGCTGAACTGATACAGTTCACTGCTTCTGTTTTCTTTTAAATTCACTGCGTGAATTAACGTCTTTTAGTCGATTTTTCAAACGAAATGGGGCCGTTAATAAAGGAGCGAGGTGACGTGGAAAACAAAATTTGTCTTACCTTTGCAGCTCGCCTTCAGACTTGTACGCTATGTTATCATTTCGAATGACTCATCGTCGGAGACCCAGGGGCAATTAGTCGGGGCGAAACGAAATAACTGGGTCACCGAGGATGAGTGGCCCTGACACGACTGGATTCTTGTTTCCATGGAAAAGATTGCCCGAAAAGGGGCCTGACCAAATCAACTCCGGTGTCACTCCGGTTCATTCAGATTCATTTCGCTCCGTTCCCGGAATGAGCAGGAATGGAAAATAATCAATAAAACACAAAAATCAGTAGAAACAGTTGCAAGCTATAGTTAGAGGGGTACGATTGAAAATGGATAAAATCGTGGAAGAAATAACTTTGTTTTCTATCAGACAAAATAAAAAATCGACAAACTGGTCTGCAATTTAGCGTCTAATCGTATCATTTATCGCGAAAGGAACACATGCGAACTAGTGCGAAAAATATTAGAGAGTGGCATATATCTGTATTCAATTTCTTGGTGTGTTTCAGTACAAGTAGCTTGCGCCGCAGACAGTACAAAACCGCCAGTATAGAATTTTGTGTCAAGTCCGGCTACACCGCAGGATAACTACAAGAAGTCGGGTATTAAATTTCACAACCAGCTATCATTAATGTCTATTTTTTTGCATGCTTAGAAAAAATGAATTCCAGCTAAATAACGCACGAAAAAACTAAAAGCAACTGTTACCTGAACAGCTCCCTTTCAGACTATTATTTTCAACAGGTCGGCGATATAACATCGGTTTAAAACAGGGTGCGTCAGCGGTATCGTAATAGCGTCACTATTTCCCAGGGTTATCTCCGCTTTTAAAATGGCGGCCGGCCGCCCAGAAGCCATCTAAAAAGCGGACTTGACCATGGGAACGAGGTCGGTAATGGTGCTTAGCTTTGTCACACTGGTTATTTTGTAGGCGATTATGTCATGCAATCTGCTGTCGATCGAGATTTCTTGTTGTTTATTACATAACTTTTTGAAGTAAACTACAAACCTGTGACACCTTTTTTTATTACCAAAAGAAATAGTCATTCTAAGTTACAATATTCGTTCTACATGTTATACAGTTTCCATTAGAGATAAAGAACTACTCATTAGCATAATCTATTGGCTCACCGTTTGTTTTCTCGCAATCTGATTGGCTACACAGGCACCTCATATCGATCGCTATAGTTCATCACTAACATTTCCTTTATCGCTATTGGCCCAAGCTGATCACGTGATACCATCGTGGACGGGCACGATGTAGCGAGACTGTACCTGTTGAAGACTACAATAATTTTATATGGAGTTTAGTTTGAAGAAAGTTAACTAAGAACAATTTGCGAGCCTTATGGGCTGATAGTCGTCATTGGGCATTTTATATTCTAAAATAAACTTGCATATATGCCCTCCAACTTCGTTCTCGTTTGTAGAAAAAATGTCCGCGAGAAATGTTTCATAGAACATGCTTAATAGATAAACCAGTGGGTTACGCTAACACCAACACACTGATAGCTCACGGTTTCTATCGACCTCGGTAGTGGGCTCAAGGCTTCGCTCCCCGCCAACTGTCAGACGACAGAAATCTCGAGCTTGAAGCTCAACTGTTAATGACCGACAAGGGAGCTAGAATGGCAAGAAAACCAAATACTTCTAACAATGCCTAGTCGAAGTGTAGATTCCTGTCGTTGTCTAAACATTCTGAACACAAACCAGCCGTCATGATTGCAATGCAACCGTGATAGAGAAAAAAATATTATTATACGTCTGCTAAGCATATACAGCTATTTCAATTAACGTTGTCGGATTGAAGGTTCAAACCTACGCGACAAGACCGAATGGTGGTCTGGTGTATTCATTGGATTTTTGTACATCGGTGTAGGCCCCTCCCTTCCCAGCCCCAACCTCCCAACCTACCTATTTCCGATCACATTTCACGTTTGTGCTGGATAGCAAAAGCATGTGACAGCCTCCAAAAAGGGCGACTTCAACCAGTCAAGCCTGATTCAGTCTATTTTAAAAAGTCGCGAAGGGTCCTTAATACACTCATAACGTATGTATTTACGTAGAGTGTGCACGAACTATCACAACCAGATGCCAACATTACCGAAATATTGAAATATTTTGTTTTTGTCGTATTATAAGTAAATGTTATTGCAACCGTATTAATTGTTTTCAGTTTTCGGCTCGTGCACTGGAATGTTGCGAATTATCATAATTAAGTATTTGAACGTGCATGTTGTTTTCATACACGACCTTCCGAAGCGGAAAACCTTCAACCTGCAAAAGGTTTCCTTAAACTGTTTTACAACTGCCTGTAACTCCTTGGAGGATTTTTCTTTGCAACACAAAAAAATACAAAAGATAGGTTTCGGAGAAACAGCTCAAAACAATAACAGATCAATTACGTGACCAACCTTGTGCATCAGAGTGGCTAATCTGAGCACTAATTTATACCGCGACTAGAAATTCATTTCCAAAAGAACTGAAGTTTCATAAGCCTGTAACGCGCAAAGAACCTTCAACAAGCTCTGATTCAAATATGCTCAGCTGTGTGAAAAGACCCGCTACACTAGACACGATTGCACCACTACGATTGCGTCACGAAAACACCTCCACGTTATGCTATGAGTACCGTGTTGATACTGGCTGCGTTGGTGTCGAATTTTGGTCATTGCGATGGCTCTCGATTTAAACAACGAAGGATGAAAGCCACATTTATGTCTCAGAAGTATGGATTGACGCTGATATGTTTCTAAAGAGAAAACAGAGTCAATAAATCCCATTGGGTTACGTGTTTGGAACGAGAATTTACGCAGCTGAATGGATACAGTTCACTGCTTCCGTCTTCATTGCGTGAATTAACGTCTTTTAGTCCAATTTTCAAATAAAATGAACTCTGTGGGGCAATTAATTGAGGAGCGAAGTGAAGTGGAAAACAAAATTCCGTTTACCTTTGCAGCTCTGCTCTCCTATCTTGTCACTTCGAGTTGCCCCATGCGCGGAGACCCAGGGGCAATAAGTCGGGGAGAAACAAAGTAACTGAGTTTTCAAGGTTGAGTGGTCTTGACACGAACGTTTCCATGGAAGAAATTGCGGTCCGATATTAACACCGGAACGGAACGTAATGGACCAGAATAGACTCGTTCACAGGGTGTACTCCGCTTTCAAGATGGCGACTGGAGTTGACCCTGGGAACAAGGTTGGTCGTAGTGGTGCTTAGCTTCGTCGCACTATTTATCTTGTAGGCGATTATGTCATGTTGATTGACATTTCTTTTCTTTTGCAGGACAAATATTAAATAGTTATTTCAAGTTACAATATTCGGTCTACAGTTTCCACTAAAAATATAGAACTACTCATCAGCATAATTCATTGGCCCACAATTTTCTCGCATTCCAATTGGCTACACAGGCACCTGCTATCGATTGTTATAGTTCATCACTAATTTTTCCTTTGTCGTTATTGGCCCAAGCTAATCACGTGATCAATATTGGACGGGCACGATGTAGCGAAGATTCAGACTCCACCTGTTGAAGACTACAAAAATTTCAATGTCGAATTTCGTTCGAAGAAAGTTAACTAAGAACAATTTGCAAACCGCAAGTACAGTAAACGTATCCAGAAATTTTAACTTAAAAGCTTTTAATCCTCGGGTAGTTGTCCTTGGGCATTTAATGCTCTAAAATAAACTTGCATATATGCCCTCGAACTTCGTTCTCGTGCTAATATTCGTTGGTAGTTAAAATGTTCGCGTTTAATGAACATGCTTAATAGCGGAGCTCCAGCGGGCGCCGAAGGCGCCCGCGGGCGGAGCTCCATACCCATAGAAAATGGGAAATCCATCAAGCCAAGAAAATTTGGTGGTCGCCCGCGTCCGTTCGTACGTACGTACGCACGCACGCACGGATTAGGCCTGGGACGAGTTTATCTTTGACCTTGATTTGGAGTCCTTCTTACGCAAAAAGTAACACAAAAACATTTTTTGTCTGTTGAGAGTTAACTTAAATGTCATGGAAACTTGTAAGAACACTTAATTGCTTCAGCGTTTTTTTTTCTCATGATTTCTCATGATCTTGACATTTCATTTCAACTTAAACGAAGCGGTTGTATGAAAAGGCGGCAAATAGTTGGTACGTTGTTCACTTTTTAACCTGAATGAAAGACGCGAAGAAAGATCAAAGCATGCTGGAAAACATAGTTCTTCGTGAATATATCTCGCTCTAGTTACTCATCTACATCATGAAAACTCATGCCAAATGATTTAGGGCAACCTCTTAACGGGAAGATCCGAAATAATTACCGACTTGAACATGATATACATCGGACAACACCGAGAGTTAAGCGCTGCGGCTAACCAAGGCTGAAAAATTAATTGAGCTGACATTGAGCTAAGATAAAAGTGAGCTCAGAGCCGGTGAAGTTCACTAAGTGATGGATAAAAGACTGTTAAGAGCAAATACCAGCATCGGTCAAACATTGGCCATGTTCTAAACGAGCAGGGGACTGGGTACGAAAATGTTTTTTCCTTGGTGCGAATATTCAATATCGATTGAATTGAAAATGGGGCACGTCACCTGAAAGAGCATCCCAAAATTAGTAAATTCACCAAATTTGATGGTTATTGGCTTAAACGCAAAGGCATGGTACACTTTTAAAATAAGAGAGCTTAGCCTGTCCCTCCAATCCCCTGATACTAAATGTACCATGCCTTTGGGTTTAAACCAATAACCGTCAAATTTGGTGAATTTACTAATTTTTGGATGCTCTTTCAGATGACGTGCCCCATTTTTCAATTCAGTCGATATTGAATGTTTCTAACGAAGAGAAAATATGTTCGTACCCAGTCCCCTGCTCGTTTAGAACATGGCTAATTAGCCGGCAACAGTCGAAAAATCAATTCGGTTCATTTTCTCATGGTAGGCAGGCCTCTATGAGAAACAAATCACTGCATGGTTCGTTTGGCTCAATATCGATTTATTCCGGAGAAAATCGATAATAATCGAAATTCGTCAAAATGACGTTTTTGGACCTCAAAATTTAGGGCGAATTTTGAAGCTTCGCGTAATGAAATAAAACATTCTACGCCAATAAAAACTACAAAATATCGAAGAACAACACTAAAATAAATAGCAACAGCAATTTGGGCCTTTCGTGTCTATTTATTTACCCAAAATAATTTAATTTATCCGACCCATTTTTAACAAGATTAAATATAGGTCAAAATTAAAAGCATTATTTAAGTATGTGCAACATAAAATAATTGGCTGAAAAACTGGTTTTCGGAAGACGAAATGTTGTTCTTTTTAAATCTCCAAAGTGTTTTTTGGGGAAATGACTCAGCGTGAAAAGATTAAATTTCGAAGTTGGCAAAAATGCGCCATTTCGGCGGTGCCGAGCAATCCTTTAATCAAGTCAATATGTACATAAACACGCACAACTTGAAATGTTTCTCGCTTTACATTCAACACACAACAAAGCGATCTTACCTTGATGTTGCAGGACGAAAATTAAAGGCCTCAGTCCTTTATTTGAAGCACTGTTCGCGAAAAAGAAGTATGTCTTTAACATAGGATAATTCATCGCTCGTCATGTTTGTCGAAGCAAACTTTGGTGATGTTTGATGTGAGATTTCTCGTGTATCATTTCGTTAAAACCAGGCCAAATTGAAGAGATACTTGCTTGAAGGTCAGTTTTGAGTTGAACTGGGAGCCAAATGCAAGCGAATGCCGTTAAAAACATAAGCAACAATTTACAGTTGCAGGCCCGTAGCCAGGATTTTTGCTGGGGGGGGTGCGTGTGTGCGCCTCCGGCGCGAAATGTCGAGCGCCGCAGGCGCGAGCTGGGGGTATTCTTCCCTAGAAAATTTTGAAAAAATGGGTTATCTGAGGCCGCATTTCGTGCGTTTTGAAGACAGTTTGTTAGGAAACAAGCCATATAAAGGTTAGGTAATAATTCTGGTACATTTTTAAATTCAAAACGTAGTTTTAGAAACGGAATCTTGTAAACATAATTTACAATTTATTTAACTAACAATGACGGTAGTCCTTTTAAAGGAAGACTGGAAAAAGATAGATATCTTTATTTCGGTGTCAAATGGTAATTACATAAATCAGCCAGAGTCGGTTTGCTGACTATGAACGGCATTAGTTAGAATGTATCGTTAAAATTAACCTAGAATCACACAATTTGGTCAAAAACATGCCACAAGAATCATCAAATGGTGGACCCATTAAATGTAAATAGACGAAGTACAGAAACACCATATTTATTTATTTATTTATTTATTTATTTTTATACGTTTTTCACAAGGAGCGGACTTTCAAGGTTCGTGGGGGGGGGGGGGGTGCGGACGCACCCGTCGCACCCCCCTTGGCTACGGGCCTGAGTTGATAACGACATCCCCACCTTTTCTTGTCTTGCTAATTTATGCAAAACGCGTTCCACTGAAATCGACAACTCCGCTTAAAATAACTTTAGACCGTGACACCGGCTTGCACAATTGGGATTTTAATGCCGAATATTAAATAATCAACAACGACACCAGAAACAGAAGGAATATTAGCCTGATTCCAATCGAATATTATATTATTGCATTTCAAAAGTCGTTGTGCTTTGTGGAAGGCATTTTCTTATTTTCAACTTAAAAAATACTGATTTTGTAAAGGAACTACAAATTACCAGAAAGTTTGATAGCACGGATTAAAACTGTTCGGTAAGTTAAATCACTGTACTCAAACGGTTCTTGCAAGAATTAGTGGACAAGTGTGGTTGCCAACCAGTCGACAATGCCTGAATTGGCCATCTACTCGTTTTCGGACGTGGTGATTAAGGGAAGTCACAAACGTTTCGAAACATCCTTACCATTTATCTCAGTTCGCAATTATAAATGTACAACAACTGACAGGATTTCGAGAAAAGTGTTCTGGCTGTGATAAGTAAATGCTTTTTATTTGACGTGAGGCGGTACATCCGCCATCGTAAGTCGCGGGGGACACGGGTAAATTTTGCTGGGTATATGCCGCTGGCATGTCAGAACCCCTACCCCGTTACAGTCTACTTCTGGTCTATTTTGTGGCCAATTATAGACCCCAACTTAGTTACTTTTGGGCAAATGGTTTTCCTAATCTCAAAGTCCCAAAATGCGTGAAAAGGGACCCCAGTCGTGGTCAGCCCAGTCGTGAAAATGCGACCCCATCCAGCAGCACATCCTCAGTAGCCTATTACTAGGAAGAGCCGCCGGGTCTTATGTCAGCTCTATTGCTGGCGCACTGATTGCTCTAGCTGTCTAGTGACGCATTTTGCCGTGTGCACCGGAAAAGGACTAAATTCAAGAGAAGATTTTGTAAATAGTCGAAAATAGGCAAATACCGGCAAACTTCTTGATGTAATGTTACCTAGTGTGTCTGGTTATATTTGGCGGTGTTAAAGGGTTACAAGACGTTTTTAAATATTGTAAAATTTGTCACAGCCCGGTGAATATTCAGCGAAAATGAAATAACGTACTGAGAGTTTTTTCCATTACATTTTAAAGTGCAGTTAGTTCATAAATTCATTTATTGAAAAATTTAATTGCCTGTTCCAAGAAGGCACCGTCCACATTAGCACAAGAAAGAGGCAAACGACCCTGGAATATAAAGCAAAAAAAATCTATTTCCCTCGCCTCGCTCGCCCACCCACCCCATCTCGCGCTTCGTGCTCGCTTTTCCTGCTTTGAAAAATTGAGAAACTGTGAACTGTCTACTCAGAATCTGTTGGCTGGATTTATAAACAGTCATACCAAACTGGACCACACTGGACTACGCTGGACTACACAGGACTACAGTGGACTACACTGGACCACATTGGACTACACAGGACTAACCTGGGCTACGCTACTACAAGGACCACACTGGACTACACTAGACTACACTGGACTACACTGGACTATAAAGGATGAATCTGGACTACACAGGACTACACTGGCCTTCTCTGGACTACAACGGACTAAACGGGGCTACAAGGGACTACACGGAACTACACTGGACTTCACTGGACTACAAAGGACCACACTTGACCGCACTGGACAACACAGGACTTCCCTTGACAAAACTGGACCACACTGGACTGCACTGAACTACCCGGGACTAACTGGACTACACTGGACTACACAAGACTATACTCTACTACACTGGACTACACAGGACTACATTGGACTACACTACTACACGGACTAAACTGGACTACACTGGACTACACAGGACTTCAGTTGAATACACAGGCCTACACTGGACTACCCTGGACTAAACTACTACACTGCACAACAAAGGACTACTCGGGACAACACTGGACTACAGTGGACTACAATGGACATCATTGGGCTACACTGAACAACACTGGACTACAGAGAACTACACAGGACTACAGAGGACTACCATGGACTACACAGAACTACACTTGACTACACTGGACTACACATGACTACACTGGACTACACTGGACTAAAAAGGACTACATGGAACTAAAAAGAACTACACGGGACTACACTGGACTACACTGGACTATACTAGACTAAAAAGGACTACACTTGACTGCACTATACTATACAGGACTTCCCTTGACTAAACTGGACCACACTGTTCTACACTGGGCTACACTGGACTGCCACGGACTAAACGGGACTGCACAGGAATGCAAAGGACTACACTAGACTACACAGTACTACAGAAGAATACACTGGACTACACTTTATTACTCTGCAGTACACTGGACTAAAGTTGACTACACTGACTACAATGCCTACACTGGACTAAACTGAACTAAACCGGACTACACAGGACTAAACTTGACAACACTGGACTAACCTGGACTACACTTGACTACACCAAGCTACACTCGACAACACGGGACTACACTGGACTATACTGGACTACACCAGCAACACTGGGCTGCACTGGACTACAAAGGACTACTCTGGACTACACTGGACTACAGAGGAATACACTGGACTATACTTTATTACTCTGCAGTTCACTAGACTGCACTGGACTACAAGAACTACAGGGACTACACAGGACTACACAAGACTACACTAGACTACATTGGACTACACTGACTACAATGGACTACACTCGACACAACTAGACTACACTGGACTACGCGGACTACACCTGACTACACTACAGAGCACTACACTAGAATACCCTGGACTACATCGGACCACACTGGACTACAGTGGACTGGATGGACTACACTGCACTACACTGGACTTCACTGCCAAAACTTGCTACATTGGACTACACTGGACTACATTCGACTGCATTCTCGACTTCAAGGACTACACAGGATTGCACTGGACTACACTTGAGTACACGGACTACACTGGACTACACACGAATACACTGGACTTGACTGCCTAAACATGCTACACTGGACAACACTCTACTGCTCTGGAATACAGGGACTAAACAGGATTACACTGGACTACTCTGGACTATAAGTACTACACGGGACTACACTGGACTACACTGGGATACTCTGGACTACAAAGAGATACACATGACTTCACGGGACTACACTGGACTAAACTGGACTACACAGGACTACACTTCAAAACACTAGACTACGCTAAAAAACACTGGACTACACAGGTCTACGCTGGACTACACAGGTCTACGCTGGACTACACAGGTCTACACTGGACTACACAGGTCTACACTGGACTACACTGGACTACACTGGACTACGCAGGACTACACTGGACTACACTGGTCTATCTACAATGGACTACACTGGACTACACTGGCGTACACTGGACTACACTGGACTATACTGGACTAGACGGACTACCCGGGACTTCACTGGACCACACTGGTCTACGCTGTACTACACAGCACTACACTGCACTACACCAGACTGCACTGGACTACACGGACTACAGGAACAACACGGAACTACACTTGACTACACTGTACTGCACTGCGCTAAACAGGACTACACTGGCCTACACTAACTACACTGGACTACACAGGGCTACACAGGACTACACTGGTCTACACCCCATTACACAGGACTACACTGGACTACACTAAACTACACAGACTACACTGGACTACACAAAGTACACTGGACTACACAGGATTACACAGGTCTACACTGGACTACACTAGACTACACAGGACTTTAATGGACTAAACTGGACTACAATGACCACACTGAACTACACTGAACTACATTGGACTACTCTGGACTACAGGGACTGCACTGAACTACACAGGAATACACTGGACTACACTAGACTACACTGGTCTACAAAAGACTACACTTGGCTACACTAGACTACACTTTACTACACTTGACTATGCCGGACCAGACGAGCTACAAGCGACTACACCGGCCTAAAAAGGACTACACTGGACTACATTGGACTACACTGACTACTCCCGACTACACGTGACTACACCGACTACACTGGACTACACTGGACTACACTGATCTAAACTGGATTACACTGGCCTACACTGGACTACACTGGACTACACTGGACTACACTGACTACACTGGACTACAAAGGCCTACACTGGACTACACTGGACTACACTGACTACACTGACTACACTGGACTACACTGGACTACACTGGACTACACTGGACTACACTGGACTACACTGGACTACACTGGACTACACTGGCCTACACCGACTACACTGGACTACACTGGACTACACTGATCTAAACTGGATTACACTGGCCTACACTGGACTACACTGGACTACACTGGACTACACTGACTACACTGGACTACACTGGCCTACACTGGACTACACTGGACTACACTGACTACACTGACTACACTGGACTACACTGGACTACACTGGACTACACTGGACTACACTGGACTACACTGGACTACACTGGACTACACTGGACTACACTGGACTACACCGACTACACTGGACTACACTGGACTACACTGATCTAAACTGGATTACACTGGCCTACACCGGACTACACTGGAATACACTGGACTACACTGTAATACATTGGACTACACTGGTCTTCACTGGTTTATACTGCACTACACGGACTACACTGAGTACACTTGATTACACTGGCCTACACTGGACTACACTGGCCTACACTGGACTACACTGGACTACACTGACTACACTGGACTACACTGGACTACACTTTATTATACTGGACTAGACGGACTTCAGGGGTCTACTCTGGGACTTTTTGGATGACAAGTTACTGTTTGTAGTTTTAATTTATACTTTTAGTCATTTCATAGTGCATTACAAATATACGTTGTTGTTGTTGTTGTTGTTGTTGTTGGGGCTGTAGAGTAGCGAAAGCATTTCTTACAAGGGCCCGTCTTAAATGATGTTTTCTTCCGTTCCATTTTGCTTGTCTAGCATTGCATCCTACAAAGCTATTCCGTCTAAGACAAATTCTTTTATAGATTCCGCGCTTCGTTTAGGGACAAAGCATTTTAAAATGTTTGATTTCAACGATGAACGCTAGTTTCTTAGTTGACACATAAACTGATATTTTTGTCGCATTTTTCAATTAAGTTATTTTTATCGCATTTTTCGATTTGTAGATTTTAAATGAAAGTGAATAATAATGATTATCGAATATACTTAGTTTACTGATTGTACAATTTTATCGCCGCCCTATCTGTGCCCCAAAGAGGGATGGACACAAGCATGACGGCTGCATACTTTGTAATAACACCGTTGTGAAAAGCGCTAAAGGGCATTAACTTTAATTATCATTGGATGCATTTTTCTCTTTCTTTATATCTGCCGAGAGCCTACCACGTGACCAGCAAATAATTGCCTACAAATAATCGTATCATCGTATCATCGAAGGCGAAGTTATGCTTTTCTTCTGTATTACTTCAGCAAGGAATGGTTCTCGGTTCCCGAAGGTAATTTTGCAAAACAAATTTTGTCATTGAATGATAAATCAATTATTGAACTTATCTTAGAAAGGACACGGATTTTTTTAGTTTTACAAACATGTTTCAGCAGATGCAGTCATTGAACTCAGTTTTCGCAAAAAATCGTGATTTTTCAATGCCTCGCAGGGCGGTTATTTGTCTCAGTTTTCGGCTTCGGCCATTGACAAATCACGATACTTTGCTCAACGTGATCTGCTCGCCATTGACAAATCACGATACTTTGCTCAACGTGGTCAATAATTTTAATTATTTTCCAATTTTTTTTTTTGCAATACCACAGTTGTGGAAAACGCTACAGGGATGTAATTTTTATTATTTCTGCCAGCTCTATAATCTGATAGTTTTCTTATGCAGTCTTTTGTAACACTGCCTGAAATCCACCAATACAAACACCCCTCTTGGACAAGGCAAAAAAGATGCATTCCTTTTCCATTACATTCGAATAAATGAACAGCGCACCTCACCACCTCGTTTTCGAATAGTTGCGTTTTAGGTCACCGTTTTCAATGAACACGTGTGGACGGAAAACCAATCCTCAAAGAAGAAGTTGCGTTTTCAAACGGAGTCGGATACTTGTGGATGCAATGGAAGCAAGTTGAAATCAGTCGCTTCCGTCCTCATGCTTATAGAGCGTATTCACTCACGTGACCAGCGGCCATATTGGTTTACCTAAACAAAAGATTATTTTTGAATAAAAATAGATTTTAATTCCCGGTGGGATGGCTTGGTATACCAATATGGCCGCCGTTTCTTTGTTTTGGAACACCAATATAGCTGCCTTGACGTCATGTGAGTACGCTCCAGTGCGGATAAAGAAATTGCTCTAAAGAATGGCAGTTTAGCCGCTCGCCTTGGAAATGGAACTGTGAAGGACCAATAACAGTATTCGTTAGGAGTAGGAAGTAATTCTTGGTGTAAGTGGTCTAACTCTTAATGTATTTTACATTTCACGTGGATTGGGTGGGTAAAAATGAGATCAAAGTGAACTGGCAGCGGCTGCCAGATGCGCTGCCTATATATAGCTATAGTGTTTTCGACCTATCCAGTTTTCGGTTAATTAATGCATATGAAATTCGTGCAATATAAATCCATTAGCAATTTAGCTCGGAAAAAGCACGCCAATGGCAGGCTGGAGATGTCTTGCTGCCACACAGGAACGTTTTATATCAACTGCACCAAAGCTTTGCTTAGTAACATGGTGTTTAGTGGTGATTTTGACAAACTGCATGGCTTACAAGAACTTAAACTGTTACTGGAACCGGTTTGATGGTGTTGTAGCCAACACTATTCGTACACCAAAAACACGTCAGTAACAAAAATGCAAATATCTTTTGCTCAGCTTTCAAATTCATAAGTCATGAGTTGCTGCTTATTCAGTATTCCTAAGGTAGCCTGTGCAAAAGGAGAGTGCATTCGTTGCGAATCCTTTAACGCCTTTAGAGTTTGCAACCTAAATCTCACTTCTTCTTACCAGGAAGGCATTGTCCTAAACACAAGTGAATACACCTGTTCAACTAGCAGTACCCTTAAAGGACCCTGTCAGCCACGCCTTTGGTTTTGCTCACATTCGGAATTTTAGATATTTCATTTCACCCGGAGAGCGTCTAAACGAAAGAGATCACCATAACACTGCTAATAATATACATGAAAAAATTACTCGATTCTGATTGGCTGAGACTGAGTGCAGTTCAGAGGTAACACCAGTGCAAAAAGTGTAACACCAGTGCAAATTACAAAAAGATGCGGACGAAAACAACGACCGGGGTTTTCGCTAGGTAAACAACAGTAAAACACCTAAAAGATAGTTCTAAGAAACCAAATACAATTATTAGCACCTCATTCTGGCTAAATGTACGGAAAACGTCAAGCGAAGAGTAAAAAATATCGAAAAAAATAGAGGAAAACGAGCCGGCAAGCCGAACTAACAGTTCTGCCCTAAAGTAAAAGGACAAAACAGTGAAGACTTGTCTTGGAACCAGACCGCTTACAGAATGATAATAGCTACACTCGACAGGCATATAAATAAACAAGGATACAAATTTTTCAATCCGGCAAGTAAGTTCTTCGCCGACCAAGTTCTTCGCCGGTCTGTCATGGGAAAACGTCCAACTATAAAAGCGCGAAGTTCAACCGAAGAAGAAGTGGACGTGCTATGACAGTAGGAATTTTTTGGTGCCAAAACGCCAGCAGCACTTACATATCTGTAGTTTGTGGTGGCTTTTTGCATTTATCAACTGCCAGGTTCCTTTCATCTTTGGCCGCTCGAAGGTTACATCTCGGTTTCCAAAACGGCCGCCGTCCAATTCTTCAGTTTAGGCCGAGCTTTCACAGTCTAATATGTACATTGTCTTTAGTCGGTCATTGTTAACCGAGTTGCGCTTCAAAAACGTTTGAAAAACCACAAATTCCCAAGTTTTCAGTACAACTGAATGAATCTGAATATTTCGCTCTTGTGAAAGTTTGAACTTGACATGTGTTTGCCGTGCTTCAACCAATCAATTGAATGAAAAATCAGAAAAGGCGCGCGGTGTCAAAATTCAACTGGTTTTCTTTTCCTCTCTGTCCCTTTTTTCATGTATATTATTAATAAGTCATCACATGATTTTTCTCGTGCAATTAGGAATAAATAAGCACTTGTAAATTTTGAAAAATTTACTCGTGCTTATTTATTCCTAATTGCACTCGAAATCATGTGATTACCTATACTAATAGACTTCCAGTAACACTTCCTTGAGTGAGGCAATAAGATTTCGCTTCACCGTACAATTTTCAAAATTTCGATGACATCAAAAATAACGGAGGTTGACAAGGTCCTTAAACTGAATTGTGCTTATTCTGAAGGATGACGAAAAGCGTCAATAAAGGTCATAAAGTAGCTCCCCTCTCAGGAAGAACTTTACAATCCACTTCATTGATGAGTTTACTCGAAGTGGAGAAACTACTAATATTAATATTACGAGTTTATATGAATATTGTTTACATCCTCAATTATGACATGGCGCTCTACATGTCGTAGAAGCCGGACATCCAGGGAAGCCCAGAACTCAAAATGACGATTGAAAGGTAGTACTTCAGTTGTCAGTTTTCCGTGAACTAGACAATAGCTCAACATGGGCCAAAACAAAAACAAAAACACTCAAGCTATTTAACGTTATAGTAGTTCTAAACCAAATGAAATAGCTTCAACAACTTTTGCTATTTTGTTTCTGTAAAACTGGTTGTTTTGCAACTCGTTGCGGTCACGTTGAGAACTACGTTGATTATTTATCTTTCTTTTCACTTGAACTATCAGCTTCACTGGGTGCTGCCGCCTTGACCAATTCAAATTTCAGTTGCACTTCTATGAGGATGCGCATAAGGTCCTCCAGTTCATCTCTGGTTCTGTGTGAAAGAGGTAACACAAGACATTAGTCACGGTATGACAAGAGGCCAACAGCGTATTACAGGACAGTAACAACATGGTGTTGATACCTAACAATACAAGTAGTGAGTTGCTTTGTCGAACTGTACAATAAAGATGAAAACTGAAATAAAGTTAAAACAACCCGCATATAAGACCCAGTTAGGTGGATTAAGAACCAACGGCCTCTAATTTGGCATTTAAATAACTAAAAACACAAGAACTGTTTAGCGTGGCAAAGAAAAACAGGTTCTTATATGAAAGATTCAACTGAATTATGATGGTCACAACGTGTAAGAATAACTATGCATGCAGTCCTGGTAAGCATAATTTTGATTTAAGATATTGAAAGTAAAGGGCCATAGCTATGCTTGATTTTTTGGTCCACGTCAACTAAATTTCCCTTTTAAAAAATTAAGAGCCTAATTAGCTTGAATTGCCAATAACTACTCCGGAATATAAGAACCTGTTTACTCTGACTCCATGAGGCGTAGCGACCATATACGCACGTACGCATGAGGGTACCTACGGAAATCTAAAAACGCCTTTTATTATTAAATCGGCTAGTTTGACAGAGTTTTTCTCATAAGGTTGCTGCAATTTTATGATATCATTTATTTAATACAAAATGAAAGCTTTGCGAATATTAGAAACGCTATTCAGTTCAATACGGAAGTTCTAAACCCAATCGTCACTACTACAATAACAAAATGAATTAAAACAAAAACAACATAGATCAAAATCCATCAATCGCAACACACAGACTTGACCTTTTTAACCCCTTGGAGTGTTTTCCCAAGAGGTTGGCAGCGAAAAATGCAATCATTTGGCTTTTGGTCTTCAGAGCTCACGTATCTTTGACCACTTTTGAAGGGCGCAGTGAGGTGTTTTGAAAGGCCTCAGACTTTGGTTGAGATCCTCGATTTCACAAGCCAGGCATATATAGAGCCATGATCACTCCGCTCCGCCATAATCTTGGGAAATACCTCCTGAAACTTTAGTTGTTTGCTTTTGTCTTTAGTTCCGCCTCCTCCCCCTCTTACCCCCCCCCCCCCCCCCCCAAAAAAAAAAAGAAAAAAAGCAGTGTTAATGAATAATCATGTTGATCGTACCAACCTAGGAACCAATATTTCAACTTTTCTTTGGGGGGGAGAGGGGTTTGTAAAACTGAATAGTGCTTTCACACTTAACGAGAACTTGTCACTAGTCGACATTTTGTCAAGTGTCCCAAGGACATTTGGCCAGGATAACAGATTATATATTGACCTGGACGTGTTAACAGAGAGCCCAATACTGAGGATTTCAACGCACTTTAGCATTCCATATTCAGAAAAAGTGGATTGTTGTGTTAAAAAACGTTCTTTTCACTATTTAATGCCTGTAATAATGTGACCTAAAATTTCATCAGACTCTTGTCAGAGTAAATTGCAGATTGCAGCCTGCTTGTTCGTTTGCGCAATAGCTCGGAAGGGCAAGGACTAACTGTTTTCCAACAAACAAGCCAATCATAACATTACGTTACTACAGTGATTTACCGTTCAAGATTCATGGTGTCGTCTTCCAACACCTTCTGCATGATCTCACACTCTCCCAGGTAAAATTTCGCTTCCTCAAATTCTTGCTTCTTTTTGTGCAACATACCAAGATCAAACAGGGACTTGGCCGTGTCATAATGATCATTCAGCAACTCTCGTCGAATCTTCAACGCTTCCTCGGAATACTGTTTAGCGTTATCATATTCACCCAGGGCGTAATAGTTGTTCGACAGGTTGTTGAGAATGGTTGCAGTGAAGGGGTGGTTACCCAGTTTTTCTCTGTAGATAGGAAGAGTCTGTTGTTCTCTGACCTCTATGGCTTGTCGATGTTCTTCATCAATCGAGAACGCCACTAGAGATAGAATTTACAATAATTACTGAAACGATAATAGTCAACTCAGCCCAGTTCGCCTCGAGAGCCACTGAAACCCACCTCTGTCCACTTGGGATTAGCAAGGCAATTAAAGATAGCAAGAACCACGCTACACTAGCTTCGCGTTATTTGAGGGAATTCTCCACTCCGCGGTACTACTTTACTTGTGACCGCCACAGGAATGCAATGTAGTGATATGATGTGTAGTGACTGTTTGTACTGTAAGCTATGTGTACTGTAAGCTATGCTGATGAATTCTTCAAGGACGAAACAGCTGTCCATGGCTGCTACTCCTCTTTATGGCTGTGCGCATGCATAAGTTGCTGGCGACACAGCGGAGCTACTAGTGCAGCGTGCTTCTAGCTGTCTTAAATTGTGTTTCAGTAAAAGAGCCAAAAAAGGAGCCATTAATTACCTTCTACAGGACGTCTTTTTAAAGAACCTGAAAAAGACAATAGAAGGGAACTACACGCACCTGCCAGATCATTGTATGTTGCACCCAGCATTACAATGTCCTCGTCTCCATGTGCCTTTCGAATGAGGATTGCCCGCTGGATCTTGTCTTCTCCTTCAGTGAAGTTGTGTTCTTTTACCAGACATCGGCCGAGTTTGGCAAGACACTGAGCTCGACTGTTACCATTGCTGATGCCAAGAGAACTCTGGATTCTGTCGGCTTCCATCAGATATATTTTGGCTCGTTCAGCGGCTTTATAGCACAGACCTGGGGAACAGCAGCAACTGAACACTTCATTGATACCCAGGGAGGTGAGGCATTCACTCAATCTCTTTTGATCTTCCATATCTTCACACTTCTTTTTCAACATGGTAAATACCATGTCAAACTTCTTCTTTCCCATCATCTTTGAGAGTAGCTCGGCCACTTCATTGAACACATCGATGCACCGTTCTTCTTGATCTTCAACCATGGTACCATTTTCGCCAAACCAATCAATTAGTTGCAAGATGTTTTCGTCTTCTTGACGAAATGCGATGATAGCTTTCGACACATCGCTGCTTAGGAAGGTCTTGAAGGTTTCTTCAAGAAAGGTAAGGTAGTAATGGATGAACAACTTGCGAGCATTGCAAACCACTTCGCGGAAACGTGATTCCAGGGCCTTGTTCTGGCAATAAAGGCTAATTACTGTAAGGAGACTGTACTGGCAAGGCGAATGAGGGTCAAAAATGTTCTGCTCCAGGAACGATCGCTGTGCCAGTTCTGATATGTTATCTCTTAGATTAGCCGACTGGAGGACTTCAACAGCCCTTGACATAGTGAAGAACCCTCTGAAGAAAGCCAGGGACACGAGAGTGTCTTGCATATGTGCATCAAGTCTGTTGAAGCAAGCAGCGAGACATACCTTTATCTTGTTATGTTTGGGTGCAGTTGAAATCCTTGTAAATAACTCAAATGCTTCCTTCGGGTCTGCGTTCGTCAACATCTTCACAAGGGCTAATGGGGGGTCTTTCCAAGAAGCCAAGGAGTACAGGACGAGTGGAATACCACCACAAAATTGGGCTATTTTGTAGGCGGTTTCTTTTTCAACCGGAACATCACCGTAGACCTTTTTGAGCAGTTGGAATGAGTCATCTTCATTGAAGGGTAGCAGTCTAATTCGCTCTTGACCGGTTTCAGGAAAGTCAACATTCTCTGATGAAGTGACCAGCAAACTCACTTTTCTTGACTTTGACTTTGTTACGATTTCTGTGACGCAGTTCATGATCTCCGACTCCTCGTTCAGCCTTTCAGACTGCTTCTCGGCAACCCGACTGTCACTCAAGTGAAGTAAAAATTCGAAGTTGTCGAGAAACAATATGGTGTAGAACTCTTCCTCATTTATTAGGCGCCTTTTTATTTCAGAAATCGGCTCGTTGAAAGGGGAATCGTAAAGGTGACTGCCAACCTTCACAGCGAGATCATCGTGTGAAGCCACATATCTGCAGTTTACATACACGATAGCGGTATCCGGATTGGTATCCAATATCTCGTTTGCCGCCTTGACAGCAGTGGTCGTTTTCCCCATTCCGATGGCACCATGTACCAGGACACACCTACAGTCATTTAGTGGATCTGTGGCTAGGAAGTTTTTAATTCCCTTAAGTTCTGTCGTGCGGTTGACGGAATGTTTAATGGGACGCGGGAGGCGAGTCACTCTTCTGGAAACGCCTGTAAAGAAATTAAAATACTCTTAAAGTTGACTGGACACGACAAAAGCAACGATTCTTCCTTACAGTGAAGTTTGGAATGGAGGTAAGTTGATGTGGCACAGAAGCTAGCTACATTGATTAATCGAAAATGATGTCTACTTAAGATATTATACAATTCGAATGTTTACATGATAAGTTGATATAACAGTTTACGGTTTTTTGTCACGTGGTCATGGGTGGTTAATCTTCGATTTTTGCTTGGTATTGCTTGAGATCCCCAAATATTTGAATTGAATAAAACACTTATGCACCATGGGCAGTCTGCGAAAAAGACATTTCTAGCACATGACGCCAACTATAAATGTTGAGAAAGATATTATGGCCCCTATTATACCTGCTGTAGGCTCAGATGTTAAGCGCTCCAGCTTCTCATCTTCTTCTCCCACTCCTTCTTCTTCTTCTTCTTCTTCTTCTTCTTCTTCTTCTTCTTCTTCTTCTTCTTCTTCTTCTTCTTCTTCTTCTTCTTCTTCTTCTTCTTCTTCTTCTTCTTCTTCTTCTTCTTCTTCTTCTTCTTCTTCTTCTTCTTCTTCTTCTTCTTCTTCTTCTTCTTCTTCTTCTTCTTCTTCTTCTTTACCTACAATTGAAAATTCAGTATGAGAGTGATCTATGTAGCCGCAAGGTGGTTTTTATGAAGAGCTTTATCCTATGGTATCTTGGATTTCCAGGGCTGTGCTCTAAGGGTGCCCGGGTGCCTCAGGCGATTAACTTTTGCCTTTGGGCGACCAGATAATCTTATTTCTTTCATATAAGCTTTATGCTGGGCACCCTGGATCTCATAGTTTGGAACCTTTGGGCTCCTTGTAATTTTTCTTAGAGCACAGCCTTGGTTTCTATAAAACCGTCCATATTTGTACCGGAAATACGTAGATATGTTATTTGGTGTCAGAAATCTGCACCAATTTCACTTTATTTTTCATGGAAAATTTCCAAAAATATAGATATCAGTTAAAAGCCGTCAACAGTTTAACCCCGAGTAAGGTTGGAATGGATGAGCAGTGATTCTCAATTAAATATCGCAATAGCACAACGTGATCACTCTTCCGTTAAGAAAAGCCACAACTTGGATTGGTGAATGTGGGTTTATTTAATGTTATGATGCTTTTTACAGTTTGTTCAGAAACGTTTAAATTTGTAAACAAACTTAACTTAAACATGAGATTTCAAAAATGGGGAGAAACAAATCTTACCTGAAATCTTTATCAAGTACTTTTGACATGCCCGGAAGTCTTCTTCTAAAATGGTAGTTTTTAGTATTAATTCGACGAGTCCAAGTTCTTCCAGAACCTTTTTGGTCACGAGAAACTTTTGTGCCAATTCACCGAGAAAACCGGTAGAGAAGTCTTTCCACAGTCCTTCGAGTATCTCCAATGAGTTGCACTTGACTGTAAGAACCAAACTGCCTTTATCGAGATCGACAATAAAAGCTCTTCTGATATCTTCGATGTGTTGTACAAACCCGTTTATTTCCTCGCTTGTTGACGGATCGAGATGTTGAAACATCCGTAAGGTAATAACGTTCATGACTTGCTGCTCTGTGGGGAGACATGGATTTAAACTGTTATCGCCCGTTGCAACAACTCCTGAACGAAGATCGCCAGACGCAGTTGGCTGTGCCTCTAAGGCTGTTACCGTGGCTGGAACGCTGTCTCCAGAGCATGGTCCAGTCATCGATCCGGCCTCAATTCTGACAGGAAGATAAGCTGTAAAAAGGGCAAAATCATTACAAACAGGATTAAGATTAAGCCAAGAATTGTTAAGTCTACTACCTTGGAAGCATTCTCAACAGCAGCAGATTATTTCTCATTTGCATGAATTTAAGTTTGTTCATAGATCTTGTTCAAGACTCAGTGTTAGTGGCAGGTTTCTCATTTAGGAGATAATATCTTTCACTGTTCACCTACTTCGTCGAATGATTGGTAATTATAATTCCGCTATTGGGTGACTTGATTATAAAAGGTTAAGATATAACATGCAGGTGACTATGGGAGCGTATTACACCCAGCCGTCCATGTGGTATCGTAGTATCCTTGATGTGGTACTAAATATAAAAATTGTACAGGATCCCTTTTTCTTTTTCGACGGTCATACATATAGTTCTCTTGGAATTTATGCTCTTTTCTCGCATGTTATTGTCGAATGAGTTGTCGGTAAAACCATCGACTCAGTTGTAGAAACTCTCCACAACTCGGTGCAATTTGGGAGTACGGGCAACTTTTCTGCCGTGTAATATAATAACATGACATGTAACGTCTAATACAGCGTCTAGGAGGAAAAAGGCTTATGAAATATCGTGAGTGGGTTCACCGTAGAAAAAGGCTCTATTATAAGCCTCCGCTTAATTTTGGATTTCATTTAAGCCCTTTCAAAGAGGGAGTACAGGAGTTGGAGTTTAACAAAGGGCGGCTTGATATTACTGACTAACCTCCTGGTACTCCTAATGAAGAGGCGGCCTGCATCGTCACAAGTTGACGGAGCTGTTCAACTTCATTTTGTACGTCTTGTAAAGCTTGTGGCACATTTCTTTCTAGCCGACCAACTCGTGCTTCAATTCTTTCCGTTCCTTCATGGACACCTCGTATCTCTCTATCTAAATGTTCTACTCCTTCATCAATTCTTTGCGCTGTTTCTTCCTTGACATCCTGTATCTCCCTCTCAAGTCGGTGCACTTTTTCATTGACTCGTTGTGATTCCCCTTCAAAGGAAACTTGAACACCCTGTAGTTGTCGCTCCACTCGTGCAATGCCTTCTTCCGATCTTTGGGATGACTCTTGTAGTTCAGCGTTTACATTTTTGAATCCTTGGTCTGTAAATTCCTTCAGATTCATGTCCTTTAAATACCACTCATACAGTTCCCTGGCATTCTTTTCGGCGTCTGGAGTCAAAGGAGCGTTTCGTAAATGGTTAATTTCCTTACTCCATTTCCTTCTTGTACTTAAGAAGCCGGCGATTCTTAATAGAGCCTTCTTTATTTCGTTCCAAAGGATACAAAACTCATCATCACTAATTTCCATGTTGGGATACTGATGAGAAATCGCATTGCGGTATTCTTTAATTCGAACAATGTCTGCAGACAAGCTGTGATCTGCAGCATTTGGAAGATCATCCCATCCGGTGATCGGAGAAGGCAATGGGCAAATTGTTTTTATTAACTTTGAGAGAAGACTTATATCGAAATCTTTCGATTCACCACACACTGCTGGTGAAGGATAAACCACATCACGTTGTGGTTTGATAAGAGTTTTCAACAACCTGTTCTTCGTGGTAGGATCTGTCAATTTATTGGGAAGACTACCAGGTGGATAAAAGAAGTCAAATAATTCTCTCATTAACTTTGTGCCACTGTCAAATAAAAGTCGTACAATCCGCAGATAATTTTCCTTTTCTGGTGTTGAATGGAGCTCGTGGCTAGCTGAAGGGGAGGCAGTTGCCATTTTTTAATTGCCTCTAGACTTGGTTCGGGGTGCACAGCGCTATACGGCTTCTTAGTGAAAGTACAGCAGTGATTCCTTTCCTGGAAAAATGCGAAGGAAGCAGTTGGAAAAGCACTTCTAAAGCTCAGTGCATGGCCTAGATGCTGAACGGCTTTGTGTTAGATCTAAAATATCTACCGTAAAATTTATTTTTGTTAAAAGCTCTATTTTGCTAGCAGGGGATTTTTTTCGTTGCGTTGACTATTAAGGGGTGGAAGCAAATAGAGAGAGCAGCTTATTTTTAAGTTACAAATCACCAAGGGTACATATTTCTCATTTAAAATTGTCATTACCTACGATTTACGAAAAAGGGCAAAAGGACTTGTTAGAGAGTTCGGCTTAAAAGCACTTTTACGGTTGAGTGGAACTAGAATCTGTGCTTGTATGAAACTCGAAACAAGAAAATGTGTTGCGTGACACCTAGATATAATGATTCCAGCCAACTATTGATCATGTAACAAATTTGAATGCAACGAGAGCTGTTCAGGACTGGATTTGTTAAACAAGGGCCCCTCCCCCCTTGTCACTAAAACCATGTCAACACAAAATCCACAAAATGCTGACCTCCAAAACAAAGCGACTTGAACAAGTAAAGCATGCCTTGTCGTTGTCTTGAATCCTCCATTACTTAATAACAGCATGACGGATTTTACATTTCGTGACCGTCTATTTGCGACGCCAAAAGGACAACACATCGTATATCACAAAGCAGATATGGTTAATGTTAAACCAAAGTGCAACATGACAAGTTATATTACTCCAAAAAAACTACTTTATTGTCAAACCGAATTTTGGTGAAATCTTTTACAGCACCTCTTGTGCCAGAAAGAGAGTTCCTATGCTAAGTGAAAAACACAGTAGAGTATCTTCTTCTGATATACTGCACTGAACGGGTTAGTATAAAGGTCTATAAAGTGAAAAATATCGTTTGTCTAACATATGCCATTTTTATTGTTCGTGTAAACTTGATTTTGTATACAAAAATGGCACTGATCCTCTTCTCAGACTGCGGAACTTTAACAAACACTGCTCGGCAGAATATTCCGGCCTAAGTCATTCAGACCATTCATTGTCAATTTCTTGTAAAAGTCTGATCTGTTATAATTAAGTCCACTTAACGACGACACTAGTATTTCCCGTCTAAATACCACGAACGCACACTCCAACATCTTGTTTTCCTTGTTAGCTGATTTAAAATTCTTGTTAAACGTGTTAAGATTATTTTCGCAGCAAAGACGTCAAGATTAGATTCAGATTATTGGTATAACGAGAATTAAAAGTGCAGACTTGTTTTGCGTTACATATTGTTTTCATTTCCATTGTCTTTACTCTCCTCGGCAATTAACCAATGAATGGGCGAAAATTCTGACAGTAGTTGTAAAAAGTACTTCATTTTATCACAACTTGATCAGGATCCAAGTGGATGGTCGTGAAGTTATTTGATGCAAATTTACAGAACATTGTGAAGCAAACTCGCTCTTAGTGAGAATCATTCTTGATTAATGTTAATAATGTTGCTTCCCGACTTTAGGTGTTTTTTATTCTTTAAATATTTGTTATGTTTGTACGCTATTTTGAGAACAACTGCAGTTTCGCAACCTATGAGAAGAGGTGAATTAATGATACCGATTTCGCAATCTTGCTGTCAAAACAAACATCTAAAACGTGAATTCAGATCTCGAATTATTTCTCAGAAAGGTGTATTCTATCTTTCTTGCAATGACTTTTTACAGTAAATGTAATATGGTCGCTTAGAAAAACCACATTTTTGGCCGTAACTCGTGTTTCAAAGCCATTAAAACCGCAACGCTTCTCAACCCAGGATTAAGTCAACTATGCATAATTTTCAGTCATCGAACATGCCCTTTCAAGCCCTAAAATAATCGAAAATGAATTGCTGAACATCTCATTTAATTTCTCTGGTGATAACATTTTTGTAGCATACACATGTTGCAGAAATTAAGTGTCTCAGATATGGGGGTTTTTTTCACGCTATTTTAGGATATTTTGTCACATCATAAGTAGTCTAAATGCCAATTAAAAGTGGCAAATTAATGGAATAGAAAATAATAAATAATCTATGAAACGAAAGATCAGATGAAACAGCTGCAATCTGTAGGGAGCGGGATACGAATGATAACAGAATGAATAAGATCGTAGAAGACAAAGCTTTTCTTCTGTCATACCAAAATAATTGATCGAGATACTGATCTATAAAGATCTTAGAGTTCGCTTGTTTTGAAGCTAAGATTTCAATGTATCGTGCAAGAATTTTACCGTAGAATCGTACCATTTATCGATAAAGCAAGACGTGAAATGCAAAAAGAAGATAACCAGCGTGACATATATTGCTTTGCTGTTCATTTCTTGTTGTGTTTAGAATGGGTTGTTTACAATTAAACTAGTTATGGAAGCCCCAGTACAAGAGGTAAGGTATATCACTAAATCAGCTTTAGCCATTTTTTGCATGCTTCAAAAGTTCCATGTATAACAAGATTAAAGTTAGAATATTTTCAACAACTGTTACCTGTACGGCTCCTCTTCATATCTGTATTTTGTACAGGTCGGCGGTAAGCCCGATACCGTCATTCTCGTCCCCAGAGCTACTCGTTTTATTTGTTCCGTTACGAGTAGCGAGCTCGTCGTTTTACCGACCACGTGACCAAAAGAAACGAGGGCTCTGGGGACGAGAATGAGCAACTTTAAGCAAATGGTTTTTTTTGCTGGGAGCAACTAAGAGCAGCTTTTGCATTCTAGAGCAACATTTGGGAACTTACATTTACATTTTTCATTGTGCTGCCAGCAAGTGCGTGTATTTGTAAACAAAACACGAACTAACAGCCTCTAACCCTTTTAATATACAATCTGAGTACACTGCACGCAATACACAATTTTGCGAACTTTGAACAAGAATTTTAATAAATAAGAATTCAGTTGTATCTTAGTAGTACAAAATTATACTGGCGTAGTTTAAGAATATAGAAATCACAAAAAGCCATACATAATTAAATATAAATGAGGCTTACAATCATTCACAAAATCGTTCATAAGCTGAAAACGTTCATAAAAAAGTCAGCGAGATTGCGAGAAGCATGTTGAAAGCAAGTCAATCGCTTTCCTTTGACACGTTATAAGTGAACGCAAAATTGCAATTTTCAAATCTTGCATTTCCAAAGTCAAGAAATTTAGGGGAACTCGTAGTTGCGAACGTGTTTTGATACGTAATTTCATTTGTTTTTCTTTGCTCGATTTGCTTTCTTTCTTCCACTATTTCTGCAGCTGTTTGCTGAAACCATTGTCAATAATGCACGATTTTTATGCATTATTGTCAATAATGCACTGTCGGAGTTTGCTGACGTCAGGTAAAGTAAAATCACGTGTTCGATTTTAACCAATTGCGTGCGTGGATTTTGGACAGTGAACGAAGATTGTATATTAAAGCTCCATAAAGCACTCTGCTTACGTAACGCGCGTGCTTTATGGAGTTATAATGCACGCTGCTTACGTCACAAGTTTTAGCGCGCGCAATTTCTTTAACATTTTATAAAAGAAATAAAGAACTTGTCCTCGTGCATTGTTGAGTTATATAAGCACTTGGGAATTTTTAAGAACACTCGAGAAGTGCGAGAAGCACTCGGCTACGCCTCGTGCTTCTCTATGCACTTCTCTCGTGTTCTTAAAAATTCCCGCGTGCTTATATAATTCAACAATGCACTCAGGCGCGTTTTTTATTTCTTTAGCATATTACATTTCCTCGCGTTTGTTTATACCCTTGGGTTCAAGGGTGTGACCCCTTTCGATAAGGTACGCTTCCTTGGCTTTGCGTATAGCGTCACGTGATGAATATATGAGTTCTGTATCTTATTACCTATTGTCTTGGTTGTTTAAATTGTAACGTTTTTTCTTCAGTTGTTAATTCCCTGAAGAAGTCAGGCTGTGCCTTCACCGCGGTCAAACGTCTGAGGGTTTTTTTGTTTTCTTATTTTGAGAGAAGACATTCACGTTAACTTGGAAGCATCAGTAAGGATATGTAAAATAGCTGCTGAGTGCAAATATATTTTTAGTTCTCTCAAAAGAGATTCTTTACTATCAAAATGCTACGCACCCGAACAAAATTGCTTTGATAATGGCGCCGACAGTCCGCGTTTAGTCGTTTTCCGGCAAACACTTAGAACTTTTTTAGAAAAGTTGCAAAAAATTTAGTAAATCAGCAGAATACTTGTTAAGTATCAAACTTTGAACAGTGAAAATGAAAACCTTATCTTTGAAGTAGTTTTCTTGTTTTTTACGTTTTACCGCGGTGAAGGCCGTGCCTGACGAAATATTGGAAATTATATATATAGTTCAATCCAACCGTACGGTCAGCCTTTCTGTTTTTCAGTTGTTTGTATCCCAAATTTTGCTGATCAGATCCAACAGGATCCGGGTCCTTTGCTTTGTCCGCTGGCCCTTTCTCAAGTTTAAAGATGATAATTATGTTCATTTTTCATGAACCTAGCAAAATGGCCTAGCACCACGAGTCTCTCGTAGCTCAGTGCTTTGTCCCACGCTCGTGACAAATAGACATATCATTTTCATCAACTTTACAGCTGTTTTGGTTGATACTAAAAATGCTGTGGACGAGTAAACTGGGTATGAATTGATATGCGCCCAGAAACAGGTCAGCAGTTATTCATTTACTACCGCGCGCGAACAACGCTCGAAAGAAAGGACAGCTAAGATGTTATTGAGAATAAAAAAAAGTTCACTTTGACAAGCAACTTTAAATTTAAGGAGCAATTTTGTCGATTTGTGGCGACTTTTAAGCGACTCGTGATCATTTTCTGGGAGCAACATCGACTCAGGTTTTTCTAACTGACAAAACAAACCTTGCAACAAAGTTTTAAAAACTTCTGTTGGTGGGTTCAGAGCTTCCTTAAATTAACCAAAAATTAACATAGCTCGGGATCTTGCCTACAGATTTTTTGTCTGTTACACGAATGTATATCAAAAAATATTTTTCGCCCAATAGTCTTTAAGTTACTAGCCCAAAAAGGTCAAAAATATATTTTCTTTGACCATTTTTGACGTCGACATAACAGTGAGCCATTACGAGGCACCTAAACTTGGGTCACACTTGTTTTATTTTGAAGGCGATTTGCCATGCAAACTGTTGATTGACATCTCTGGTTTCTTTTCAAGCCTTTTTGTGAAGTAACCAACAACAAAGTTACAAAACTCGTTGTACAGTCAGTTACAAGTTAGAAAAAATATCTATCCGACAGGGACCACGCAGACGAAGGAGCTAGCCCCCCCCCCCCCCCCCCCCCCCCCCCCCACTCCCTCCGAACGAATTACATGACCTATGATTGTTCCTAGTTACTAAAAATATTTTATTTGTGAACGGCTTTCCGAAAGCTGGTGATATATTGTCCTTTTGGTAAATCCAGTAAGGAAGTGCATCTGGTAAGTCAGTTTCAACCGGCCGAAGACTAAAAACATGACTTCGCTTAGCAGTGACATAAGAGAGATTTAGCAACATGACAATGTTAAACAGTCATAATGAAAGAACAGAAAAAAAATTGTCTTGCTGACAAGGCAAGGTTTTTTAGAACATAAAATATTCAGACGCGCTCTGAACTGGGCCACCTCCTCCCCCACTGCTGATAGAAGCCTTTGCGCATGATATGTTCAAAAAAACCTTGCCTATATGCCTTCAAACTTCGTTCTTTTGCTAATATTTGTTTTTAGAAAACATTTCTCTGAAGAATTTCTCACAGAACATGTTTAATATATTAATCACACACAAATACACTACTAGCGCTTGGTTTATATCAACTTTGATAGTGGACTCAAAGTTCCACTCGTCGCCATTAGGCGATCGAAATCACTCTAGCTAACAGCCTAATTTTTAATAACATACAAGGAAGCTAGAGCGACTAGGAAACCAAACAATACTAACTGTCGCTTTCTAGATATACTGAACATAATTCTGGCCTTAGCATGATTACAATGCTGCCATGATCGGGAAACGAAGACTATTAATGCGTTTGCAAAGCCAATATACAAATGTACAAATAAACAAAATATATACTTCAAAGAAACTACCGTAAAATTCCGGTTATAAGCCCCCCCCCCCCCCCCCCGCTTATAAGGCCCATCTACCTAGAAACAAAAAACTACATCCGTTTATAAGCCTCCCCCCCCCCCCCCCCCGGATATAAGCCCCTCTCTACGCTCTACACATCACACATGGGGGAAATTTGTCAAATTTGAATTCAAGCATAATATTTATGCCTACTGCCTGTTCTACCGATAGACTAATCTAAAGCTAAGTGGACCAGTGTGCGGAAGTAGTGGCGGATCCAGACTTCGAACTTAAGATGGGGGTAAACGTGAATTTGAGTGAAATTTTAAGAATTTTAAAGAAGGGATAGGAGAAAGAAAACTTTTTGAACCACCACCAGACAGTTGACCCCAACGCAATAACACCCCAGGTTGTCAGGGGACTGTTTGGGTGTCCATCTACTAATTTTTAACTTCAAATTCTAACTTTAAAATCACATTAAATGTTTCATATTTCTTATTTCTCCAAATTTTACTAATTCTTTGAGAAAAACACCCCCAAAAATTTACAAAGCACCGCTAAACATAGCTTTGTGAGATGAGCTGTGGGTTTTGGAAATGCTTGAAACGGGAGCGAGATATTCGCATGGAAAAACGGGCTTCAGGTGTACCCCCGCCTTAAGGTGGGGGGTGGCTTTTTGTGTGTTTTCTTAAAAAAATTATAGCGGGGGAAATAAACAAGCAAATTCTAAGGAGGAGGCCCGGGCCCTCTCCCAGATCCGCCACTGAGAAGGTAACATGTTCGACTCCTGTCACTGCCACTGGTTTACATCATATCTTTCTCGCACGTCTACCAAGCATGATATCAAGTGCATCGCCTTCTATGCAGTTGGTTCTTGAAAAGGACAACTCTTAGTTGTTACCTAATTTAGCGTCGATAACTTATTTCACACGTGGGCTTTTAGTCGAATTAGTTGTTATCGACTTATTTTCTAGTATGTTGAGGTTCTAAGTTAAAACCTATTCCCAGCAAGTATAAAATGAAAGATCAACTTCAACCTTTGTTACGTTTTCGTGTTAGGATCAGGGTCAGAATCGATAAGCAATTCTACCATTGATCAATTTTGATTGAGTGTTCACACCCAATCAATCTAACTAGTTCCCTTGTGAAGCAAGGAGGTTGCGCACTTGTTCCAGCTCATCCCTGGTCCTGTGTAAAGAGATCAAGAAAGACATTTTGTGACATATTTTAGTTAACAAATAAAGAAGCCTAAGCCATGTTTTATACTGTCATAAAACACGACGGGCATTTGAGAACACGAGGGAAATGTAGAAAACAAGAGTCGCAGGCGAATGTTTTCTACATTTCTCGAGTGTTCTCAAATGCCCGGAGTGTTTTATGACAGTATAAAACATGGCTTAGGCTTCTTTCTTTGCTTTATGATAGAGATTTTAGACGCTGCGTACAAATGTACAACAAGAGCGACTGAACAAAGATGAAAACAGCAAATAGTTTACGGGAAGACCAGAAAACTGACACAATTTCATTCAGTGTTTGAAAAATAAGGCTCAGCACTTCAGGTAAGTTTGTTTCATTTCAATCTTAATCTTGTCTTTTTGAACTTCAATAAACTCCACCGCGGACTCTGAGTGCAATTTCGTCTGAGCATAATATAGTAGTCTCGATGACCGCCGTCCCCTTGCCTCGTTCGACTTGCACAAGGCGTATAATTTCTAGAAAAGCTATTGCTTCGGATCTTCTTCAATTTTCCTGCATCAATAGACGATTTAAGAAGAGATTGTCGAGGAAAATCTTCGAAAAAAAACTCTCTCGCTCGCTTTCCTCGCGTGTTTCATTCAACTCAAGAAGTGAACACCGAGCCACAATTTTTCCCGCCTCCTCATACTATCACTTCGTTTACATCAAAATGAAATGCCAAGTGGATTTATACTTCAGTAAAAAGCAATTTGTAAAACAAATATTCCATTCGCCCTTGTTGGATGCGGGTGGTTATAGCTAGCGAGGCGCGAAGCATTCGAGGAAAGCTGACGAAAACAATAAAGCATGATTTTTCTATGTTTTATACTCTGATAAAAAATAGGTTTTTAGCCAATCAGAGAGCGCGCAGACTCCTATCTATATTATAATGTTTAATAAAAAGCAGTATAGCTTAATAGACACTCTATTTATCAACACTACTTATTTTTTTATGCATTCATATTTCATCCTCATCGTACTTACCTGTACACTGTACTCATGGAGCAAAGGATAAGAAATCCTTTCAAAAATATGTGTAGGTGTAAATGTAGAAGATGCCAGTGGTAGACAGTGGTTAATTCTCTTCCCCTTCATAATGAATATTTAACATTTTCTAATGTGTGGGGAGTTCTACAGATATTATGATTTTATGATCGCTCTGAAAATACATTTGTTTACCGTTGAAGATCCCTGATATTGTCATCCAACACCTTCTTCTGCATCTCCATTGACATTTCAAAGCGATCTCTCGCTTCCTGGAATTCCTGCCTTTCTTTGTGCACCATTCCAAGATCAAACAGTGATTTGGCCGTGTCACGATGATCCTTTAGCAATTCAAGCCGCATCCTCAACGCTTCCTCAGAATATCGTTTAGCCTCGTCATATTCTCCCAGGGCATAATAGTTGTTTGACAGGTTGTTGAGGATGGTTGCCGTGAAGGGGTGGTCACCCAGTTGTTCTCTGTAGATTGGAAGGGTCCGTTGTTCTCTGACATTAATGGCTTCCTGATGCTCCCCTTCAAGTGATTGGGCCACTAGAAATATAGATTTACAATCAAATAGCTTACTTTTTTCTCCTTGATAACTATGCATTAACTTTCATTTGGCGGTAGAAATGTGAATGATATTTGTCCTTGGACATTATCTTTTCCGAAAAGCGAACAGAAGCCAAATGATTATTATGTTTAGTTATCCTTCAAATATGTTTACACAAGAGTTTTTCTCAAAGCTGTTAAGCGTCAAATTAATAATAATAATAATAATAATAATAATAATAATAATAATAATAATAATAATAATAATAATAATAATAATAATAATAACAATAATAATGGTTTATTGGCAAATCCAAATTCAAGGTTGGCTCTTTAATGCTAACTATTTAGAGGAAAATGTTAAAATAAATATAATACAATAGCAATAGTGACGTAATGTATATGAAACGATTTATATATGAACTGCGGATGTATATGAAAGTGATAAATGGTTATCGCAGTGGATTTTCAATTTAAGCAATTGAAGAAGCCTGGAAAAAATTCAGGGCTTTAACGGAATTCGAACCCGTGACCTCCGCGATACCGGTGCATTAAAAGCTTTAGATGCACTAGCTATGCTGGAAAGTTCCTTGTACGTGATTTTAGTTTAATTTAAATTCACTGCCTTAACGTAGCGTCCTAGCGGGGCATATCGCGCGAGTTCCAGGAGTTGTGGCCAGTAATCGGATTAAAGTGACTTAAAAGCTAATTAAGTTAAACGGAATTCGCGCCTTACTGGCATCGGAAGGCAACCTATTGTCAATATATCGTGCGCGTTAGCATAGCGAACAGCTACAATTTCGGCTGTGGCCACATGTGCACGCTGCAAACGCTAAATAAGATAGTCGTTGGTAGGATGTCGGAGTTCAAAAATACTAGTTCACTGTTCAAATGTTCAGTTCTATGTCTCTTGGGATGAAAACTAAAAGTGCGAAGGGGAAATTCACAAAGTTTGAAAACTCGAGAATATTATTTGAGGAATAGCATATATAAACAATAGCCTCCATTTGGCGCGAAAATATGCACGGATATTTGTCGGCGGACATTATCTGTTCCGAGAAGCGAACAGTTTTCCGAGAGCGAAGCTCGAGGAAAACTGTGAGCTTCGAGGAACAGATAATGTCCAAGGACAATTATCTGTGCATATTTTTGAAGCCAAATGGATGCTATTGTGTTTATCATCCTTCAAATAATTTTTTTTTCAAGGCCGCGTTTTGGGGACCTTTTCTCAAAGCTTTTTAAACGCCAAAGAAATTCTGTCAGCGCTCAAAATATTATTAGTCTGTTCAAAGTGTTAAGTTTTATTCATTTAACAATTTACTCGCGATAAAAGCTAAACCTACGAACGTAAATCGCAAAGTTTGAAAACTGGGGAATATCACTTGGTGAATATCATCTGATATTCCCCAGTTTTGGCTGCATCACGTGACGTGTTTAGACCAATCGCGTGCGCGAAAAATATTTGATGGATTAAAAGTTAGTATATACCACACAAGTGAATACTGCTTTCTGCGCGCGCTGATTGGTTAACTCGGAGGTGATTAGCAAAGTACTATTCACCTCCGAGCAGCCGAAGAAAAACAAAATGGCTTCGCCTGCTTTGGCTACCGGAAGTACTGTTTTGGTCCGCTAATTATTCAGCTTGTGTGGTATATACTAAAACAATTATTCGCCTCAGTGTCGGTGAAAGCGATGGATATATCCACCTATTCACCTTCACTTCGGTGAATCATTGTTAAATATTCCCTAGTTAATTTTGGCTGCATCGCGTGACATGTTTAGATCCAGCAAACGCATGCACGAAAAATATTTGATGGTTATAACAATGGGTACCATACGATAACAGAAACAAGAGCACTCACCTGCCATGTCATTAAATGTTGACGCCAGCATAACGATGTCTTCTTCCCCATGTGTTTGTCGAATGTCGATTGCCTGTTGGATCTTGTCTTTTCCTTCACGAAAATTACCTTCTTTTGCGAGACATCGACCAAGTTTAGCGAGACACTGGGCTCGGCTGTTACCGGTGTTGATGCAATGATCTGGACTGCTCTGGATTCTGTCGGCTTCTTCCAAATATTCCCTGGCTCTTCTAGCGGCTTCATAGCACAGACCCGGTGAACAGGAACAATGGAACACTTCCTTGATACCCAGAGAAGTGAGACATTCACTCAATCTCTTTTGATCTCCCATTTCTTCACACTTCTTTCTTAACAATGCGAAAACAGATTGATATTTGGTCTTTCCGATCATTTTTGCCAGTAGCTCCCCAACGCTATTGAAGACATCGATGCACCTTGCGATTTTTCCTTCATCCATTTCACCGTTTTCGCACCATTCGGTAAGTTGCATGACATTTTCTTCCTCCTGTCGGAAATCTGCAATTGCGTCTGAGGCCTTCTTGCTTAAGAAAGTTCTAAATGTGTCCTTTAGGAAGTCCAAAAAATGGTCGATGAACAGATTGCGGGCATTGGCAAAGACTTCAGGAAAATCAGATTCCTTGTTTCTGCAGTAGTCGCGAATGACTCTGAGAAATGTATAAAAACAATCACCCCCGATGATGTTTTGTTCCAAAAGAGATCGCTTAGCCAGTTCTAAAGCGGTATCTGTGAGCTGATGTTCGCTTAACGCCGTTGACCGAAAAATTTGTGCAGCTCCAGACGGAGTAAAACGCCCTCTTAACAATGATAATGTTATGAGTGTTTTCTTTTCTTTTTCAGTAAGTCTGCCAAAGCAAATGTCCAGGCACACGCTTATCTTTTCCTCTTTAGGGACTAACTGAATCCTTATTAAGAGGTCGAATTTTTCCTGTGGTGATGAGCAGATCATATGTTTCACGAGGCCAGGCAGGTCGCGATGCGATAAGGCTAAGGTGTAAAGGACTAGTGGAATGCCACTGCAAATCTCTGATAGCTGGTACGCCTGTAGTTGGGTGACCACTCTATGTGTGCACGCTTTTTGCAAGAGCTGAAATGATTCATCTGGACTAAAGCAAGTAAGATGGATATTCTCTTGGCCTAAGCGCGGGAAAACAACTTCTTCAGATGAGGTCACAAGTAGCTTTACTTTTCTTGATATCATCACAATCTCAGTGATAAAGTTCATCATCTTCGATTCTTCGCTTGCTGGATTCACCCTTCCTTCCAATTCATGGTGCGTTTCGCCCAAATGAAGTAAAAATTCGAAATTGTCGAGTAACAAGATCGTGTAGAAATCCTGACTTTTCAGACGATTTTTTAACTCAGATATCGGGTTCTCTACAGGGTAATGGTAAACTTGTTGAAGAATCTTTTCCGAAAAATCGTCTAGTGAGTTTATGTATCGGCAATTCACGTAGACAACAACGGTGCGACTGTCAGTGTCCAATCTTTCGTTCGCCACCTTAATAGCTGTACTTGTTTTCCCCACGCCAGTAACACCAAGTACGAGGACGCATCTGCAATTGTGTGTTGGACAAAGGTATCTCTTTATGTCCTCGCATTCCTGGTAGCGACTGACAAAATGAGGAACTGTCTGGGGGAGGTGGGACAAACCTCTACAGGCTCCTATAAAACAATCGTTACTTCAGTGATTTCCATTTGGTCTGGCTAACTTTTTGTCTGGACGGAGTCGCCAAAAGGATATCGTTACTGAAAGAGTTTTATTTATCAGCATCAGCAACTAAATGCAGCAAGACCCCCGATAGGAACGAACAGATCTTCCCATAACACCTAAACTATGAATCTCGAATGAATCAGCTATGCAATAGGAGAAAGAAGTTAAAATCAGTGTGTTGCTGCAGTTTTATTTACGTAAACTACTCTGCATTTATTCTATTTAATTATAGCACCTTTAAAGTTTTGAGTTCAGTTTTGTGTTTTTGTTCCCATTGTGTTTTAGTACCATCTGATGTAGATACAAAACATAATCACAGTGAATGTTTTGGGTTTAATATAAAATTTCAGTTACCTGCAATAGTTTCCTGTATTGACAAGGACGCAGCAGCACCTGCATGGGACGGATCTGTCAAAGAACGTGAACCATTCTTCAATACAAATGACTAAGTCATTAAGCAGTGTCCTTCCGTCCACCCAATTTCCTATCCTTCTATCTTCCGATCCCTCCCTCCCCCCACCCCCCCCCCCCCCCGCCATTGTGGAATCTTCAATGCCATGCTTTCTTCTTTTCGTCCTTTCATTTTTGTATTTCTCATCTTCCCATCTTCTTGCGAAAGAGGGGTAAAGAAATGACCCTGAGACTAAGTTTGCAATATCTCCCAAAGTTTCCTACATTGGTGACGAAGCTGCGGCATCTTTCACCTAAGTTAACTGTTTTAGGGAAGAGTTGACGATCGACAATAACTGTTGTCTTCCGTTTATCCATTGTACCATGCTGCCATCTATCCATTCCTCAGATTTTTATTCCCATACTTCTTTCTTTACATCATTCCGTTTTCGAATCTTCTCATCATACCGTTGTCAGGATTAAACAAGATAAGAATTGGAAACATCTCTCTCAGAAAACGAACGTTGATACAGAAGCTTGAAATACCTTGACAAGGTTCCAGTATTGGTGATGAACCTGCGGCACCTGCAAAAAAAACGTACAAAAAACACTCGTAAATATAGCTCACTATGTCATGAAGCTGTTTTGCCTTTTAACTAGAGTAACCTTTTACTTTCCCATCATTCTCCAATTCTCTCATATTCCAATTCTCTTCTCCCTCTTTCCATCTTCTTTTCTTCTTTACTCCTATCCGCCTATTTTTCCATCCTTTTATCTTCACCTCAAACTGTTCTTCAATTTCAATTTCCCCTTTTTACCTCTTTTAAGAGAAGGTTCGACGATCGCAATAACCTGAGAACGAGATTAACAAAATAGTTCGAGATACCTGCACTTGCTCCCTGTGGTGGCGATAACGTTTCAGCACCCACTTGTTGATCTGGCAATGAAAATGAAACACCCTTAAACATGATTGGATGACGAAGTCGTGAGGACGTTTTGTCCTTAATATCCTACCATCCTTTAGCCTATGTGCAGCCCTCTCCCATTTCCTCACGCCCATTTCCTATCTGCATGAGGAAATAGGAGACGGTTGCACGCAGACTTGCATGTCTTCCGTTCATCCATTGTCCCATCCTGCCATCTACCCATTCCCTTATTCTCAAATTGCCATTTTCATACATCTATCTTTACATCATTCCATTTGCGAATATTCTCGTCATACTGTTGTCCAGAGTTAACAAGATAAGAATTGGAAACACCTCTCTCAGAAAAAGGCCCTTGAACTGACTTTGATATATAAATTTAAAATACCTGCACAAGATTCCTGTATTGGTGATGAGGCTACGGCATCCGCATGTTGATCTGTCAAAAACGTACAAAAAACATTCGTAAATATAATTTATCATGTCATGAAGCTGATTTGTCGTTTTAACTAGTGTTGAGACCTTTATGACTTTAATGTTGTGACTTTATTAACGCACGAGAACTTTACACTTGGCAATTTTACGCCTTTTCGCGCGCGCTGATTTACGTACTTTGTTTTCATTGGTAACATTTAAGCGCGCGCATTGTATTCAAATTTAAATTTTGTCACGCGTAAATGTTTGTGGCGCAAGCAATAAAAGAAGAATTTTGCATTTTGCATTGAATCGGTTCTTGGTTTATTTGTGGACCATTTAATCGTTTTATTTCGGAATTTCGGAAAACGGATCGGACTTTTGTTGTGTTCGGAAATCGCCCGAACAACTAGAGTATCGTTTACTTTCCCATCATTCTCAAATTCTCTCATATTCCAATTCTTTTCTCCCTCTATCCTTTCATCCTGCCATTCTCACTTCCTTCTATACTCCTATCCACCTATTTTCCCATCATTCTATCTTCCCATTTAACTGTTGTCAAATTTCAATTCTCCCTCTCACCTAAATTGACTCTTTTAGGGAAGGGGTTGACGATTGCAATAACCTGGATGGGTAACGCTATCCACCGGATAAATTACTATCCAGTGGATAGCCTCGTTTGTTTTGTTAACACTTTTCCACTGGATAGTGACTTATCCGATAGATGGCGTTATCTAACTTTTGAACAACTGTGTGTTTGGCAGGAAATAAATACCTGTTTTTTTATTTTCAGTTGCTGAGGTTTACACAGGAACGCTATGTAACCGCGACTACTTTGTAGGTTATTACAAGGAGTTCTGCAACAGGGCCGGGGAGAACAGGCTGGGATGCTGAGGGGTGTAAATTTGGCATTTTTGGTCTTACTTTGGGTGATCCGGGCAAAACGCTAATATTTTAAGCGTTTAAGGTCTCGTTTAGGGTTGCATTATAATTTTGGTATCTTTTAGGAATCAAAATTAAAGCTTCAGCCACGCCCAGACTGGTCTCTTGTAGGGGCTCTTTTCAAAATTTCCAACAACCATCCCCGCCTGTTTCATATGGGAGTACCCCAGGGGGCTGGAACAGGGGGCGTGCCAATTGAGTACCAAGAGTTTGGAATATGTGTCGCAAAACTTCTTGTTTAACCCCAAGTCAGGTTTGAATTCAAGTTTTCTTACCAATTGTTGAGTAGCCACTTGCCACAAATGTTTCTCCACCATTACCAGAAGACTCGCCAACTTCCTCGACTACTTCCTCTTTCTTCCTTTCTTGTCTGAAAAAAAAAGTTGGAAAATTCTTTTAGCACACACAGAAGCTAGAGGTCTACGTCCAGTATTTGGGCGCGTGCTCTATCTTTCGCGAGGCAGGAGGCTGACCAGTTGGCTATTTACAAAGCGTCGAGGAGTTGAATAGGACAATCAATAAAATGACTTTTTTCGGGAATATTGTTTATTTGCACCCGCGTAGTGTCATTTGCGGCCCGAGCGCGAAGCGCAAGGGCCGCAAATGACACTACAAGGGAGCAAATAAACAATATTCCCGAAAAAAGTCATTTAATTATCATTATTATCAATATACAAGGCCAAATAACATCCCTGAACATCCAGATATAAGCTTAAACTAACACATTTAATGAGCTTTACATGTTCAATAATACAAGTACTTCGCGTTGAAAATTTTGTGCTATGCTACACTGAGGCCCATGTATTGTATAGGTGTAGTTAAAAAGAGCTGCTGTGTCTCTGAAAATGAGTGGATAATAATAATTTACGAACTTACATTTTCCAGTTGAGCCTCGGCGTAAAATCCCCGCAATGCTTCAGCTAATTTAGCTCGACCCGAGAAACACAAAATGAAGTGAACCGTTGTTTTGTTGTGTTTCGTTTCTCGTAAGACAACAAGAAGTTGCTCTCTTTATATCTTCCCCTTGTGCTTTTGCTTCTAAATCCGAATTTTTTAGCTGCATTTTGTCCCATTCATAACAAATAGGCTTTGATTTTTCTTTTCGAACACTATTCGCTCAGGAATTTCTTTTTTTACTTTAAAACTTGCTGTACGCACCTAAATGGTTTTCCCTCGTCATTAAACGTGACCTGATTGGTTAATATTCATCGGATGATGAACCGAGAACCAATCAGCTGCAGGGCCGTTAATGTATTAACGGCCCGCTAGGAGTCATTTGCGGCCCGCAAAGCGCGTGTTTTCAAGACGGCGGTTTTCAATTTGGCCGCGTATATTGATAATAATTGGGGACAACCGAACACAAATCCATCTAGTGGCAGGGAGAGGAGGATTTGAACCAAAGACATCCGGATTACAAGTCCAACGCACTAACCACTAGGCCACGCTGTTCACTTTTCTCTTTCACAAACCTCATACCAAATGTGTAACTGAAAAGAAAAAGACAATTCGTGACAAAGCTTTTTCTGCTGCTGCTCCATCACTTTGGAATAAATTTCCGAGAGAAATAAGGCATGAGGACAATTTTGTGCGTTAAATCGAAATTAAAGACATTTTTGTTTAGAAAAGCCTATGAATAGGACCAATTTTATTATCCATTAATTTCATTTTTAAGCTTTTTAAACTTTTATTCTAGTCATATGTACATTATTGTAATTATTGTATTTTAAATCACCCATATTTCTTGTATTCAATCAATCAATCAATCAATCAATCAATAACTTTATTAATGTGTCGATGCAGTCTAGCCGAGGGTCGAAACCCTCTACTAATAGGGGACACAAAATTAATAAAATAAATTATAAAAGTTAAAAACCTAATTTGATATTTATAATAAAAAGAGACTAAAATTTAACTACATTATTTACAATAATTCTAACAATTCTAAAATAAGTTATTCATAAGTAGATTACGTGCTACATAACACACAGCTCTGAAATAGTATTGATACTATTTTAATTGTAGGGCGCATTTGATCATATTCATATACTTATTTGCGCAATATAAATATTAAATTAAATTAACTAATTTACGTTTGCACCTTTTTAACCAAATTTCTATCAGTATTATAAATCTTGATATCTTTACCTTACCTTATTTGGTTCACTTTCTCGTATACTTCTTCTTCATTTGTGATAGTCACTTCTAGTTCCTCTTCAAATCCAATTTTTCTAAACTCCTCTTCCAATCTTTGCTTTACTTTCTTTGTGTTAAAGGCCTCCACAAATGACAGTAAACCTTCTTTTCTATCACACTGCAATTCGACAAGAATTGAACCGCATATAATATTCTGGATATGAGCGCCTAGTACGTCCAATGCCCTATGTACTGCACCATAAACTAACTCCGGCTCCCTGGACCATAACGCTGTCACAGCGCATCCAACTAATGCACCCGCAGCCAATCTCTCACTGGAAATTTTGAGACTGAACGAGAATCTAATCTCTGAAGGACCAACTGAAGCTGAAGCTGACACGTCCAAAGCAGGGTCTTGTCCTGGAGGTCTGGCTTCTGCCATCGGATTTTAAAACACTTTGACTGTGACCTAACCTGTTATTGGTAATATAAAGATTAAAAAAAAAAGCCAAAAAGTGAAACTCCCCGTTAACATTTTTTGCTTGTTCTTAAATTTGTGAAAATACTGTCATTGAAGTTATTAAATACGCCTACTACTCAATAATGATTCCATAGCCGAAATAAAATGTAAATTCCAGCCGCATAAATTTCGCTGACAAATCTTGTCATTACCCTGGACAGAAAAATGGGACTTCAGCCTGTGATCCAATGCGAAAAACCGTTACCTGGTCAGCGGTAAAGTTAACAAAAAACGTGACCTCGACAGCTGCCAATTGACCACAACATGAATGTCCGATATGAAAGATGTATGCTGACGTTAACAAAGGCCAACCTATTTCTGGAATATGGCCGCCATCTTGCGCGCCGTACGTACGTCGTACGGCGCACGTGCCCGCAAACCATGCTGCTAGTCTTGATGACCATAAAAATTTAAATGCATGGTTCTCCATAGGGCGCCCCGGGCTCATGTTATGACCACTCAGTTAAAATGGCGGCGAAAAAAATATAAGGATTTGTATGAAACTTTATAGGCAAAATTGATATCGAAAGAAAAGGCAATAAACAGCCACTAAAGTTGACATTTCACATCCTATGATCACATCCTACATCGTGATGTTTCTTAACTGTTCTAAAGCCGCATTTTAACCGATTTTTAAGCGATGACGTCATTTTATGACGTCATCGGTTAATTCTGTAAAGCGGAAAAGCGATGGAATTTATGGAATTTTTGGTGTTACGATTACTCCCTGAATTGAACCGAAGAGCAATGGGAACTAGGTGCATTGTTTGTATTCTTTTTGAGATCCGCCATCTTGTTTTTTGGCAAAGGAAGATATTTTTTTGCAGCTTGTATCATCACCGATCGGCAAACCTTATTTCATTTGTAGCTGTTAAATTGAGATTTCGAGTCTGCAGTGAGTGTTGCACTTTATCAGTTATCGAATAAATTTGGCATAAAGTTAAGAAGTGATGTCTGTCGTGACTGCAGACGAAGCAACCGATTATTAGCAGTTTTGAAACATCTGTTGAAAAGGTGAGCCATCTTAAACCTTTTTTTGAGCGATGATCGATTAATCTCGCCGTGCGAGTGGACAGGATCTGTTGTTGTCTGTTGTCTGTTGCCTGTTGTGATCAACCGATCTGTAGAACCGAATACTGGGAAAAGAAATCAAGTCAACTCAACAAGAAATCGTCGCATAGAACTCAAAGCAAAATACTCCTGGGCCGTTAGAAAGGACTAATTTAAAGCATAAACGAAACAAACAAATTATATTTGATGCGTTCTATAAGATTTAGTAAACAGAAATCTCTCCATTCTTTAAAACAAAAGGTGTAAACAATTTTAGACAGCGTTTGACCTTGCATCGTATATCGTATATCGTATGTCACGCCAAGATAACGCAATTTTTGTTGAACAATCATTCAGCACAGAAGTTGTCAGTTACTTTTATGTACCCTAATTTTTTGACAAATGTCCTGAAAATTATCAAAGACCCCTTGTGAAACGTCATCGCTTCTGCATGCATCGCGTGCCGTTTATTGTTTTAACTTGGCGTACTCTCATCTATGGACGAAGACTCGCAATGCGAGTAACACTCGACTATCCGACGAAAGGAAGCCAAAAATAGGCCATTTTACAGTTGTCTGCTCAGTGACCAGGCCTTTGAACGGTAGCGAGGCTGGAGGTGACCTTGCTATTATACAGACCTTGCTGCTTTTGTTTTGTAAATCAACTTGTTCTAATGTTAATGAATTGCATTTACATGAGAAAAGCAGAGAGGTTTGTATCAATGCAAGGTCAACTCCAGCCTCGCTTCTATTCAAAGGCCAGGCCACTGAATAGACAACTGTAAAATGGCCTATTGCCTTTAATCGGTTCCACTCACTCAAAAACTTCGTCTGTGGGGTAGTTCGGAGACTACCCCTATATGCGGTTTATATGCTATAGAACAGTTAAGAAACATCACGTTGACAACATAGGGCGTGAAATATAAACTTTACTGCGAGTGGCTGTTTTTTACGTTTCCTATCCGATATCAATTTTACCTGTAAAGTTTCATACAAATGCCTTGGTGTCAAAACGAGTCTTCGTGCAAAGCCATTCATATGAAAATGAATTTCATCTGCACGTTCATTTTCATGCAAATCAACTCATTCATTTATATGGTTTCGCACGAGGACTCGTTTTTAAAATGAGGCAAAAGGCAACACGGAAATGGCCTATTCTTATAATGTTGACGCCACCATTTTGACCGAGTGGTAATAACGTGAGCCTGGGGCCCCCTGTGTTCAAATTAAATCAACGATCCGGTTTGATCCGCTCCGACTTTTGTCCCTGCCCATAATTAATGCTTTGAACGTGCATTCTGTTGCTTTGCAACAATGACATAAGAGCGGGCTTCCGTAAAAATCGCCTGGAGGAGTGCAATTTGAAAAAAAAAACGAAAATTCTCAAACTTGGCCAGAATGTAGGTCTAGTGGAACTATTTATAAAAAAAATACTTTAAGTTCGATCAGATTTTTCTTTTACGCGAAAGGCGACGATGACGGTTTGAAAGCTCACACAAGGAGTTCATACAACACATGACGTAGGGCGCGTTCGTTTGGGATCAATCCAGAATAAGAATAATGCAAGTTAGCGTTCGTTTGGATTTCCATTCCAGCTATTCTGCTCCCAGGAGCAGAATAGCCGGATATATTCCAGAATATATTCTCATTCCAGAATATTCCCAAACGAACGCGCCCTTCAGAATTTATCAAAAATGAACAGAAAGGCACAGTCAAACAATTAATATATCATTCAAAAGAAGACATAATGCTTAACAATTTAAATGGCTAAATAAACAATTTGACTCAAAACATAATATTTTCAAGACTTTTTATTTTTCGGCTTATTTTGCCGATTTCAGCACGGCAAAAAATGGCAAAATTGAGAGCGAAAGAACTCAACTTGGTGCATCAGCCGCTGCTATAAAAATATATCCCAACGAAAGAACAACATTTCGTTTTCCAATATATGCAATACAATTTCTGGGCTAATTAAAAAAACAAAATTTGACAGCGCGAAATGCAAGTGATACCGAACTCAAAAACCGCTATTTCGTGTCACGGTACTCCCATCAATAAAATGTCATGGTCGCACTTTGGTTCGTCCTCTAGTGTTATGAAAATATAACCCAACGAAAGAGCAACGGTTCTTCTTTAAGTAAATGTAAAAAATATTTTTGGACTACTTAAACAACGAATTTTGAGAGCGCTGTACGCAAGTGTTACTGAGCTGAAAAATCCTTTCATTTGAAATTGCGTGACACAATCATTCAAGCGATGGCCCAGAAACTGAGCTCCGAAGCACTTCGGCACAAGACACAAGTAAGCGACACATTTGAGGTAGGTAAACTTTATTTCAAAATAGATAGTTATTTACCCGATTTTAGAGAATCCGTGATTTTCCCATACATTTCTCTATATACACAAGCTGTCGCGTACACCACGTATGTAGAGTCGGCCGCCCGAAGGGCTCTCAAAAACACATCAGAAAGACGACTTTTGAGCTTGGGAAGCCTGTGTTTTTGGTAAATTTTTAAGTCATGTGTTGTATGAACCCCTTGTGAGAGCTTCCAGACCGTCATCGTCGCCGATCGCGAAAAAGAAAAACCAGATTGAACTCAAAGTATTTGTTTTATAAATAGTTTCACTAGACCTACATTCTGGCCAAGTTTGAGAATTTTCGATATTTTTTTAATTGCACTCCTCAAGGAGATACTTACGGAAGCCCGCTAATAAGTATTCACCGGTATCTTTCGACATAACGCTTTTTACAGAAGAAGACGATATGACAATATCATCGCTTGTTTTGCGCTCGGATACCTATAAAATATATACATTACACAGGAAGCGACCACGAGCTGTGAGAATGTATTGATGTGACTTCTTTGAGCTACGAAAATATAAAGGGCCTTCAGCCTTCACAAAGCTATAGGTGTTGTGGTTATTTTAAAGATCCCAAGATCTTTACAGACTGTAATATTTTAGATATAGTATTTAGTATTTGTTACCAGAACAAAAATAAATTTCAAATACCTCTTTGTCCCGCAGGAATTAGAATAGGTGAACTACCAACTCTCTCGTTTTTAGCCATTACATCACGTCAGTAAGGTGCTCCTCGACCAAAGAAAGTAACAAATATTGTAGCATTGTAATACGTACCCTCCTACTCGCTCTTTAGACTCGTATACAATGGCAAGTAGACATCAAAACGTTACACACTAAAGTAGTACCACTGACGGCTTGGGTTTTGAATGCAGAAAATGGTTTCCAAGAAGGAACAAAATGAGCTTTGACTAATAATCTTAGATTGTAACCATTGCTGCTGCTGGCACTAATGGTTAATAATCTTTCATATTGTCTCAGTTCTTTTTGCCAAATAGTTTGCACATACATCAAAGTCACGTTTAAAATCCCTGGGCTTTTGCAACATTGTATGGAATTTTGGATGGGTGATAAATTTGGAGGCTTATATCCAGGGGTGGCTGGTGGTTTTAATTTATTCACGTAAAAGCCCGCCTTAATATAAGGGATACAAGGGAAACTAGGGCGGGGCTTATATCTGCGGGAATTATAATCAGATATACTTTTGTCTTCAGGTACATGGGCCTATAACCAGGCAAGGGGGCTTATAAACAGGATTTAACGGTATACCGTGAATAATTGTTGCCCTAGCCTCCTCCGCAGGCAACTCCGCTGCTGAGGGAAAACTAGGGACCAACGAAAGGGAAGTAAGCAAAAAAGACAAGGAACGAAGCTACGTGAACGAAATAGACTAGAAACGAAATGCGCAAAATAAAAGAGAACTCGCGGGACTCCCCGGGCCTGCAGCCCGTGAGCTCGCTTTTGTTTCTAGTCCTTGTGGTTCGCCTCCTTTTCCTTGGTCCCTGGCTAGTCTTCCTTCAAAAGCGTAAATGCTTGCGGAGGAGCCTATTGTTACACCAGAAAACTAAATCAGCCAAGTTAAAAAATGCGAGGACTGGGTAAATGAACTGCTGTATTTGGATCCAATGAAAATCTGTGTTGTTTTGCTGCGTGCGCGAGACTACTTTACTAAGCAATTAAGCAGAACGGTCGTAGGTAAATACGGTGTAATGTTTCGTCGCGGTCAAAGTGATTGTTGTTGTCTGAGTTCTGTTTGGATTTTTCCCATTGAATTTAGCCGAACTTATTACTGAGAAAATTTTATTAAAAGACTTAGCATTTTGTTGGCTTCGACATCATATAACATTGACCGAACAGCAAGTTGCGAAAACTCTTAAAATTAACCTGGATTCAGTTAGGTTACTGTGAGCTCGAGTTGAGTTTCATTCCTCGAATATTCCGACCAAAGACTGTCTATCTAAAAATATATGTGCATATTAGGTATCTTGATTGTCACAGTCTACACAGGAATGTACAAACTTCATGTACCCTCTGATGTCCAACAACACAACAGGCGGTGTTGTGTTATGTGAAATTTGCCGACCGAATTGCTGAGAAAATTTTATTAAAAGACTTCGCATTTTGCTTGCATGGACGTGGATAACATTGACCCAACAGCAAGTTACGAAAACTTTAGAAATTAACCTGGATTCAATCCGGTTACTCTGAACTCGAGTTGAGTTTCATTCATCAAATATTTCAGGCTAAAGACTGTCTAAAAATATATGTGCATATCAGGTATCTTGATTGTCACAGTCTACGCAGCAAAGTACAAACTTTGTGTGCGCTCTGATGTCTAACATTTTTACATTAAACAAGAATTAATCCCTACACTAAATTGCAAAAGTACTTCCGCGAGTTTCACTTTTTTTCTAAGAAAATAAAAGTGCATATTCCCATGAATATTAGTGACGCTTGAACGAAGAGGTCAATTCCCGGAATCGATTGACCTCGTATAAGCGTCCATTCTTTGAATTTTGTGGTTTATACAAAAGGTATTACAATCTCAAGTTGTCTCAGATTTGGTATTTACTCAAAGATTCTTTTCCTCTGCATTAGGTAGCACAACAACAAGAAACGTTTCAAATAGTTTGCCGGACATTTCACCATTTATATCATATTTACGGTGTTCCAAGCATTAAACAAATATGGAAAAACCGGACAAAAAATATTCAAAAAGACATTTTGGTCCAAAACGTGACTGCAATTAGGCTCTTGGCCGCACGATACGCTTGCCAAGTTTTTGACGTCTCGTTAATCTCTTTAAATCTTTGTCTGCGTTCATTGCTAACGAAGGCGGTAAAAATTGCAATCTTCTACACTTGTAACAGGCAATAGATCGATCTCGATTACTTTCAAAACAATGAAAACGAACTTGGTCTACAATTAAAATTCCGTTACACCAAGGACATCAGTTACTTAAAAGCAGGATTGAGCTACAACCGAAATTCCGTTATACAGAAGACAGAGGCGGAAGCAAGGGCTGTGTAAACAATACAGAGCTCTTCGAAACAAATATCATTAGACTCAGTTAAGTCGCAAAAACTAGCAGGCTTCAAAAACTCACTGCCAACAATACCTCATCAATTTAGGATCTTTTCCTCACCTTTTCTTTAGTGCAAGCGGTGTCCCTAACGAACTGAGTGGCTTCACCTAGAGACGAAAACATTCCACGTAAATTGTTTGCGCAAAATTGATATAGGTTTTTGTATAATTCACTTAATGTCTCAACAACTCTTCATATTAGACATCCAATTGGTTCAAGGTCAAATGAATTGGATTAAGTACTGGGCGCAATATGTTTCGCGGCGCAGACTGTGGAGGAGAGATTGGACCTAAAAGAATATTATTTTAGCGTCCATACCCCACCGGTAAAGGAAATCGATAGACTCTTGAGAAAACTATTGATAGTTTTCAGTCCCCGCCGGCTAAGAGAAACAGGCGGCTCTGGAGAAAAAAATGTCATGCAGACTCGTGCCCAGTCTCTACGTACTTTGTTCTTTCTGCGTGGCAGCGCGCAGACATTCTAAACCGGCGTTAAAGTCCGTCTAGGAGGCATGCTACGCATGGTCAGGCCGTTGTCCCGATGGCGGCATGTCGCGACAACAACGTGAAGTTTGAGGTTTTGGCGTTGCGAAGAAAACGTGTGTAGTTTTCCTTTCAATTTGCAAAGTAGGCGGCTTTATTTACCGGTAAATCTTTCGAAACAGTTGTTTTAGATTCCGTTGATGCATATTATTTTTAAATACAATTATTTAGCCAGGAATTATTCTTCTAATGTGAAGAAATTATTTCGACTATTTTCAAGTAAACAACCTAGAAGGCGACCGGTGGAATCATGGTGGAATCAAATTTAAATGATTGACTAGTAATTGACTTTCAAGCTTTGAAATAAAACTATTTCAATGAAGTTCATCGTATGCAGTGTTTACCGATTCTGTTGTGGATGTGTTACTTTGGGATACTCCAACACACGCAATTTTTTATAGTTGTTAAATGAAAAGTATGTATTTATTTTTCTAACTTTTTAAAACGATTCTCGAATCATCCACGTTGTCTTGTTCTCGCGTTAAGCATCAGCGTTCTCGTCCCAGGCCGGTTACCGGCCATCGCGTTTAAAAATCCGTCGCGTCTCGGATCGTAAAGTCCCTATTCCCCGGCTGCAACCCACTCTATCAAAATGAGGCCCTGCTGCAAAAAAATCATTTGTATGAAACCGAAGTAACTTTTGCCTGAAAAAGTTTCACCAGGCCTCAGCTTGAAACACGCAGAGACAAAAGGCAACAGGCGCGAGGCGTACACGCATACAAGCGTCTAAAAATCCACGCACTTGTTCGCACATGCCACGTGCTCTCACTCTCCACGGACGCCTCAGTTGGAGAAGCACTGGAATGATCAGCGGACACTCATCCCAGGCCAATTGCAACTTTTAAGCGTTTCGAAAAATAGGAAGATAATTTGCGATCCTTGTGCGTTACTACATGCATGCGATGCTTTGTTGAGCGACAGCCGATGAATTTCCAAGTCTCAATTAAATAACTGCAACGTATAGTGATTTTTACCAGAGTGTCGAAAGTAATTTGAGTCTACTTGGTTTTGCATTACTATGCTTAGTAATTGTTTGAAATAACTCAAACAACTTTTCCAACCAATAAGAAGTAAAACCAAAGCAATCGTGACTCGCTCACATAAGTTATCCCGCGCTTCGCGCCGGCTCCATGTATATTTCTCGAGTTTTTATTGTGTTTGGATTGTCTGAGTAATAACCTTGGATTTACGACACTCAATCGAAAATCACGATCCGTGAAAGCCATTTGATTGTCAAGATTTTATTTTGCGTTAAAAATATGGCAAAACGGAGTAGCAAGTGTTCACAAGTTGAAAAAAATGTATTCTTGTCATTTATGGGAGAGTTCCAACGAATTTTTTCCTGGCTTGTAGCTTAGTTCTACCATCTCTTTTATTGCCTTCGTGGCAACCATAACATTCTTCAGAAGTTTAGTTTAGACATGTCAAGTTAACCGAGAACAGAACGGTTAAATTTTCGAAAATTTAAGATGGCTCTGAAACTGCTCCGGAGAAATTTTTTTAAGTTTGCAAAAAGTTGCATCTTAACATGCCAATCATTATTCTTGGTTGAGCAAAAAAATCCTTTGTATTATTTTGCCCAGTAACTTCAGAGTCAATTTCTTGTGTTCTTACACGGCAGTCTATTTCAATTTACATTAGAGAACCACAAAAAGTCGGGGAATCATTTCGGATGTTAGAAAGAAATATATTTCAAGATCTACCCTGGCTGATATTGTCATTTGGACTGATCAGAGGAAATAGTGGCTTGTTTACCTGTATGCGACACATTGGCGGCCGTGACACTCGTCTTATCTCGTCTGGCACGTGCAGTAAAACAATGTACGCAGCGCGGACAAATTGCAGTTGGCCGAAAAATATTAAGATAAAGTCAGAAAAATGTAAAATCAAACGTACAAGCTAGTACTAAGTAAATTTCAGAAATTGAGACCTTGAAGCCTACATCGATCACTCATTTAATTTCTTTTTTTCTTTTTTGCTCAATCAGGAGCCAGCGTTCGCAGAGCCGCTAAGATTTCTGCCCGGTTTACTTCGTTTTGCCCCCACTAACCGCCCCTGGGTCTCCGAGGATGGAATAGAGGAAGCTGCTTGTCCAACCTTCCGCGTAATTCTTCACATCCATTATGATACGTGGACATAGTATACCTACGGAGTCCCAAGTAGTATGCGTGGCTGGCGATTTCGTCGGAAAGCACGCGTGGGAGATAAAGATAACTGAGAAGATTCGCCTTCTTTCACTTTGCCGATTGTTTCTAGCGACCTTGCCGCTCGCTTGATCCCCAACAAAACCGTCAGCTGTGGACACTATAACCCAAGCAAAATATTATAAACTGAAACAATGCTAAATAAAAGTGGGTCCGCAATGCGTACATATGTGGACTTTCATTTGTTTTTGATAATGAATGATTGAATGAGCCAATGTACAGTATCGGTTAGACCTTCTGAAAGTCGTTTGCTTCTCGTTTCCAGTTTGGCAGTAGTCCCCAGCGCTCTCGCGCTTCGCGCTCTGTGAGCTGGACTGTAGGCAAGACTAAGTATCAGTCAATTATGAGTTGGCAGTCACCTGAAACTCGAGATAATAAAAAAACTTATCAATCAAGTTTTCTTATGATCGTGAAATAAAAACTTCCTTCTCGTTTTGAGGAGAGGAACACACCTTGCAATTTACCCGGAAGATCGCCTTAAACATTGAAATGCAGTCCAATTTATTTAAACTGTGTCAGAGAAGCGGAAAACCTGGGACAAGACCCGACAGTATCTCTATATGGTTACATGAAAAGGACGGGGATCTTCGTCGGAAAATTTGATCTACTATTCTACTCTTGTGAAGGATAACATTTCACACAATACAGCAAGGTTGATACTAGGTGAAAAAGTAGAAACTTTTCGGGACCGCAAAGCCATTTTTACGACTGTTTTTGCGTATGCAAAACGGGAGTTACGGATTGAGGGGCGATTTGAAGCCATCCTTCCTTCCTTCCTTCACTCCTTCAGTCGATCAGATGTAAACAAAAGGCCGTTGACAGATGGTTGGCAGACCTACATGTAACGCCACTCTCAGTTTGACGTTGCGGTTTATTAAGACCGATGACAGACCATTGTACTTTAGGCGCTGATGGTTTTGTTTCGATAGGTATGTGAAGATAATTTGAAAATCGATTGTGAACATATTTTATTTTTATTTTACCTTAAATCAGGTGTATGTTGTTTCTGCCCTATAGAAAAATCAACAGAATTCTCTTAAGTTTGCATGTGACGGTGAAAGCGAAATTGAAAGCGAAGTTTGTGTAATCGCTAGCTGACAGAAGATTATCAGTGTCACGCGACAAAGGTCAACCTAGCCGATTTCAAAATAAATTTTATGCGAAGCTTAATCTTCACAGCAATCAAACCTGCTCATGGCACTATCAAAACACATTCCGGAAATTGAACGTCAATCGTAAACGCTGTACAGAGAAAAGAGTGTACACACGCTAGCATGAAAACACGCAAACAACACGCAAACTTGAATTTGTCTGCTTGGAACTTGCTTTTTTTACTCCCAATGCAAATCAAAATGAACTAGACGCTTAACTGCGTGTACTCGGGCTTCTCTTTAAAAAATTAACTTGGATCACGCTGTTTACATAACCTTACACGACAATAATTATAGTAAACATACTTCGCATTGCGAGATCTCATGTCTTTTCTCGCTTTTATTGTCACCATTGAATAATTGTTTACATTTCCGGTTGAGTAAATAGCTTTGTCTAAGATATCACAATCATCAAATGCCGAAATAACAACATTCTCTACATAGCCATCTACATACGACATGAAGTGCTGGACAAGAGCATATGCTGTTACAATAATTGAAACGATAAAAACAAAGCAAGATAAACCCAATGAAACCAATACTATAAAAGCAAAAATTGAAAGAAAGAATATAGTTACCCAAAAGCTGCTTGAAGTACTCATTTCGTTTTTCGTTTCTTCTTTTAGAGCGCAACTAAGCTTAAATATGGTGTCCATTGCATCCTCGAGAAGATTCTTGTGTTGATAAGGAAAACTCTGTTGCATGTCTGTAGTCCAGTTTTTCGCAATGCTTGAGTGCTCAACAGCGTCAGTTCCCGCAAGTATTCATGATTCTCTTAGTTTTCAAACTCCATTATATAGATAGCTCACTATAAAATCTAGGCTTCTGATAAAGGTTTCACTCGGAAGAGTTCGCTCGTAAAGTTCTCTCGTATTAAAGTTCATGCACCTACCCGCTCCGAAGAAGTCATCGACATGTTTCAGTGTGGGTGTACAATCGATTTCGCGTTCTAGAAATCACACTAAATATTTCAACCTTTACAATCCTTGAGATTCCACCGAAAAGAGAGTCAAACGAGTAAAAACAACGTAAATCCGTATAGATCTTTACAAGTCATGCATGTATAACGGCCGGCAGCCGCTACTAGCTACTCGAGCGATCAAAGCTCAAAGTTGCAGAACGACAGATGCGCGGATCGATAAAAGCGATCATATATTTCCAAGCACGCATAAAAATACAGAGAAGAAAACAACTTGCCTCCAAAGTTATGCAGATGTCCACGCAATCGAATTCAACCAAAAAGTCGTTCCACGTGTCACCGACTCCATCACAAAATCAGACTTCGCGGCTCAAATTTACAATCATCGGCGAAGAAATCATTGCAACGACATCAACAATATACTTAGCCGTACAAACGTTGTACAACTCAGCAAAGCCACTGGGAGCTGCGCTCAAAAAGCTAAGATTCTCGCTGTGACTGCAGAGTTTACTGTACTGACTGTAATCAACGCATTGCGAAAGATCTATTTTAATCGAGAATACAAAAGGGTTTGACAGATGGTTGACAGACGTAACGCAACTCTTGTAGTTTCGGGTCTTTTGGCATGACAATTTCGTGTTCCGGCTTGTAACAGTCTAGGGTGCGAATGTAGACGTTTGTATAGCGCAATCGCTTTTATCAAACTGTCCAAGTACAAAATTCAAGTACAAAATTAGCGTTTAATAAAATTTATTTTTAATTCTGTTCATTTTGTTTGACCCTTTGTTGTCGTTTGTAGCATACAGTATTTGACACCCATAATGTTCACTTTGCTGCAGATTACAGGCCACTCATTTGTTGCGCAACGAACCACAAAGGACAACCAGTTGCCGTGTCTTTATTTTATTTACCAAATAGGTTGATATTATTGTGCTTGCTACTAATGGATCGGTGTAGAAGTTTTTACTAGAGTTATTTTCTCTAATCTGGACCCCGAACTCCAACGTTGTCAGGTGTGACGTATGATTTGTTTAAAGCGATGCACGCTAGACCGCGTTGCGATTTGATAAATCCTCATTTATTAATAATTCATTTTCCGAGTTCAGTAGCTCATTGCCACTTCCAAAAAAAACAGTCGTTGCACATAGTGCTTTTGATTAGTTATCTGTGTCTTAAAAACAGAGAAGTGTTAGGCCTGAAACTTTGTTTTAAGAGAACTTCTTTTCACATTAAAAATATATCATGGACTTAAACAGCTCTATAATCATAAGGTTTGAGATTTTGCTATTTGCTGTTTTGAATTTTACTTTTCCCGTAAAGGATGGCAATCTGGGCGTGGCTCAACTTTTTTTAGACCCCCACCATTTTAAAACACAGAGAACATAGACATTTAAAAACACAGTCACTTTAAATGAATCAAAACATTGACAATCTGTCCTTAAAACCAAAAGAAGATGTCTGTTGGAAATCGAAATCCGTAATTTACACCTAAGGAACACGATGAGCATATCCGTGCCATTCATATTTGCAGTCTCTTGGCGGGGGGTGGGGGTTCACGGGAAATGGACAAATTAGGTCTTTAAATCGAAATAAGGACAAGAAAATTATTTATTAAGAACAAAAACAAAATCTTACCACTAGAAATCGGGGATACTGATTTCAGTCCATTCATAAAGAAATATTTTGCGAAGTATGTAGATTGTCTTCGTTTGCCTAACATTTCATCTGAACGCTGGTGTAAACAACAGATTAACTCATCAATTAACTCATTTTCTTTCATTGCGTTGTTTTCATAATATACAACTTTTCCGGAATTGCTTTTATCGCCTTTTAGCAAGATTTCACTAATAATCTCTTGATACAAGAAGGCAGATGAATACTTTTTTCAACCTAAAATTATCATCGTTCTTGAATTAATTTTCGAGTGGAGTCGGCGATTCGCGAATGACACATTTTCAATCAGTAATTTAGTTTTCGCACGGTTTCAAATCATACATTTTTCGGTTCAAAATAAGTTTTATGCTATTCACACTAACTTTTTACGAACAGTTTTGAATTCGACATCAGTCAGATTGCGTTATTCAAATTTAACTTGCGAGAAATCCAAGAAAATAATAATTGCGGGAAAGCGCCGGGAAAACAACTTGATTGGTGAACTTGTTTTGTTTTGATTCGTTGTGTATCCATTCTTCCATTCTAAAGATTCTGTGTGGCAAAGCTGAAACAAACAACAAATATCTAGATATCTGCAAAATAATGCTTTTCAACGATTTTCAATTATATGCGAATCAAGCGAACACAGCAACTGACGTCCAGTCGAACACAACAGACAGCGCGAAAAGTGTCAAAAATAGCGTGACCTTTGCCCGCAGTTCAGTCGAACGCCGTGCAAATATGAAAGCCGCCACCACTTTTTTCTTTTGATGTGCACGTATACCACTGGCATCTTTGACGCTGCTCGTTGATGTACTGCACTTGACAAATTTTAGGTTTCGATTAATGAAATTCAAGTATTTAGCTTGTGTGATGCTTTTTTTGTGACGTCTCGCCAATTTTACATTGACTCTTGGCTCCAAAACTTCGGATTCTCCGAACACCCTCGAAAGCTTCCGAAAGGGCTGAGACGAGTTATCACGGAAAGTGCCGTCCCAATCGGGAAAACTGCACGATCGCAATATGTGGATTTTCACACTTCGTGTGAAAGTCCACATAAAAATGATTTCAAGTTACTTGTCATAAGTTAACCTAATGGCCAGCTGGAAAAGATGGACTGGACTCTGGACTGGACTCTGGATATTAATCTGATTAATATTAATATTAATATTAATCCTACTCAAATCCTACTCAAATATTAATATTAATTAATATTAATATTAATCCTGATATATATTAATCCTAGATAGGATTGCTGTTAATCGTACGTAGTATTTATGTTATTCCTATCTAGGATTAATCTTTGTCCATTTTATTTCTTATTAATTTCGCAGGACCCATGTTGATAGCAGTTTTTTATAACTGAAATGGTCATCCTGCATAAATATGTTTTTATTATTATTATTATTATTATTATTATTATTGTTATGAACTTTTTTTAAGAAAGTTAACAAAAAAGTTAATAATTAACTAAAAATGATAACAAAGGATGGATATGGTGAATTTTGAACTTTCACAAAAATGTCACGAAATCTCTAAATTCTTGCAAAAACCTGAACGATTTTCACCATATTTCGGTAAAACACACTTTGAAACAATACCCGGTAATTTTAGGTAAATCATAGTATGTATAGTTTCATAGTATGCATAGTATGTAGCCCACTATTTCGTGAATGCTGCGAGGTTTTGAAGCGTACACCTTATCATGTCGTGCTGACTGCGGACAGTACATGTGGTACATTGTGCAATTGCACCTCTTAATAGACTTGATCGCTGAATATGTCATTATCATCGTTTTCAGTGTCACATATTGCGACGTGACACCATTGTTCGATTTTTTAGATACGGAAAGTACATCTGTTATTCTGATACATTCTATAATTGCACCATTTTATACGTTTCAATGTTGAATACGCCGATGAACGCCATTATATTGTTAGAATGATTTTTCGCCCGAAAAATGTATTTCCCCACACAGTTTGGCGAAATCCTTTAGTTCGCAGTGTGCGGTCAAGAATATTCCACGTCACCTTGGTCACCTTGTAAACCTTTACTAACTCATTTAAAAAACAAACTAAAGAGTATAGAAAGAATAGAATGCAACATTGCCATAAGAAACAATAGACAAGAAATACATAACAAAAAGTGGCACCCTCTAGAGAACATCAGTTTAATTTATTTATCTGTCTATTTATTTATTTGTTTATTTATTTATTTATTTATTTATTTATTTATTTATTTATTTCTTTATTTATTTGTTTATTTATTTATTTATTTATTTATTTATTTATTTATTTATTTATTTATTTATTTATTTGTTTATTTATTTATTTATTTATTTATTTATTTATTTATTTATTTATTTATTTACTTATTTATTTATTCTTTTCATCACTTGGAATACAGTCTCCGACTTTGTGTAAATGTAAATGTAACGTAGTAGTTAACGTAGTAACGTCGATGTAAGTAAGTTTGTAAATGTAGTTGTATCTATATACCCATATGTAATCGTAAGTAAGTTAATGTTAGTTTTATGTACCTAGTGCCTGTAAAAAAATGTTATCCAATAAAAAAAAAAAAAAAGACCTTGGTCACGCTATTCATAACAAGACTCCTTCAGGACTCCCAAAACACCCCCGGGTCAATACTGACACACAGTAAAGCTGTTTATCACACTGCAAAAAACTGCAGATACTGTGCTGCAGAAAAAGCAGTGAAACTTGTGCATCAATGTTAAGAACGTTATAATCGTGAATTCATGTCGCCAGTTATCACTTTCATTAAGAAATTTCTAGTTATATATCTGTCCCGGGTTATCTCAATCTGTACAGTGTAAAACAAACTGTAGGGATCAACACTATACATTTCTTTAGCTTATACACGAACAAATGAAACGCTTAAACTACTTTCTTCTTTGCTAAGAAAAATATAAAATGTGCTTTTCACCACGTGACACTTGCCCCCTGATTTACGTTACGATTCCAGTTTGACACTCGTATAAACATTATTGCAATGGCAGTAATGATATGTATTGTAAGTAGGATATTGTAGTATTATAATGTGTCGTATTGAATTTAAAAAAACATTACATCTGGAAAAAAAAAATCTTTGACCTGTTACATCACGAACACGTGCTGATCTAACCCCAACAAATTGTTGTTCATTGTAAGCCATGGGGCCTGTGTAAAAAAAAAATAAAGATCGCAATTGATCTCTTTTCGTAATTTGGCTGTAAACATGGCTGTCTTTTTAAGGGTAATTGAGATAAATGGTCAATTTCAATGAAATCTTAAAGAAATTGTCCGCCATATATAGCATTTTGATTATTGATGGCCCCCAGCCGATATCCGGGGGCGTTTTGGGGGTCCTGAAGGAGTCTTGTTATGAATAGCGTGACCAAGGTGACGTGGAATATCCTTGGCCGCACACTGCGAACTAAAGGTTCCCCCAAACTGCTTAGGGAAAAAAAGTTCGGGCGAAAACTCATTCTAACAATATAGTGGCGTTCATCGGCGTATTCAACATTGAAACGTATGAAATGGTGCAATTGTAGAATGTATCAGAATAACAGATGTACTTTCCGTATCTAAAAAATCGAACAATGGCAGTTATTGAACAAACGTGTCACGTCATGTACTGACCACAGCACGACATGATAACGTATGTGTACGCTTCAAACCTCGTAGCATTCACGCAATTGAAGCCAAACGTCCTGGATTTGCCTAAAATTACCGGGTATTGCTTCAAAGTGTGTTTTACCGTAATATGGTGAAAATGGTTCAGGTTTTTGCAAGAATTTAGAGATTTCGTGACATTTTTGTGAAATTTCAAAATCACGATATCCGTCCTTTGTTATAATTCTTTAGTTAATTATTAACTTTTTTGTTAACTATATTAAAAAAAGTTTATAGTCCAGTCCAGAGTACAGTCCAGGGTCCAGTCCAGAGTCCAGTCCAGGGTCCAGTCCAGAGTCCAGTCCAGAGTCCAGTCCAGAGTCCAGTCCAGAGTCCAGTCTATCTTTTCCAGCTGGCCCCCGTTGCGTCGTTTTCATGGCAACAGTTTGCCGCAAAGACTTATTTCTATTAACACTGACATTCCCAATTTATTCTTAACCAAAGGTGATGCACTCCCAACAAGCTAACGAAGATAATTAAGCTAAGATGGGTACCACGTGTGTCCCACGCCAGAGCCACAGTTCATTTATAAATGCTGCAAATGGAGATATTTTGTTTAAAACAGAAAGAGATTGGATCCAAGACTGTTGCCATGGCAACGGCGCAATGGGTGCCATCTTGTGCCTTTTATGATGAACATTGATGGTGCCAAGTTTGAAGAACACCGCTTTAATACTACAAGAGATATGCATGATTCAGTGATTTATCCTTTTCTGGAACGATTAATGACGTCATCGCTTTCCTCCTTTGCATATTACAAAAACCTAAATATCTCCATAACGAAAGAAAATATTTCAAAAAGGAAAACGCCATTCGTCTTTATTTCGAAAAGCCTTAAAAATAAGCAGTAATTATTTTTTACTTCATATGCACTTTAAAAGACTTAGCATTTTGCTGGCTTCGAGATCGTATAACATTGACCGAACAGCAAGTTGCAAAAACTATTAAAACTAACCTGGATTCAGTTAGGTTACTGTGAGCTCGAGTTAATAAACTTTTCTCAGTAATTCGGTCGGCAAATTTCACATAACACCGCCTGTTGTGTTGTTGGATATCAGAGGGTACACGAAGTTTGTACTTTCCTGTGTAGACTGTGACAATCAAGATACCTAATATGCACATATATTTTTAGACAGATAGTCTTTAGCCGGAAATATTTGATGAATGAAACTTAAAAGACTTAGCATTTGTACAATATGCGAGCCAGCGAGTCATGCGAGCCATGCGAGGCAGACCTGCGAGGCACTTAAAAATCCCAATAAAAAGGCTACCTAAACGATCTGTAGGCTAACCGTGCTTTTTTGGCTAACCGGAGTGTTGCTAGGCTAACCAATGTGTTATATAGGCTAACCGAAATGGCTCGCTTGCCTCGCATGACTCGCAAGCCATGTGAACCGGGCAAGCAAGAAATCCCTTATCCTAATATAAAAGCTAACCGCAAGCTACCTAAGAGCAAACTGTAGGCTAACCGAAGTGCTATTTAGGCTAACCGGAGTGCTATTTAGGCTAACCAATGTGTTTTCAAGTACCTCGCAGGTCTGCCTCCCATGGCTCGCTGGCTCGCACATTGTGCATTCCCCAGCTTTTGCTTGCATGGACATGGATAACATTGACCCAACAGCAAGTTACGAAAACTTTAGAAATTAACCTGGATTCAATGCACTGTCTGAGTTTGCTGACGTCAGGTAAAGTAAAATCACGTGTTCGAATTTAACCAATTGCGCGTGTGGATTTTGGACAGTGAACGAAGATTGTGTCTTAATGTTATATAATGTATGACTCTTATTAAGTGTCAACGGTATTTATAGCTTTCACAAACTAATTAACCTGGATTCAATCAGGTTACTCTGAACTCGAGTTGAGTTTCATTCATCAAATATTTCCGGCTAAAGACTGTCTGTCTTAAAACATATGTGCACATTAGGTCTTGATTTTCACAGCCTACGCAGCAAAGTACAAACTTTGTGTGCCCTCTGATGTCCAACATTTTTACATTAAACAAGAATTAATCCCTACACTAAATTGCAAAAGTACTTCCACGAGTTTCACTTTTTTTCTAAGAAAATAAAAGTACATGTTCCCATGAATATTAGTGACGCTTGAACGAAGAGGTCAATTCCCGGAATCGATTGACCTCGTCGATTGCCCTCGCGTCCATTCTTTGAATTTTCTGGTTTATACAAAAGGTAATACAATCTCAAGTTGTCTGAACGCTTGATACTCGAAATTTAAGAAGGCTACATTAAAAGCTGTAATCTTGCTAAACAATTCGATGTGGTATGTATTCAAAGATTCTTTTCCTCTGCATTAGGTAGCACAACAACAAGAAACGCTTCAAATACTTTGCCGGACATTTTACATTTTCGTCCAAACGTGACTTCAGTTAGGCTCCTGCCCCCGCGATGCCCTTGCCTAGTTTTTGACGTCTAGTTAATCTCTTTAAATCTTTGTCTGCGTTCATTGCTAACGAAGGCGGTAAAAATTGCAATCTTTTTCTTTTGTAACAGGCAATAGATCGATCTCGGTTACTTTCAGAAGAAAAACAAACTTGACCTACAATAAAAATCCCGTTGCACCAAAGAAATCAGTGACTTATAGGATTGATCTACAACCGAAATTCCGTTATCCAGAAGACAGAGGCGGAAGCAAGGGCTGTGGAAACAATACAGAGCTCTTCGAAACAACTATTATTAGACTCAGTTAGGTCGCAAAAAATTAGCAGGCTTCAAAAACTCACTGCTAGCAATACCTCATCAATCTAGGATCTTATCATCACCTTTTCTTTAGTGCAAGCGGTGTCCCTAACGAACTGAGTGGCTTCACCTAGAGACGAAAACATTCCACGTAAATTGTTTGCGCAAAATTGATATAGGTTTTTGTATAATTCACTTAATGTCTCAACAACTCTTCATATTAGACATCCGATTGGTTCAAGGTCAAATAAATTGGATTAAGTACTGGGCGTAATATGTTTCGCGGCGCAGACTGTGGAGGAGAGATTGGACCTAAAAGAATATTATTTTAGCGTCCATACCCCACCGGTAAAGGAAATCGATAGACTCTTGAGAAAACTATTGATAGTTTTCAGTCCCCGCCGGCTAAGAGAAACAGGCGGCTCTGGAGAAAAAAATGTCATGCAGACTCGTGCCCAGTCTCTACGTACTTTGTTCTTTCTGCGTGGCAGCGCGCAGACATTCTAAACTGGCGTTAAAGTCCGTCTGCGAAACGTGTGTAGCCAATCAGAATGAATACAAACCTGTGGGATATCAAAACAATAGGGACTTCAATATCCGGGACGCGACGGCTGTAAAACGCGGCCAGCCGGAACTAGATTTTCACATAGGAGGCATGCTACGCATGGTCAGGCCGTTGTCCCGATGGCGGCATGTCGCGACAACAACGTGAAGTTTGAGGTTTTGGCGTTGCGAAGAAAACGTGTGTAGTTTTCCTTTCAATTTGCAAAGTAGGCGGCTTTATTTACCGGTAAATCTTTCGAAACAGTTGTTTTAGATTCCGTTGATGCATATTATTTTTAAATACAATTATTTAGCCAGGAATTATTCTTCTAATGTGAAGAAATTATTTCGACTATTTTCAAGTAAACAACCTAGAAGGCGACCGGTGGAATCATGGTGGAATCAAATTTAAATGATTGACTAGTAATTTACTTTCAAGCTTTGAAATAAAACTATTTCAATGAAGTTCATCGTATGCAGTGTTTACCGATTCTGTTGTGGATGTGTTACTTTGGGATACTCCAACACACGCAATTTTTTATAGTTGTTAAATGAAAAGTATGTATTTATTTTTCTAACTTTTTAAAACGATTCTCGAATCATCCACGTTGTCTTGTTCTCGCGTTAAGCATCAGCGTTCTCGTCCCAGGCCAGTTACCGGCCATCGCGTTTAAAAATCCGTCGCGTCTCGGATCGTAAAGTCCCTATTCCCCGGCTGCAACCCACTCTATCAAAATGAGGCCCTGCTGCAAAAAAATCATTTGTATGAAACCGAAGTAACTTTTGCCTGAAAAGTTTCACCAGGCCTCAGCTTGAAACACGCAGAGACAAGAGGCAACAGGCGCGAGGCGTACACGCATACAAGCGTCTAAAAATCCACGCACTTGTTCGCACATGCCACGTGCTCTTACTCTCCACGGACGCCTTGGCGAACTGGAATAATCAGCGGACACTCATCCCAGGCCAATTGCAACTTTTAAGCGTTACGAAAAATAAGAAGATAATTTGCGATCTTTTTGCGTTACTACATGCATGTGATGCTTTGTTGAGCGATAGCCGATGAATTTCCAAGTCTCAATTAAATAACTGCAACGTATAGTGATTTTTACCAGAGTGTCGAAAGTAATTTGAGTCTACTTGATTTTGCATTACTATGCTTAGTAATTGTTTGAAATAACTCAAACAACTTTTCCAACCAATAAGAAGTGAAACCTAAAGCAATCGTGACTCGCTCACATAAGTTATCCCGCGCTTCGCGCCGGCTCCATGTACATTTCTCGAGTTTTTATTGTGTTTGGATTGTCTGAGTAATAACCTTGGATTTACGACACTCAATCAAAAATCGCGATCGGTGATAGCCATTTGATTGTCAAAATTTTATTTTGCGTTAAAAATATGGCAAAACGGAGTCGCAAGTGTTCACAAGTTGATAAAAATGTATTCTTGTCATTTATGGTAGAGTTCCAACGAATTTTTTCCTGGCTTGTAGCTTAGTTCTACCATCTCTTTTATTGCCTCCGTGGAAACCATAACATTCTTCAGAAGTTTAGTTTAGACATGTCAAGTTAACCGAGAACACATCAGCGACAGAACGAGATAAAGAAATAAAGAAAATTAGAGTTCTTTTCGTTATTTTATCACTTATGTCCAGCATTGAACGCATTTTCATAGCACTTCATATTTGACACATTTATATGTGTTTTAGCATATCGCAAAAGAATACTCTAGAATGCTTATCATAAAGAGCTTTAAATCGCTTCTCATCAGTATTGGTCAATTTTAGGCATTTCTGTATTCATGTTGCTGCCACAATAAATAAGCCGACATTATGGTCCTATACCTTCATTGTAGTTTGACAGACAGAAGCCCATAACTTTTGTGTAACATAAAATAATATAATGTAATGTAATGTAATACAATGTAATGTTGTGACTCTTATTAAGAGTCAACGATATTTATAGCTTTCACAAACTAATTGAGGACACTAATAAAGTTAAATAGAGTTAAAAAAGAAGGCGACACTGAAATTTCTTGAAGTGCTACTGAAACGGGATTTTCGTACCTGAGATTTTTGTTTCAACCTTGCTAACAAGTGCTATCAACTTTTTTTTCGCCATCGGTTTGCGAAACCTGCTTTTTAGCCGCTCGAAGTTGGTTGGTTGGGAAGAAAGAAATTTTTTTTTTAATGCTACACATTTTATTTCAGGCACAAGGCACATAGACAATTTACAAAACAGAGATACTTACAATTCAACAATAATTTTACGACAGCTTACAAATATCATTACTAACATACTTACACTACGAATACATTCTTACTTACTTTAATTTTGAAAATTTACGTTCCGCGGTACAATAAACTTGTGGTTGAAACAACAGCAACAACAAATGAATAGTTAAAGTAAAGCAGCCCATGTGCGATAATATTTCGGGAGTGCTTTTTTTGCAGTAGCGATCTCTTTTAGAATTTCGAGTTTTCCGTCAACAGAAAGTAGAAAGCTTTGAAAGTCTGGGACATCTCCGCGAAGGCTTGCGCAAAAAATACAATATTTGGCTGTTAGTAGACAGTAATTCAGTACTCGCCAATGCTTTGTTCTATCATTCCAGCCGTAAAGGATATGGGTTGTGGATAACGTTATTGTTTCATCTGTTTTTTGATGCCACCATTCATGAAACAGGGTCCAGAATTCGACTGTAATAGTACAATTTATTAGCAGGTGGTGCAGAGTTTGATGTTCGATGTTGCATAAGTTGCATATAGGGTTTTCTGAGAGGCCGTCTCGGTAGAGTGTGGCGCGGGTTGGAATCACGTTGTGAATGACTTTATATTGAAACATTATTATTTTAACTTCATTTGTGACTGCGAATGGCATAAGATAGACTTTCTTGATAGTGTTTTCTGCAAACCCGTGGCGAAGTATTTTGGTTTCAGCAGTGAGAGGAACAAAGACGGTTTTTAAAAGAGAGGAGTAAATAGAGCTGGTTGTAAGGGTGTTGACAGAGGGGTTGTGTTCAACATTCAGAGCTGAGTTTTTAATATTAGCCTTTCGTACCTGAGATTTTTGTTTCAACCTTGCTAACAAGTGCTATCAACTTTTTTTTCACCATCGGTTTGCGATGAGCTTCCACTAATAATCTCAAATAGGAAACATTGCTGCTGCTGCTGCTGCTGGCACTAATGGTAGTGCCTTAAAAATCCGTCATTTTGTCTAGTATTTTTGCCAAATAGTTTGCACGTACCACAAAATCCCTTCTAAAATCCCTGGGCTTATACAACTTTGTAAGGAATGGATGGGCTGATAAACCGGGAAGCTTATATCCAGGTGTGGTTGGAGAGTGGTCTTAAGGCAGGATAAAAAGCCGTTTTGAAATGAGCTACAGCAGTGTTGATCGAAATACGTTTTCCATGAACTGAGTTTTAATTAAGCTTTGAAAAGTCATAATAAATCAAATTTATATTAATAATCAAAACCGTAACAACGCGAACCTATCCAAAACTCAACGAAAAGGCGACGAAGACTTTTCCTTTTTTTCGTGTCTAGTTCACAGCACAATCCTTCCTAACTTTCTGTTTGAAGTAGTGCAGTGCTCTGTGAGAGTGATTAATATTAGGGAAACAGGGAAACTAAATTAGGGACAATTAGGGAAAAAATTAGGGAAAATTAGGGATAAATTACGGAAACTAAAGTAGGGCCTATATCCGGGGGGGGGGGGGGGGGGGGGGGGGTTCACTTTCGTTGGTCCCAGCTAGTCTTCCTTCAACAACGTCGTTCCTTGCGGAGGAGGCTATTGTTACACCAGACAACTAAATCAGCCAAGTTAAAAAAATGCGAGGACTGGATAAATGAACTGCTGTATTTGGATCCAATGAAAAACTGTGTTGTTTTGCTTCGTACGCGAGATTACTTTACTAAGCAATTAAGCAGAACGGTCGTAGTTAAATATAACCACAGACGGTGTAATGTTTCGTCGCTGTCAAAGTGATTGTTGTTGTCTGAGCTCTGTTTGGATTTTTCCCATTGAATTTTGCCAAACTTATTACTGAGAAAAGTTTATTAAAAGACTTAGCATTTTGCTGGCATCGACATCAAATAACATTGGCCGAACAGTAAGTTGCGAAAACTCTTAAAATTAACCTGGATTCAGTTAGGTTACTGTGAGCTCGAGTTGAGTTTCATTCCTCAAATATTCCGGCTAAAGACTGTCTGTCTAAAAATATATGTGCATATTAAGTATCTTGATTTTAACAGTCTACACAGGAATGTACAAACTTCATGTACCTTCTGATGTCAAACAACACAACAGGCGGTGTAGTGTTTTGTTGCGATCAAAGTCATTGTTGTAGTCTGAGCTCTGTTTGGATTTGTTCCCGTTTTTGTCATTTTTGCCGACCGAATTACTGAGAAAATTTTATTGAAAGACTTAGAATTTTGCTTGCATGAACATGGATAACATTGACCCAACAGCAAGTTGCGAAAACTCTTAAAATTAACCTGGATTCAGTTAGGTTACTGTGAGCTCGAGTTGAGTTTCATTACTCAAATATTCCGGCTAAAGACTGTCTGTCTAAAAATATATGTGCATATTAGGTATCTTGATTGTCACAGTCTACACAGGAAAGTACAAACTTCGTGTACCCTCCCTGTACCCTCTGATTTCCGACAACACAACAGGAGGTGTTATGTGAAATTTGCCGACCGAATTACTGAGAAAATTTTATTTAAAGACTTTGCATTTTGCTTGCATGGACATGGATAACATTGACCCAACAGCAAGTTACGAAAACTCTAGAAATTAACCTGGATTCAGTTAGGTTACTCTGAACTCGAGTTGAGTTTCATTCATCAAATATTTCCGGCTAAAGACTGTCTGTCTAAAAATATATGTGCACATTAGGTCTCTTGATTTTCACCGTCTACGCAGCAAAGTACAAACTTTGTGTGCCCTCTGATGTCCAGCATTTTTACATTAAACAAGAATTAATCCCTACACTAAATTGCAAAAGTACTTCCACGAGTTTCACACTTTTTCTAAGAAAATAAAAGTGCATATTCCTATGAATATTAGTGACGCTTGAACAAAGAGGTCAATTCCCGGAATAGATTGACCTCGTATAAGCGTCCATTCTTTGAATTTTCTGGTTTATACAAAAGGTAATACAATCTCAAGTTGTCTCAGATGTGGTATTTACTCAAAGATTCTTTTCTTCTGCATTAGGTAGCACAACAACAAGAAACGCTTCAAATAGTTTGCCGGACATTTCACCATTTATATCATATTTACGGTGTTCCAAACATTAAACAAATATGGAAAAACCGGACAAAAAATATTCAAAAAGACATTTTGGTCCAAAACGTGACTCCAATAAGGCTCTTGGCCCCACGATACGCGTGCCTAGTTTTTGAAGTCTAGTTAATCTATTTAAATCTTTGTCTGCGTTCATTGCTAACGAAGGCGGTAAAAATTGCAATCTTCTACACTTGTAACAGGCAAATAGATCGATCTCGGTTACTTTCAGAAGAAAAACAAAATTGATCTACAATTAAAATACGTTGCACCAAAGAAATCAGTTACTTAAAAACAGGATTGAGCTACAACCGAAATTCCGTTATCCAGGAGACAGAGGCGGAAGCAAGGGCTGTGTAAACAATACAGAGCTCTTCGAAACAAGTATCATTAGACTCAGTTAAGTCGCCAAAAATTAACAGGCTTCAAGAAACTCACTGCTAGCAATACCTCATCAATTTAGGATCTTATCCTCACCTTTTCTTTAGTGCAAACGGTGTCCGTAACGAGTTGAACGGTTCAACATAGAGACGAAAACATTCCTCGTAAATTGTTTGCGCAAAAGAGATATAGGTTTTCGCATTATTCACTTAATCTGTCAACAACCCTTCATATTAGACATCCGATTGGTTCAAGGTCAAATGAATTGGATTAAGTACTGGGGGCAATATTTGTCACGGCGCAGACTGTAGATCAGAGGAGAGATTGCTAAAAGAATATTCTTTTAAAGGCAATCTTGCCATTGGGCAAATGCTCTTTCTTCAAGCTAGGCCAAGTAAACTGAAAACTTTTAGCGTCCATACCCCACCGGTAAAGGCAATCGATAGACTCTTCTGAAGACTATTCATAGTTTTCAGTCCCCGCCGGCTAAGAGAAACAGGCGGCTCTGGAGACGAGAATGTCATCCAGCCTCGTGCCCAGTCTACTTTGTTCTTTCTGCGTGGCAGCCCGCAGACAGACAATGACAGTCTAAACCGACGGTAAAGTCCGTCTGCGCAACGTGTGACCGCACACGTTAGACAAAATATGAGACTAGCCAATCAGAATGAATACATAAACCTGCGGGATATCAGAACAATAGGGACTTCAATATCCGGCACGCGACGGCTGTAAAACGCGACAGGCCGGAAGTAGATGTTCACATAGGAGGCATGCTACGCATGCTCAGGCCGTTGACCCGATGGCGGCACGTCGCGAGAAGAACGTGAAGTTTGAGATTTTGACGTTGCGAAGAAAACGTGTGTAGTTTTCCTTTCAATTTGCAAAGTAGGCGGCTTTATTTACCGGTAAATGTTTGGAAGCAGTTGTTTCAGATTCCGTTGATGCATATTATTTTTAAATACAATTATTTAGCCAGGAATTATTCTTCTAATGTGAAGATATTATTTCGACTATTTTCAAGTAAACAACCTGGAAGGCGACCGGTGGAATCATGGTGGAATCAAATTTAAATGATTGACTGGTAATTTACTTTCAAGCTTTGAAATAAAACTATTTCAATGAAGTTCATCGTATGAAGTGTTTACCGATTCTGTTGTGGATGTGTTACTTTGGGATACTCCAACACACGCCATTTTTTATAGCTGTTAAATGAAAAGTATGTATTTATTTTTCTAACTTCTTGAAACGATTCTCGAATCATCCACGTTGTCTTGTTCTCGCGTTAAGCATCTTAATGATAACATTGCCTCGGTCAGAACAGCGTTCTCGTCCCAGGCCGGTTACCGGCCATCGCGTTTCAAAATCCGTCGCGTCTCGAATCGTAAAGTCCCTATTTCCTGGCTGCAACCCACTCTATCAAAATGAGGCCCGGCTGCAAAACAAAACCATTTGTATGAAACCAAAGTAACTTTTGCCAGAAAAGTTTCACCAGGCCTCAGCTTGAAACACGCAGAGACAAAAGGCAACAGGCGCAAGGCGTACACTCATACAGGCGTCTGAAAATCCACGCACTTGTTCGCACATGCCACGTGCTCTTACTCTCCACGGACACCTTGGCGAACTGGAATGACCAGTGGACACTCATCCCAGGCCAATTGCAACTAGCGCTACGAAAAATAAGAAGATAATCTGCGATGCTTGTGCGTTACTACATGCATATGATGCTTTGTTGAGCGACAGCCGATGAATTTCCAAGTCTCAATTAAATAACTGCAACGTATAGTGACTTTTACCAGATTGTCGAAAGTAATTTGCGTCTGCTTGGTTTTGCATTACTATGCTAAGTAATTGTTTGAAATAACTCCCACAACTTTTCCAACCAATAAGAAGTAAAACCTAAAGCAATCGTGACTCGCTCACATAAGTTATCCCGCGCTTCACGCCGGCTCCATGTATATTTCTCGAGTTTTTATTGTGTTTGGATTGTCTGAGTAATAACCTTGGATTTACGACACTCAATCGAAAATCGCGATCCGTGATAGCCATTTGATTGTCAAGATTTTATTTTGCTTTAAAAATATAGCAAAACGGAGTAGCAAGTGTTCACAAGTTGATAAAAATGTATTCTTGTCATTTATGGTAGAGTTCCAACGAATTTTTTCCTGGCTTGTAGCTTAGTTCTACCATCTCTTTTATTGCCTCCGTGGAAACCATAACATTCTTCAGAAGTTTAGTTTAGACATGTCAAGTTAACCGAGAACACATCAGCGACAGAACGAGATAAAGAAATAAAGAAAATTAGAGTTCTTTTCGTTATTTTATCACTTATGTCCAGCATTGAACGCATTTTCATAGCACTTCATATTTGACACATTTATATGTGTTTTAGCATATCGCAAAAGAATACTCTAGAATGCTTATCATAAAGAGCTTTAAATCGCTTCTCATCAGTATTGGTCAATTTTAGGCATTTCTGTATTCATGTTGCTGCCACAATAAATAAGCCGACATTATGGTCCTATACCTTCATTGTAGTTTGACAGACAGAAGCCCATAACTTTTGTGTAACATAAAATAATATAATGTAATGTAATACAATGTAATTTTGTGACTCTTATTAAGAGTCAACGATATTTATAGCTTTCACAAACTAATTGAGGACACTAATAAAGTTAAATAGAGTTAAAAAAGAAGGCGACACTGAAATTTCTTGAAGTGCTACTGAAACGGGATTTTCGTACCTGAGATTTTTGTTTCAACCTTGCTAACAAGTGCTATCAACTTTTTTTTCGCCATCGGTTTGCGAAACCTGCTTTTTAGCCGCTCGAAGTTGGTTGGTTGGGAAGAAAGAAATTTTTTTTTTTAATGCTACACATTTTATTTCAGGCACAAGGCACATAGACAATTTACAAAACAGAGATACTTACAATTCAACAATAATTTTACGACAGCTTACAAATATCATTACTAACATACTTACACTACGAATACATTCTTACTTACTTTAATTTTGAAAATTTACGTTCCGCGGTACAATAAACTTGTGGTTGAAACAACAGCAACAACAAATGAATAGTTAAAGTAAAGCAGCCCATGTGCGATAATATTTCGGGAGTGCTTTTTTTGCAATAGCGATCTCTTTTAGAATTTCGAGTTTTCCGTCAACAGAAAGTAGAAAGCTTTGAAAGTCTGGGACATCTCCGCGAAGGCTTGCGCAAAAAATACAATATTTGGCTGTTAGTAGACAGTAATTCAGTACTCGCCAATGCTTTGTTCTATCATTCCAGCCGTAAAGGATATGGGTTGTGGATAACGTTATTGTTTCATCTGTTTTTTGATGCCACCATTCATGAAACAGGGTCCAGAATTCGACTGTAATAGTACAATTTATTAGCAGGTGGTGCAGAGTTTGATGTTCGATGTTGCATAAGTTGCATATAGGGTTTTCTGAGAGGCCGTCTCGGTAGAGTGTGGCGCGGGTTGGAATCACGTTGTGAATGACTTTATATTGAAACATTATTATTTTAACTTCATTTGTGACTGCGAATGGCATAAGATAGACTTTCTTGATAGTGTTTTCTGCAAACCCGTGGCGAAGTATTTTGGTTTCAGCAGTGAGAGGAACAAAGACGGTTTTTAAAAGAGAGGAGTAAATAGAGCTGGTTGTAAGGGTGTTGACAGAGGGGTTGTGTTCAACATTCAGAGCTGAGTTTTTAATATTAGCCTTTCGTACCTGAGATTTTTGTTTCAACCTTGCTAACAAGTGCTATCAACTTTTTTTTCACCATCGGTTTGCGAAACCTGCTTTTTAGCCGCTCGAAGTTGGTTGGTTGGGAAAAAAATTGGCGGCCATTTTGGGCGCGGCCAAAACAGCCTTGTGACGTCACTGGTTGTGTTGATTTCGTGCCGGGACAAAAATCAACAGTGAAAATAAGGGAAACAAGAGATGTGGCCGGCGGTTTAAGCCCTCGAATCCTATGTTTTAGAAACCTCAGAGCTGCAAGGAAGTCAAAAACAGTTAGCCTGACATACAATTTACGAATTGTTCGAATCTCTAGCGTTTTCTGTTCGGTTTCGATATTTTCACGATATTCAGTTCTACGCAAGCGATCCGTGCGCTGTGCCGAGTTCTTGAAACTGCTTGCCAAGTACACGAATTGAAATGGCATCTACTGCAACAACTAAAGCCATTGAATACGATAAGCATAAAACTTAGAGAGGTGACTTTAGAAAGCATAGCTTACTCGGACTAGAGCACTCCGGAAACAATGCGATTCTTAGCAAGATCTGCCTCTATACAGTCAGTCACTCAGTGTACATGTACATTCGAGGTCATTTGACCTTGAAGGTTTTGACGCGTGAAACAAATTCAAATTCGTATCTTTCTAAGAATTACATGAAGAAGTCAAATTCTGGCTTCAATTGTTCATTTTGGTTAAGCGAAGCTTTCTAGGGAATGCTTTTTGTATTTTGTATTTCAAAGATCTTACTTTTCGGATGCTCATTTTCCAATCGACATGCGACGGAACGCTGTTCTAAAATACAAGTAGCGCACGTCTGAATCTGAGCTCAAGTTTGCGGTAATTATCATAAACCATTTTACAAAGGAAACAAGTCTTCTGTCAAACATAACGAAGATTATTCTGCATTACGTATTTCCGAGAGAGAAAGTGTGATATTGTTGAGGCCTGACATTCACTGATATGCAAATTAATTCAAATTCCTTTGTTTATTTCCTTTTTATGTTCTCATGCATTGCTTATTTTGCAACTGATATAAAACATTTTCAAATCTATTAAGGACGATTTAAATATTAAAACCACCTAAAGCTTGTCATCAACTGTAAATTATGCGTAATTATATCAATAACTTTATAATGAAAGAGTAGTGCGTGATTCCCGCCTGTTTCCGTAACACTCTACTCCTGCACCAACATAAATACGACCCTCGATCAAGGACATCACAAGTTTTGTAGTCCTCTTGGGCTAACACAGTGAAAAGTCTACTTTTCTGTCCTTTGATGTGCCTTCCGAGTATTCAACTCAAGGCTTACAGACCGTGAGTGGTCTTCGAAAAACCTACGATCGTGTGGCTCACCGATGCGCTGTACCCGAGAATGTGGACCATCAATTCTTATCTGTTGCACTGATTTAAAGCAGAAAAGAACTTACTGTTTTCTCATACGTCTATACTGTGCATTTTCCGTTTGTGTCTGGACAAAAATTAGGAAGTTGAAAGTTTGAGGATCAGGAAAATACATGCATTAATTCTAATGAAAACGAGAGAGAATCTACCACGCTCCCGTCATGTACACAACCAGTGACGTCAATTGGTTGCTAAACTCGGCTCCAAAAAGCCGATTTTGACCGCCAAAACGAGCACTTTCCGTTGCGTATTTTCAAAAATAAAGGTCACCATGATTTTAAGCAGGTTCGAAACCATGAATTGAGCAAATAAAAAGGTATACGAAAATTTCGTTTCAGCAGCACTTTAACAGCTGAGACTGAATTTTCCCGTTTTCTGATTGAATTTATTTCTGACAAACTGTACATCGCAGTAAAAAAAAATAACGCAACTTTGATACCAATGTACAGAGTGGCCTATTGTTATTAAACACTTCCAAGATACTTCAGGAAGTCATAATTTAAAAAAGGAAAACGTCTTTGCTTCAGTCACCCTAGTCCAGTTCCTGAACTTTTCCTTCCACGCCCTATATATAGGGGCAAAATAGAGTTAAGGAACTGGACTACACTCACCCCTATTAACTAAAAGTGAAAATAAAATACAAAGCACATGTTCCGTGCACCGCAACCGTTTTATTCTACAAAGTTTCAAAGAAACACCACACACTATACTATTAAATATGTTTACTTTAAAATCGGTTCTACATTCTAGTGCTATAGCTCTGTACCCGCCAATATTTGTCAAGTGCACTAAAATTCAGGATTCTCTACCAAAGATATTTTCAGTCAAACTAATCAAGCTTTAAATTCACAACCGCCAAAAGTTCGAGCCAATGTATACCAAAAGTACTTAGCTTTCAATGAAATAAAATGCACCGACAGCTTCTGCTACTTTTTTTCGCATATAATTTTAATGTTCGCGCCACCATCTTTACCAATTAAGTGATTACACTTCTTGTGATAAATACTATTCAATAAATCTATTTGTTACTTCTCTATAGTTTTTCTATTTTTTTTTCAGGAACGCAAAGAAGTAGCCCTCTACACAAACGAAAACTGCAGAATTATTATTCACACCATACAAGACAATCCAACTAAAATTTGTAAATCAAGCTAGGAAAACCCCAACATTCTATGTTTTAACAAGAAATTGAGTAGCCTCAAGGGGTAATATGGGAACTAGTATTTGCCTATTTTTTACTGGAAAAATGACTGGGAATTGAAAATATAATAAATTGAAAACGTTGCTGGTATTTTGCCAAAAAAGGCTAAGAAAATGGTATTTGGCCAAAGTGTTGGCGTAACAGCGACCAAAGCATTCAATGTAAACGAACAAAACTAATTACAAGATCGTCCAATAGAGATTCCATGACAAATGGCCTTAAAATAATTAAAATTCAACTGTACTATCAACTTGAACTACTCCAGTTCAACAAGGTGATTGCGCACGTCTTCTAGCTCTTCTTGGGTTCTGTGTGTGAATAAAATAAGGCAAGATATTTTTGTTAAGGTATAAGAACAATTAAAACCTTGCACGAAAAATTGGAGAGAAAAATGTCGTCTAAACATATACGAGGCTGGTTTTCACTGGCCGTGGGCATAAGCATGACCAAAAGGGCACAAGAGGAATTAACGAACACACTTATGCTGGCTTCACTTGTAATGGTCGTGGCATAAGCATAACCATGATCATAAATAAAGTATTTGTTCTTCTTTACGCTTATCTTTATGTTGAGATGTTTCCTATACTAGTGAGGACAGCATAAGGCATAAAAAGAGTGAGTGTGTTCTTCTTATGCTCGATTACGCCCTGGCTTACGGTTCTGCATGTGCTTATGTATGCCCAGTGAAAACCATCCTTAGTTTTTAAACAGTGCTCAACAATAGACAGGGGCTTGTTTATTTACAGAAAGAGGCGATCTCGAATACTTGAAATTTCGTTAAAGTCGATTGCGAATATCTCAGGAGTTTCCCAACGAGATTCGTCATTGCAAAATCCAGCACGAGGTTCATTTTAGTTGGAAGGCGACGACAAGAAAATGTAAACGGTCTTCGAATTATTCCTGTGTTATCCTCAAAATGTTCAACGGCAAGAAAAAAAGCTCGAGCTCTTATTTTGGTTTCAAAGACGTAAAGTGACAAGACATTATTGCGTTATGAGACTACTGGAATGACATCCATCCGCAACTCTGATCTATTGTGCCAATGGACACAAGACCGCACCAAGACAGCCAAGCGCTCGGACCTATAATGATGTAAGAAAAGACTTCTGAATTAGCTTACCGTTTAAGATCTTTGACGTTATCATCTAATACCTTCTTCTGCATAGCCTCGCTTTCTTCAAGGTAATTTCTCGCTTCCGCGAATTCTTGCTTCTTTTTGTGCACCATACCAAGATCAAACAGAGATTTGGCCGTGTCACGATGGTCTTTCAGCAACTCACTTCGAATCTTCAACGCCTCCACACAATACTTTTTAGCATTTTCATATTCACCAAGGGCATAATAGTTGTTTGACAGGTTGTTGAGGATGGTTGCCGTGAAGGGGTGCTCACCAAGTTGTTTTCTGTAGATTGGAAGGGTCTGTTGTTCTCTGACCTCTATAGCTTGTCGATGTTCTTCTTCAAGCGAGAGGGCCACTAGAAATAGAATTATAATGTCGTTCAATATTTGGCGGTTTTCTTTGCAACGAGTTTTACTGAAGGTCTTTAGTTACCTGCCACCTAGTTAAGTATATAGAAAATTTAGAGGAAACTGAACCCTTTCGATAAAATATTAATTAAATTAAAGAAGCAATGCACTCACCTGCAAGATCATTGTATGTTGCACCAAGCATAACAATGTCCTGATCACCACGTGCTTTTCGAATGTCGATTGCCTGTTGTATCTTCTCTTTCCCTTCACGGAATTCGCGATTTTGTGCCAGGCATCGACCAAGTTTGGCAAGACACTGAGCTCTACTGTTACCATCGTTGATACCAAGAATACTCTGGATTCTGTCGGCTTCCAGCAGGTGCGTTTTGGCGCGTTCGGCGGCTCTATGACACAGACCAGGTGAACAGGAACAGTTGAACACTTCTTTGATCCCAAGGGAGGTGAGGCATTCACTCAATCTCTTTTGATCCTTCACTTCTTCACACTTCTTTTTCAACATGGTAAATACCGTGTCGAACTTCTTCTTTCCAGTCATCTTTGAGAGTAGTTCGCCCACTTCATTGAACACATCGATGCACCTTTGCTCTTGATCTTCATCCACAGTACCATTTTCAGCTAACCAATCAATGAGTTGCAAGATATTTTCGTATTCTTGTTGAAATACGATAATGGCATGCGAGACGCCAGTACTTAGGAAATCGTCGTAGGAGGCTTCAAGAAGGGCAAGATATTGCTCGATGAACGACTTACGAGCATCAGAAAACACTCTGTGAAAATGTGCTTCCCGGGCTTTATTCTGGCAAAAAATTTTAATGACAGTCAGAAGACTGTACCGACAAGAATCTGTATGGTCTAGGATGTTTTTTTCCAAGAACGACCTCTGGGCCAGTTCTGATATCGAACCTCTTAATTCATCTGATTTGAAGACTTTCGCAGCTGTTGACATGGTGAAAAGCCCTCTGAAAACCGTTAGCGATACAAGAGTGTCTTGCAGATGTCCACGCAGTCTATTGAAGCAAGCATCGAGACATACGTCTATCTTCTTGTCTTCGGCAGCAGTTGGAATCCTTGTGAACAACTCGAATTGCTGTTTCGGGTTTGCGTTTGTGATCATCTCTACAAGAGCTGGTGGGTGGTCTTCCCAAGAAGCTAAGGAACGAAGGACAAGTGGAATTCCGTTACAAAATTTAGCTATTTTGTAGGCGGTTTCTTTGTCGACTGGAGTATCACCATAGACCTTTTTCAAGAGTTCGAATGAGTCATCTTTATTGAAGGGAAGTAACCTAATTCTTTTTTGACCTGTTTCAGGGAAAACAACAGTCTCTGATGAGGTTACCAGCAAGTGCAAGTTTCTTGAGTTTCTCACGATTTCTGTGATGAACTTCATGATCTCCGAGTTTTCGTTTGGGTTAATCCAATCAGGGTGCATCTCGGCGTTCTCCCTGTCACTCAAGTGAAGTAAAAACTCAAAGTTATCTAGCAATAATATAGTGTACAGCTTTTCTTCTTGTACAAGCCGCCTTTTGATTGCAGAAATGGACTCTTCGAAAGGGAAATGGTAGAGCTGATTGGCAATCTTTCCAGCTAGATCATCAAGTGAAGTCACAGATCTGCAGTTTACATATACGACAAAAGTGTCAGAATTGCTTTCCAAAATCTCGTTTGCCGCTTTAATAGCAGTCGCAGTTTTCCCCATTCCAACAGCACCATGTACCAAGACACATCTGCATTCGTTCTCTGGGTAAAGATATCTTTTGATGTCTCCAATCTCTTTCTCCCGTTTGACAAAGTGGATGGCAGGAGGCGGTAATTTTCTGACTCCTCCTGTAAGTATTTCTCGTCTTACTGCAAGAATTAAAATAACCAATTTTCGAATGTAAGTAGGGTAAAACGGCAATCGGTTTTCAACAGAGGCCACTAAACTCCCTTACATGACAACGAGACAGTACTACTGTATTGGTGTATACGATGCACCATTCGACCATTCGATTTGTCAAGAGAGGGTGCTTATTGGAAGCAATGCGTTCATAAATTGGGTTGTTCTCTGTTCATAACTCAAAACCTACCGTAAACGTTGTGCACTGGGCATTCATACTAAAAGATTCAGACCTACTGTAAGGTACATTTATCGAAACAGAGGGCGCTTTTGAAAGGACCTAAATTAAATCATTACGGTAAATGTCAAATCAAGTGATTTAATTTGAAAAGTTGACTCGTAATCTGTAGAGAGGTCATTGATGGGGTACTTACTTGTCACCTGACACTCGTTGGTAAGGTACGATGAACATTACCAACTAAACTACATAACAGACCAAAATTATAACGATGGCTTGCATCAAGAAACCTGTCACGGCAAGGACACCACAACGGTTAATTAATAAGTTCAGTCTACTGAGAATTGAAAAAAGATGTATACCTCCCAGACACTGTATTCTTGATATGCCCTCCAATTCTTCACTTGTTGCGCAAAATCAACGAGATGATTTAATCGTCACTTAACGAAGCCTCGTCAGCTGTCTTATACAGTCAACATGCTTGGGAAGGAAGGAAGGAAGGAAGGAAGGAAGGAAGGAAGGAAGGAAGGAAGGAAGGAAGGAAGGAAGGAAGGAAGGAAGGAAGAAAGGAAGGAAGGAAGGAAGGAAGGAAGGAAGGAAGGAAGGAAGGAAGGAAGGAAGGAAGGATCGTTTCCCAAAATTTCTGTTCCCTATCACGTTTTGATCTGTAAGTATCATAAGATACTTACAGTAAAAATGAAAGGTAAGTTGATGAAGTGAATCTTACTCTGTTGTTGGCGTGTATACTGGGTATGGCGTATACTACGGATATAACCAGAGTTGATTAAGATTACATAAGCGTTATGTAACCTATCAATAACTTTGATATTTCTGACAAATTACTTGTGGTTAGTTCCTCTTCAAAATAATAACGGAAAAAAGGTGATAAAGTTAAACAAATGTATTCATGCGTATGTGACGTGATGAATAATAATAAGTTGATGAAGTGAATCTTACTCTGTTGTTGGCGTGTATACTGGGTATGGCGTATACTACGGATATGGCCAGAGTTGATTAACAAATTTACTCAAACCCGCTATATACGCTTAAACCAGTATACCAGAGTAAGATCATTGCAACAACTCATTAGCATGCAGTAGGCACATTTCACTCTGTACATGGCGTGTTAACCGGGTTTAGCGTATAAAGCGTATATGAGATGAATTAATTAACATCAACTACTACTACTACTACTACTACTACTACTACTACTACTACTACTACTACTTATAATAATAATAATAATAATAATAATATTAATAATTAATTATTTTTATTATTATTATAAGTAGTAGTAGTAGTAGTAGTAGTAGTAGTAATAGTAGTAGTAGTAGTAGTAGTAGTAGTAGTAGTAGTAGTAGTAGTAGTAGTAGTAGTAGTAGTAGTAGTAGTAGTAGTAGTAGTAGTAGTAGTAGTAGTAGTAGTTGATGTTAATTAATTCATCTCATATACGCTTTATACGCTAAACCCGGTTAAAACGCCATGTGCAGAGTGAAATGTGCCTACTGCATGCTAATGAGTTGTTGCAATGATCTTTCTCTGGTATACTGGTTTAAGCGTATATAGCGGGTTTGAGTAAATTTGTTAATCAACTCTGGCCATATCCGTAGTATACGCCATACCCAGTATACACGCCAACAACAGAGTAAGATTCACTTCATCAACTTATTATTATTCATCACGTCACATACGCATGAATACATTTGTTTAACTTTATCACCTTTTTTCCGTTATTATTTTGAAGAGGAACTAACCACAAGTAATTTGTCAGAAATATCAAAGTTATTGATAGGTTACATAACGCTTATGTAATCTTTTCTTCATCAAATGTATTAAAGCATTAACTTGTTTTGGAGATTTGTATGGTGGAGTGTTTAGGTGAAAGCCATTATTTGTTTTTGAGCTCAACGAAAGAGTTTAGAGAAAAAGAATATTGCAAAGCTATTGGTGATGATCAAATGGAGTTCTCAAACTTTCACCTGTGATTCGCTCTGCTATTCCCTCCGGCTGGTTTGAGAATGACAATTTGTTCATGTTTGTGACGGAACAGTATTTAAGGGTACTCAGAACTTCAAACGGCTCAGTTCATGCTCATGTTCATGTTGCAAGATGAGCAAACCTTACTCTCAATTAAACAGCAAAGCAATAAGAGATAAGGCGGAGTGCGAGATAGTTGCGAGGGTTGAAAAGCGGTGTTCGGTTGTTGCTTTTAAGTGCGTTTGGCGGGTTAGAAAGAGCATGGAACTGGATATGCGAGAAACGCGATGAATGCGATTTAACCTTGTCAAAATTGGCGGAAATGTGCTTCTTTTTTTCGGCGATAAGTACGTCAACATTGGACAGGAAGAAGCGAAAAAGGCCACAATTGCAGGAGACCAGAGAGAGTGACGAATCGAATGACGAATCGCCCGTCAATGCAAGCACTGTAAACTCAGGCAATCGAATAGAAAGAGTGATATTCAAAGAGTGTATTACCTAATTCCATAAATAAATAATGACTCTTTTTGGTTGAGTTATGCTGTCATCTCGAGACTGAGGAAGATGAATTTACAATAAAGCAATTTACTTTTGTTTTGTTTTTTTTTTTTTTTGTGTACAAAAAACTCTGCTTACACCCATTCTTTGCATTGAAAGTCAGTGTCCACACTTTTCCAGTCTCTTTTTCAAACTAGCGACGTTTTCATTCCGGCCCTTTTCTTTAGAGAGTCCGCCGTTCTTCCGTCTTGAAATGAGAAATCGCAATCTCTCAAAATAGCTGTCCACTGTCCAAACCCGTGCTTAGTTATCCCTTCCTTTAGAAAATCATCCTCTTCTTTCGTGAATTTTAAAACATGACGAGTTTTCCTCTGAAGGTGCAAGTTTCTCTTAGGCAGGGCATCCTTTATGGGGGTCGAGCTGTTTTTATTCTGAGCTGTCTCAACTGAAGGCCCGGAGCTGGACGTTGAACCGCCAAGTCTTGCGTGTACGTCATCGTCTACCTCGGAACCCTTGGTACCTTGAAGTTTTTGAAGACACTCGTGACCCTTCAGGGCAACTTCTCGCGATCGTTGCTTTTGATAATGAACTTTGGCAACGGCAGAACTGTGTTTCTGGTCCTCAGACAAAAACCTTTGCTCTTCGCTAGTGAGCTGATTGAGGCTTTGCGTTTCGACGATTTGGCGATAACGTGTCGGATGAATGTATTTTCCAATTGCGTCAAAAACCAGTTTGCTCATGGTTTCGCCCAATTTGCCATGCTGACCTCCATTTCTGGTGACGAGAACGAAATCACACTGGGGTTTAAGCAACGGTCTAACGTTCGAGATGTAGCCGTTAAGAACGTGCATGTTTGCGTCGGTCAGAATCAAAGAATCGAAGCCATATTTTCCAGCCGTCTTGAACGTTTTCTGATCGATAAATCCACCGTTTTCCTTAGCTGTGGCAATCATGTCCACCGTCAAATATTGATAAGTCATGGGTCGCGATCCCTTGACCTTGATGAACAGATACATGGCTACAAATTTCGTGGCAAACGTTAGGTCTGAGGGGTTAACTTGGGCTGGACTGGTTTTGCACATTTTCACTGTATTTTCGTAACGCGGCAGGTGAAATTTCACCACCTCCAATAACTCCTCCATTGTTGCCCAGTGCCCTCTTGCTTCCAGAGTCTCGATGTCTAAATCTTGTGTCCACTGCAATCTCATCATCTTTGCAACTGTTTTTCGGGCTCTCTTGAGGTACAACTCTGTCGTAGAGAACTTTCTTAGAACTGCTTCTGATGCGCCATGAAGTTTTCTGAAGTCGATCAATTCAGAAATAGCATCTATGTAGCCCAAACGCCCACCATGGCCGAGCTTACATTCATCTTGTAAGTAGTCGATAAATTTAAACAACAGATTTGGAGAACACAAACTAAAGTCGACCACTTCAAACGTTAACTCATCTTCATCTTCACAGCAAAATCTAAGAAATTTGAAGCACCTTGTCACTATCTGTTGAGCGGCACGATCTTTCTTACAACCGCCAGCACTTCCTGTCAACCATTTCGTGAATACTTCGCCAATGTTACATGATAATGGAAATGAAGAAAGTAACTTCACGTTGTGCTTTGTGGTTTCGCTTGTCTCATCTTCGTTTCTTCCAATCGCCAGCGACTTTGTTACTTGTTTAGAATCGGGCCTTTCGTCGAAATAAAAGAACCAACTGTGCTTAGTGCTAACGTGTTTTCTACAGCCCCTCTGACTTTGAAATCCATCATGTTCACACTCTTGTATCGGGCAATGGTACAAGCTGTCTGCTTCATCTTTTTCCAAGTGAAGCCGCTTTGGTTTGGGTGATGCTCCTTGGACATCTGACCAATTGACTTTGCACTTCTTGCTCATTTTTACCTTTAAACAACATGTGGCTAACGCAATCGTCTTTAAATCTTAGCCGAAACAAAGGACGTTTCAACTTGCCAAAACATGCCCTTGCTTGCCCACGCTCATTACTATTGTGTAAAATTCATGACAGTGAGATACAACCCAAACTTGCCCAAGGAGGCCTGTACGCGCCTTTTTCAATTCGGGGACACAATACATAGTTAACGGATAGATAAATCGGAACAAAACAGTCCTAACTTTAATCCTGACCGATGAATTAGGGAACATTATGTTCCATACGCAAATGGGACCACGGACCAAAAAAGTCCGAAATACCACTTTTGGAACAAAATGTTCCATTAGCAGATATAACATCGGAACAATTTTAAATTCCAAAACTTGTTCCTGATGACCAATTTCGGAACAATATATTCCATTCACAGATAAAAAAAATCGGAATAAAACAGTCTTTCTTTATTAATTTCGGAACAATGTGTTCCACGTACAAATAGGAACTCGGAACAAAACAGTCCTAATTTATCAAGTTAGGAACAATGTGTTCCATGCACAAATAGGAACTCGGAACAAAACAGTCCTAATTTATCAAGTTAGGAACAATGTGTTCCATGCACAAATAGGAACTCGGAGCAAAACAGTCCTAATTTATCAAGTTAGGAACAATGTGTTCCATGCACAAATAGGAACTCGGAACAAAACAGTCCTAATTTATCAAGTTAGGAACAATGTGTTCCACGCACAAATAGGAACTCGGAACAAAACAGTCCTAATTTGTCAATTTGGGAACAATGTGTTCCATGTACAAATAGGAACTCGGAACAAAACAGTCCTAAATCACTCATTTGGGAACAATGTGTTCCACTTGAAGTCGACAACTCGGAACAAAATGTTCTTGTCTTACGTATACCTTACAGGGAACGTTATGTTCCTACTCTGTAAAAAGCTGGTCCTCTTAAGGTTAATAGGAACACAAAAATGAGGAACACTCAATCCTAGAGGAACGTTCCTTTACAAATATCGGAACAGCCGAAAAAACTTAAAATAAGTGAAAAATAAACCAACAAGGTCAGCTTAAAAGCTAAAAAAGCATCTATGAAACGTTTAGGTAAAATAGAACCAAGCTTCAAAATCTAGAGCACTTTGATGTTCTCGAAGGCAGTAAAATAAACCCTGGAAAAAATTTGGGAAATGTAGAGGATCGTTTCCCAAAATTTCTGTTCCCTATCACGTTTTGATCTGTAAGTATCATAAGATACTTACAGTAAAAATGAAAGGTAAGTTGATGAAGTGAATCTTACTCTGTTGTTGGCGTGTATACTGGGTATGGCGTATACTACGGATATGGCCAGAGTTGATTAACAAATTTACTCAAACCCGCTATATACGCTTAAACCAGCATATACGCCAACAACAGAGAAAGATCATTGCAACAACTCATTAGCATGCAGTAGGCACATTTCACTCTGTACATGGCGTTTTAACCGGGTTTAGCGTATAAAGCGTATATGAGATGAATTAATTAACATCAACTACTACTACTACTACTACTACTACTACTACTACTACTACTACTACTACTACTACTACTACTTATAATAATGATAATAATAATAATAATAATAATAATAACAATAATAATAATAATTAATTATATTTATTATTATTATTATTATTATTATTATTATTATTATTATTATTATTATTATTATTATTATTATTATTATTATTATAAGTAGTAGTAGTAGTAGTAGTAGTAGTAGTAGTAGTAGTGGTGGTGGTGGTGGTGGTGGTGGTGGTGGTGGTGGTGGTGGTGGTGGTGGTGGTGGTGGTGGTGGTGGTGGTGGTGGTAGTAGTAGTAGTAGTAGTAATAGTAGTAGTAGTAGTAGTAGTAGTAGTAGTAGTAGTAGTAGTAGTAGTAGTAGTAGTAGTAGTAGTAGTAGTAGTAGTAGTAGTAGTAGTAGTAGTAGTAGTAGTAGTAGTAGTAGTAGTAGTAGTAGTTGATGTTAATTAATTCATCTCATATACGCTTTATACGCTAAACCCGGTTAAAACGCCATGTGCAGAGTGAAATGTGCCTACTGCATGCTAATGAGTTGTTGCAATGATCTTTCTCTGGTATACTGGTTTAAGCGTATATAGCGGGTTTGAGTAAATTTGTTAATCAACTCTGGCCATATCCGTAGTATACGCCATACCCAGTATACACGCCAACAACAGAGTAAGATTCACTTCATCAACTTATTATTATTCATCACGTCACATACGCATGAATACATTTGTTTAACTTTATCACCTTTTTTCCGTTATTATTTTGAAGAGGAACTAACCACAAGTAATTTGTCAGAAATATCAAAGTTATTGATAGGTTACATAACGCTTATGTAATCTTTTCTTCATCAAATGTATTAAAGCATTAACTTGTTTTGGAGATTTGTATGGTGGAGTGTTTAGGTGAAAGCCATTATTTGTTTTTGAGCTCAACGAAAGAGTTTAGAGAAAAAGAATATTGCAAAGCTATTGGTAATGATCAAATGGAGTTCTCAATCTTTTACCTGTGATTCGCTCTGCTATTCCCTCCGGCGGGTTTGAGAATGACAATTTGTTCATGTTTGTGACGGAACAGTATTTAAGGGTAGTCAGAACTTCAAACGGCTCAGTTCATGCTCATGTTCATGTGGCAAGATGAGCAAACCTTGCTCTCAGTTAAACAGCAAAGCAATAAGAGATAAGGCGGAGTGCGAGATAGTTGCGAGGGTTGAAAAGCGGTGTTCGGTTGTTGCTTTTAAGTGCGTTTGGCGGGTTAGAAAGAGCATGGAACTGGATATGCGAGAAACGCGATGAATGCGATTTAACCTTGTCAAAATTGGCGGAAATGTGCTTCTTTTTTTCGGCGATAAGTACGTCAACATTGGACAGGAAGAAGCGAAAAAGGCCACAATTGCAGGAGACCAGAGAGAGTGACGAATCGAATGACGAATCGCCCGTCAATGCAAGCACTGTAAACTCAGGCAATCGAATAGAAAGAGTGATATTCAAAGAGTGTATTACCTAATTCCATAAATAAATAATGACTCTTTTTGGTTGAGTTATGCTGTCATCTCGAGACTGAGGAAGATGAATTTACAATATAGCAATTTACTTTTGTTTTGTTTTGTTTTTTTGTCTACAAAAAACTCTGCTTACACCCATTCTTTGCATTGAAAGTCAGTGTCCACACTTTTCCAGTCTCTTTTTCAAACTAGCGACGTTTTCATTCCGGCCCTTTTCTTTAGAGAGTCCGCCGTTCTTCCGTCTTGAAATGAGAAATCGCAATCTCTCAAAATAGCTGTCCACTGTCCAAACCCGTGCTTAGTTATCCCTTCCTTTAGAAAATCATCCTCTTCTTTCGTGAATTTTAAAACATGACGAGTTTTCCTCTGAAGGTGCAAGTTTCTCTTAGGCAGGGCATCCTTTATGGGGGTCGAGCTGTTTTTATTCTGAGCTGTCTCAACTGAAGGCCCGGAGCTGGACGTTGAACCGCCTAGTCTTGCGTGTACGTCATCGTCTACCTCGGAACCCTTGGTACCTTGAAGTTTTTGAAGACACTCGTGACCCTTCAGGGCAACTTCTCGCGATCGTTGCTTTTGATAATGAACTTTGGCAACGGCAGAACTGTGTTTCTGGTCCTCAGACAAAAACCTTTGCTCTTCGCTAGTGAGCTGATTGAGGCTTTGCGTTTCGACGATTTGGCGATAACGTGTCGGATGAATGTATTTTCCAATTGCGTCAAAAACCAGTTTGCTCATGGTTTCGCCCAATTTGCCATGCTGACCTCCATTTCTGGTGACGAGAACGAAATCACACTGGGGTTTAAGCAACGGTCTAACGTTCGAGATGTAGCCGTTAAGAACGTGCATGTTTGCGTCGGTCAGAATCAAAGAATCGAAGCCATATTTTCCAGCCGTCTTGAACGTTTTCTGATCGATAAATCCACCGTTTTCCTTAGCTGTGGCAATCATGTCCACCGTCAAATATTGATAAGTCATGGGTCGCGATCCCTTGACCTTGATGAACAGATACATGGCTACAAATTTCGTGGCAAACGTTAGGTCTGAGGGGTTAACTTGGGCTGGACTGGTTTTGCACATTTTCACTGTATTTTCGTAACGCGGCAGATGAAATTTCACCACCTCCAATAACTCCTCCATTGTTGCCCAGTGCCCTCTTGCTTCCAGAGTCTCGATGTCTAAATCTTGTGTCCACTGCAATCTCATCATCTTTGCAACTGTTTTTCGGGCTCTCTTGAGGTACAACTCTGTCGTAGAGAACTTTCTTAGAACTGCTTCTGATGCGCCATGAAGTTTTCTGAAGTCGATCAATTCAGAAATAGCATCTATGTAGCCCAAACGCCCACCATGGCCGAGCTTACATTCATCTTGTAAGTAGTCGATAAATTTAAACAACAGATTTGGAGAACACAAACTAAAGTCGACCACTTCAAACGTTAACTCATCTTCATCTTCACAGCAAAATCTAAGAAATTTGAAGCACCTTGTCACTATCTGTTGAGCGGCACGATCTTTCTTACAACCGCCAGCACTTCCTGTCAACCATTTCGTGAATACTTCGCCAATGTTACATGATAATGGAAATGAAGAAAGTAACTTCATGTTGTGCTTTGTGGTTTCGCTTGTCTCATCTTCATTTCTTCCAATCGTCAGCGACTTTGTTACTTGTTTAGAATCGGGCCTTTCGTCGAAATAAAAGAACCAACTGTGCTTAGTGCTAACGTGTTTTCTACAGCCCCTCTGACTTTGAAATCCATCGTGTTCACACTTTTGTATCGGGCAATGGTACAAGCTGTCTGCTTCATCTTTTTCCAAGTGAAGCCGCTTTGGTTTGGGTGATGCTCCTTGGACATCTGACCAATTGACTTTGCACTTCTTGCTCATTTTTACCTTTAAACAACATGTGGCTAACACAATCGCCTTTAAATCTTAGCCGAAACAAAGGACGTTTCAACTTGCCAAAACATGCCCTTGCTTGCCCACGCTCATTACTATTGTGTAAAATTCATGACAGTGAGATACAACCCAAACTTGCCCAAGCAGGTCTGTACGCGCCTTTTTCAATTCGGGAACACAATACATAGTTAACGGATCGATAAATCGGAACAAAACAGTCCTAACTTTAATCCTGACCGATGAATTTGGGAACATTATGTTCCATACGCAAATGGGACCACGGAACAAAAAAGTCCGAAATACCACTTTTGGAACAAAATGTTCCATTAGCAGATATGAAATCGGAACAATAAAGTCCAAAACTTGTTCCTAATGACCAATTTCGGAACAATATATTCCATTCACAGATAGCAAAATCGGAATAAAACAGTCTTTCTTTATTAATTTCGGAACAATGTGTTCCACGCACAAATAGGAACTCGGAACAAAACAGTCCTAATTTATCAAGTTAGGAACAATGTGTTCCATGCACAAATAGGAACTCGGAACAAAACAGTCCTAATTTATCAAGTTAGGAACAATGTTTTCCATGCACAAATAGGAACTCGGAACAAAACAGTCCTAATTTATCAATTTGGGAACAATTTGTTCCATGTACAAATAGGAACTCGGAACAAAACAGTCCTAAATCACTCATTTGGGAACAATTTGTTCCACTTGCAGTTGATAACTCGGAACAAAATGTTCTTGTCTTACTTTACAGTGAACGCAATGTTCCTACTCTGTAAAAAGCTGGTCCTCTTAAGGTTAATAGGAACACAAAAATGAGGAACACTCGATCCTAGAGGAACGTTCCTTTACAAATATCGGAACAGCCGAAAAAACTTAAAATTTGTGAAAAATAAACCAACAAGTTCACCTTTAAAGCTAAAAAAGCATCTATTAAAGGTTTAGGTAAAATAGAACCACACTTCAAAATCTAGAGCACTTTGATGTTCTCGAAGGCAGTAAAATAAACCCTTTAAAAATTTTGGGAAATGTAGAGGAAGGAAGGAAGGAATTAAGGATCGTTTCCCAAAATTTCTGTTCCCTTTTTACGGTCCTTATAGTTAATATAATTCATGGAAACACGCTGATCACGTTATACCTGCTATAGACTCGGTACTAGAAGTGAAAGTGTAGAAAGAGATATCCGCATAAGAATATGACACTCTTACTAGAAATTTCCCTATGATATCAAATTGTATAACGGTTGTAAAGTATTTCACGGATATTGACTGAATAAACTAACAGGAAAACAACAATTAATTTATTCAGTTCATGCACGCAAATTACGTTAAAATTGTAATAAACGTTAACTTCTTGAAACATGCAGATACGGATATTGGATGATTGTCATTTATAACAGAATACTCGGCTCGTAAGACGTATTGCTGAGTTTCTTGCTGGGGCTAGAGGTTATATCGAGATAAGCGTAAACCACGGATTTGACCTGAATACTAATGAGAGCGTACTTTAAGATTTCTTTCTCAGTTGTTGAAGTGTATATCGAGTTAAGCGTATACTACGGGTATGGGTTGAATACTAATGACAATGAAGTCAAATCTTTATCTCATGTTACAGTGTATATCAGGAAAAGCGTCAACCACGGATTTGAGCTGAATACTAATGAGAGCGGTCTTTGAGATTTCTTTGTGTTGTTGAAGTGTATATCGAGTTAAGCGTATACTACGGGTATGGGTTGAATAACATTAATAATAAAAAAAAATCAATAAATAAATAAATAATTTAAATAAAATAATAATAATTATTATTATTTATTATTATTAATTATTATTTATTGTCATTTATATTATATCATTATGAATATTTTAATTATTAATGTTATTCAACCCATACCCGTAGTATACGCTAAAATCGATATACACTTCAACAACACAAAGAAATCTCAAAGACCGCTCTCATTAGTATTCAGCTCAAATCCGTGGTTTACGCTTTTCCTGATATACACTGTAACATGAGATAAAGAGTTGACTTCATCGTCATTAGTATTCAACCCATACCCGTAGTATACGTTGAACTCGATATACACTTCAGCAACAGAAAGAAATCTCAAAGACCGCTCTCATAAGTACTCAGCTCAAATCCGTGGTTTACGCTTTTCCTGATATACACTGTAACATGAGATAAAGATTTGACTTCATCGTCATTAGTATTCAACCCATACCCGTAGTATACGCTTAACTCGATATACACTTCAACAACAGAAAGAAATCTCAAAGACCGCTCTCATAAGTACTCAGCTCAAATCCGTGGTTTACGCTTTTCTCGATTTACACTCTGGCATCACAGAAAACTGGATGACCTTAGTCATCAGTACTTACACCATACTCGTATTTCACGCTTGACTCGATTTACACTCCGAAAACAGAAAGAAATAACTCCGTGGAGACCATAACCGTAAATCAAAATTACAATTCTCTCCAGCATAGAACATAGTGTTCAGAAGTATATTTGCGCATATCAATTGCTCAGACTGCGGTCGTTGCCCATGTGTCAAGGGTATGCCGGTTTTAGCGGGTGAGGCGTATTTGGACTGAATATTTTAGTCAGATCAAGGCCAATTGCCGCTAAAATTTATAATAAGGTCAATCGACCAATCAACACATTAGTTTTACTCCCTTGGCACTCGATTGTGCAGTAGTAATATTTAAGCGCGCACAACCTTCACAAATTCCTTTTCAGTCAGTGCTCTTGGCCGTAAAAATGAGTAAGCCTTGCTCACAGCTAAACACCAAAGCTATACGAGATAAAGCTGAGTGTCACATAATCGCGGCCATCGAGAAAACGTGCTCCGTTGTGGCTTTTAAGTGTGTTTGGGGAGTTGATGATGATGAAATTGAGCGAGCCTGGAATTGGATTTGTGACAAGAGAGATGAGTGTGATCTAATTTTGTCGAAACTGAGCGAAGTCTGCTTTTTCTTCTCTGCAATAAGCACGTCAAAGCTTGACAGCAAAAAGAAAAAATCGAAAACGGCAGATGAAGCTAAAGAAGGTGACGAGTCGAGTGAAGAATCAGAAATCAACCCTTCTCAGATGTCATCACCAGGGAAACAAATTTTTCCTGCTATTTCATATTGGCTTGCATGTCAAACTCAGAATGGATCTGTAGTGAATCCACTGAAGATTCAACGGGCCCTTGTGGTATGTGATCTGGAGTTGTACCTTTCGAGAGCATCGAGAAGAAAAAATTCGCACGACCTCAACCAGCTTTGCCAAGTTCTGAAGGATCATAAAAATCCTTGTCTGATGAATTTGGTAGAGGCTTCTTATCAGCATTGTCTCAGGTGAGTGAGTAATCAACCTTACGTTTTCCAGTAAGTCATCGGTTTACTTGTCCTCCTGGCGATTTGTCTTTTTTTTTTTTCAACCTACTCAAACACAGTTACTTAAATATATTCATCCATAAGTTTAGCAGTAAGCCATTACACCTTTTAGCCGACAAAATCGTTTGTTTTTGTTCTTCCATTTTTTTCCCAGAACAACCAATAATTAGCTAGCAGTGTTGAACCGTGGCATTACCAGCCTTGTTAGCACCTAAATTTGTCTCACTGTCTTCAATCAAGTTGACAATATGCAATGTTCGTCACTGTTACAATGCTGAGATCATGCATGCTGGAGTGGCCCATTTTGTGCATTTTTCTAATACGTACAAAAACCATCTTGGATTTTCGAAAAAAAGAAAGGGTGTTAACGTAAAAAAATGTACGACCAACTGACAACACGCGAGAGATAAATCATGAGAGAATTGCTTGTGTGGTGCTAAAAGGGGTGTTTCGACCCCGGATTTTCCATACTTAAACTTAAAAAAGCGTCAAATTTTCTTTCTTAATGGCAGGGCCCTGCAAGAGGAAATCGAGTTTAGCAATGACGACCAATCTAAAGTGATATCAGCAACGGAAAATGTCGTTCGTATCAGAGTACTCCATGAAGATTTTAAACCGTTGATGGCTGCGTCTATCCGTGAATTACGCCGGGCTGGTTTAAAGATAGATTGTTTTGGTCTCGACGACAACGTGCAAAGAACCTCGAGCGTGACGCTTCCAAATACGCTACACAAGCCACTGAGTTGCCAAGTTACAGTGCTCTGCAACGATATCCAGGCGGCAATGAAAAAGCTACAGTTCACTGCGTACCGAGGAGACGTGTATAAGAAAGTGGCCAAATCTCAGTTTACCTTCAAGTTCCTGTGTTCAATGAAAACATTTCTGCTAAATCTTATGGGGAACGAGAGCTTCAAGGACAGGCTCGTCCAGCATTTTTCACGCCTATTACCCCTGTTGAGCGAGCCAGAAAGTGTTCTTATTAGTCAACTTAAAATCGATCAGGACTTGGTGGAAGTACAGGATGGCTGGTTTTGGTCTTTTTCGTCTGGCTCGTTTGTACGAGGAATTATCCCAGAATGCCAGGTGAGGAGAACTTACAATTGAATCGATAACGGTGTTTTAATCCCTTATTTACAATTCCTTGGTTTACGTAATGCTTATTTGTTATGAATTTGAGTCGCTTAAAGGTTGGTGAGCAAGAACTACCTTAGAGCTTTAGATGTTCCCACCTTTACTTAAATGGTTACCCGACCGAGGTTTGAAATGACTTCGCTCTTTAGACAACATACATAAGTAGATATTTAAAAACAGGGTAAGAACGTTTCCAAAAGAAATATGAATGAAACACTGTTGTCTGTAAACTGCGAATAATAAACCTTATGTGCGAACATCACTTCCAGAATAGAACTTTTATCTACTCGGTATCGCTTTTTGATTTCAGAAATTGACAACATTATTTGAACATTTTATTTTTTTCTAGCGAGGACTTACATCTCCACGGGCGTATGTAGATTACAACAGTCTCGCTGAACCAGATCCAAAGTATTTTCAGCAGATACTCGAGAACAGCCTTACAGAAGAGCAGATCAAGCAGTTCTGCGCCGATTTTCTCGCACTGTTTCAGCAGAAAGAGCACAAAAGACCGGTGCCATGTGCCACTGGGGCCTCGGATAGCGGAAAGACGAGCCTTTTTAGTCCGGTGTTTCAGATCGTTCCATTAAGTCGAATAGCCTGTGTAACGAAACAGAAGAGCTTCAACAAATCCATGATAGACAGCTCCACGGAAGTAATCTTTCTTGATGAGGCGTATACTAACCTGTTAGACATCGACGACTGGAAGATCATTTGTCAAGGCGGCTTTACATCCCACGATGTGAAGTGGAAGAAAGCGCAAGGATTTCTCTGTCGAGCCAACATGTATATCACGTGCCAACAGGAGATGGACTTTGGCAAGGCACACAACGATGCCATGAACAAAAGGCTCAACAAGTATCATTTTAAAAGTCTACCCAACGTCGACCCGGATGCCAACAAATGGCTGCGAGAGCACTCGATGGACTGCATTGTGTGGGCGCAAAGAAAGTCCACCACCGTCTCAAGTGCCGCACTGACAGCAAACTTCTCGGAAGAAGATGGCTTGGAAGGGGAAGACGTTCGACGAATTTTGACCGTATCTCTCCTCGACGAAAACCTGCCAAGTTTTTTACAGCCCCAATGCGATACGGAAGGTGATAACCAGAACATCGAACTCTCATCAGAGGACGAAAGCGACAGCACAGACGACAGTTCTTGTGAGGGTTATCTGAACAAGCTTCGCTGCGAGCTGGAAAAAGCAAAACCAGATGGATTGCGACATAGGCAGCTGAGCATGTTACTGAAAAGCGCAGAACACCATGAAAAAGCCTGCACCAAAGCCATTCGCGATCATCGTCTCGCCGGGCGTCGAAAATCTCTCGTCGATTTGGGGGTGGCCAGCGCATCGCAGGTAGATAGTCTGATCACGGATCCCGACAGTCCACTGCCACCCATCCTGGAACAAAGACAACAACACGCCATCGAAGAGAGGGCAAAGCGCCTTCAGGAACAGAAACGTCGCGAGGACCAGGAGAAAGTGGAAAGAGTGTTCTCTAATACGTGGCTACTAGATTTAGAGCGAGAGATGGCGGACAGTAACTGGCGACTGGAGCGAACAGAAGTCGACGCCGAAATGCGCGCCGTGTTGACGAGCCTGTTGGAAATCAACTGTGAAAAACTCAGACTGGGGCTGACCTTCGTGGAAGGTGGTCGCGTTTTACGTTTGCTCTGTTAAAAAGTTTCGTTTACATGCAATTCTAAGGAATAATTAGCCCTCTATTGCCTAAAATTATGCCGGATATTCCTCCTAAAGACCAGAAAGTCGGCAGAACCGAAAGCCGCAAAAGACAACGCGAGAGCGGTTCACAAACGGACGAAGATTGTTTTAGCGGCAGCCATTGCTGCGAAACGCCAGCCAGGTTTACGGAGATGGAGATGAAGATAACGGAGATGAATGTCAAACTAGACAAACTTTTGGGCTTAATTAATGAAATGGAAGACCTAAGGACTCGCCTGACAGAAGTTGAAAATGAAAATAAGAGTCTAAAGGAAGCGATGAAGTCCACGAATGAAGAATTTGAAGAAATGAAAACGACATCGATTACAATGTGCACCATCGCGAACAAGAACACAGAAGATATTCAATCGCTGGAGAAAGAAGTCTTGATGTTGAAACGTCGGAACATTAAACTAGAGGCATACACAAGAAGAGAAAACATTAAGATTTTCAATATTGCAGAAAACGAAGGAGAAGACCGAAACACTGAGTCATTAGTTCGTAACGTCCTTAGGGAAAAGATGAAAATTCCGAAAGAAGACGAGGAATACATCCGCTTCGAACGTATCCATCGCATAGCTACACGAAAGCCGTCTTCAAAACCAAGACCAATTATAGCCAAGTTTTCTCATTACCAGGATAAGGAGTTTGTTTGGTCTTTCGTAAAGAACTCAAAGGGCACCAATATTGGTATTGCCAATGACTTTCCGAAAGAAATAGAAGAAATTCAATCAAAGCTCTATCCCGTCTTAAAGAAGGCGAAGAAAGCCAAGCAATCTGCATTTTCAAAGTGGATAGATTGATTATAAACGGACAGGTCTATCGAGGTAAGGAAACGGAAGATCTTGAGCACTACGGCGCAATAATGTGAATGAAATTTTTTTGGAGGGAGGGCGCAACGGAAAGCACGCCATGGAATTAACGTTAATTTTGTTGACACTGTTGATGCGTAGCGACTTAGTAATTTTAATCTCTCGGCAGTGTTCTGTTAGTCGTGTGTATACTGCCGCTATTGGGGGCATTTCGTACAAGATAAGTTCTACTCTTCCTTCCTTCGTTATTATTGTTTGCATGCCTTGATAAGTGTTGAATTGTCCTCATATGCTCAATCCGCCCGAAAAAAATTAAAATTGAAAATTATTTATGCCATTTTCGTTCTCAAAATTATTTATATGTTTGGTTCCTTTTACAATCAATTCCTTTTGCACTCTATGCACAAATAGTACCTTAAGACTTATATCACTAAATGTGAGGGGTATCAGTAATTTTAAAAAACGAAGGATGCTTTATACTTGGTGTAGAAAAAGAAATTCAGACATAATATTTCTGCAAGAGACTCACTCGACAAAAGAAGTAGAAATTCAATAGAGAAATGAATGGGATGCCAAAATTTACTTGTCTCACGGAAGCTCGAACTCACGTGGGGTAGCAGTCTTGATGAAAAAAGGCGTGGGTGTTACTGTTCATTCTGAAATCATAGATCCACAGGGACGTTTCATTGTTCTCAAGGTAGAGTTCAATGATAATATCTATGTTTTAATCAATGTGTATGCTCCAAACAAAGATAAAGATATTGTCACATTTCTCGAAGCATTAAGAACAACCTTACAAACAGAAACTTTAGACGCAGAAGAAAACCTCATTGTAGGTGGGGATTTTAACTGCCCGATCGACCCAATTCTTGACAAGAAAGGGGGTTCATTATTACCGAGAAAATCAGTTGTCGCAAGCATTAGCTGTTTTCAGGAATCTCTTGATTTGGTTGATATCTGGCGTATCAAAAACCCTGTTACTAGGAGTTTTACATGGAGTCAAAACTCTCCAAACATTTTTTGCCGACTTGATTACTGGCTAATATCTAATAATTTACAAGATCTAGTAATTTCAACTAGCATAATCCCCGCTATAAAAACAGATCACTCTGCAGTAATTGTAGAGTTTGGAACTAGAGACGGCCAGATGAAAGGTTCCGGCCTTTGGAAAATGAATTACTCAATTTTGGACGACGAAGATTATATACAAGATATTACTTTAAAAATTCCAGCTTGGATCGCTGATGGAGAAAAAGCATCGTCTGACAATCGTATTATTTGGGAATGGATTAAGTATAACATACGTGTACATGCTATCCAATATTCAAAACGGCGCGCAAAGGAAAGAAGTGAACTAGAAAGTGTTCTACAAAATGACTACACAATTGCAAGCGAAAAGTATGAATCAGACCCGTCCGACAGCAATGCAAATCAAATGGCTGCAGCAAAGGAAAAGCTAGAGCTATTCTATGAACAAAAAACTAAAGGAATAATCATTCGTGCGCGAGCTCGCTGGCACGAGCACGGCGAGAGAAGCACCAAATACTTTCTTAATCTAGAGAAGAGGAATTACGTCAAAAAGCATATGCGGAAACTGGATATTCATGATTCGACCATAACAGATCCTTTTACAATATTGTCTGAACAGAAGCGCTTTTATCAAGATTTATATTCATCTGGTAACAATAGAACGGCTAATAATGACGCCAAATCCTTTCTTAGTAATCTAAATATCCCCAAGTTGACAGAAGAGCAGAAGCAAGCCTGTGAAGGAAAAATTCTTTTGGAAGAATGCGAGCTGATTCTTGAAACGTTTTCATCCAACAAAGCCCCAGGAAATGACGGAATTCCAATTGAGTTTTATAGAAAGCTATGGCCTTTAATTAGTGAACCTTTTATTAAATGTGTTAATGAGTGTTTTGAGAAAGGTGAAATGTCTTTCTCTCAAAAACAAGCTGTGATTACTCTCGTTGAAAAGAAGGGAAAGGACCGTACTCTGTTAGAAAATTGGCGACCAATCTCCTTAGTTAATGTGGACGCAAAAATTATGTCAAAAGTCATAGCATCTAGAATAAAAAATGTTTTACCCAGTATCGTTCATTACAATCAAACTGGTTTCGTTAAAGACCGTTACATTGGCGAAACAATAAGATCTATTTTTGACATAATGGAATTTACTGTCACGGAGAATATTCCTGGTTTGATGATTTTTATAGATTTTCAGAAGACGTTTGACAGTGTTGAATGGGATTTCATATTAAACTGCCTTGAGGCTTTCAATTTTGGCCCGGACTTTATTCACTGGGTTAAAACATTTTACAAGAATATCCAAAGCTGTGTAATAAATAATGGTAACACATCCGATTACTTCCTTCTTGAACGCGGTGTTAGACAAGGGGACCCTCTATCCCCATACATTTTTGTTCTAGCAGCTGAGGCCCTCGCAATTGCTGTTCGTCAAGATGTGACAATAAAAGGCATCTCGGTAGGAGGAGAAGAGACGAAATTGCTTCAATATGCCGATGATATGACTGCAGTTCTTGCAGACGTTAACTCGGCTCAAGCACTTCTTGATTTACTGGAAATTTTTAAGAAAGCATCCGGTTTAATGATGAACTTTACCAAAACCGAAGGCATGTGGATTGGGTCCTCCAGGAATAACAAAACTAAACCTTTAGGTATTAAATGGCCAAGCGAGCCAATTAAGGCCCTTGGGGTCTTTTACACCTATGATCAAAAGTTGCTGCTTGAAAAGAATTTCATTGAGAATTTAGACAAGATAAAAAAGCTAATTAACGTTTGGTCCTCTAGAGGCTTATCTATTCATGGTAAGGTTACTATAATTAAATCTTTAGTGATTCCTAAGTTTGTCTACGTGGCCTCGTTGACGCCAACCCCGAAAGATGTGGTCGTTGAATTGAATCGATTACTGTTTAAATTTTTATGGAATGGTAAGGACAAGGTTACTAGATTGTCAACAATAAACGAGCTCGAGAATGGAGGTTTGAGAATGATAGACCTAGAATGTATGATAAAATCCTTGCGTCTGGCCTGGTTAAAAAGAATATGCAGCGAAAGTAGAGGTACATGGAAAAATTATTTACAGCATCTTCTGGCTAAATTTGGAGGCCTTTTTTTTCTCCAATGCAACTTTGACATGAAATATTACACCATTAATTCTTCCTTTTACTCTGAACTCCTAAAGTGGTGGTCAGAGTTTCGTGAAAACTTTGCATCAACTAAGGACTGGCGCAATATCATATGGAACAACAAAGAAATCCGAATTAACAGTTCACCAATCTTCTATAAAAACTTTTTTGATTCCGGTATAGTTTTGGTAAGTGATTTGTTGTTCAATTTAACTAATACTGAATCGTTTAACATTATTAGGAACAGGATTGACAAAACAAATTTCCTCATCTGGGCCGGCCTTCGTCATGCTGTACCCCGTGAATTAAAAAATAATACGACTCCACGTACGATCTCATTATCTTTTGCCATCAATAACAACGTTTTTGATATCTCCAAGGAAAGATCAAAACATTATTATTCATTGTTAAGAAGTGAAAAGGCCCAACTCCCTAGTGCCGTTAACAAGTTGCAAGATGAGTTTCATCTCTCCATTGATTCTCTGCAGAACGTGTTTATGCTTCCACATAACGTTGCACTTGAGCCTTATGTTAAAGCATTTCAGTACAAGGTACTAAATAATCTTTTATTTACCAATACAAAACTTTACAAAATTGGCTTCAGGACTTGTAATAAATGTTCCGTTTGTAAAACAGCTTTAGAAACATTACATCATCTTTTATATAGTTGTCCATACTCGAAAACTTTCTGGGATGAATTTGAACTGTACTGGTTTTCAATTTCAAAGGAGAGAATTTCTCTTAGTAAAAAAGATATAATTAGCCATGTTCTAAACCAGCAGGGGACTGGGTACGAACATATTTTCTCTTCGGTACAAACCTTTAATATCGATTGAATTGAAAAATGGGGCATGTCATCTGAAAGAGCATCCAAAAATTAGTAGATTCACCAAATTTGACGGTTATTGGTTTAAACCCAAAGGCAGGGTACACTTAGTATGGATTGGAGGGACAAGCGTCCTCCAATCCATACTAAGCTCTCTTATTTTAAAAGTGTACCATGCCTTTGCGTTTAAACCAATAACCATCAAATTTGGCGAATTTACTCATTTTTGGATGCTCTTTCAGATGACGTGCCCCACTTTCAATTTAATCAATACTGAATTTTCGTACCAAGAAAAAATATGTTCGTACCCAGTCCCCTGCTCGTTTAGAACATGGCCAATTGTAGGAATCATAACAAGAACATGCCCCTTACTTAACTATCTTCTTATCATCGCAAAACTCTACCTATGGGATTGTAGAAGGAGCCAAACTATTCCAAATATTAAAGCTTTTAATTTTAAAGTTCAAATAAAATATGAAACTGAACTCTACATTGCACGGAATGGCAAAAAATTGGAATTTTTAAGAGAAAAGTGGGCTGATTTTCAAATATTATAATTTCTCTATTTTTTTTTCTTTGTTCTTAGTGGAGGAAGAATGTTAAGTATTTTTATAATTCATATCGTAGTCATTATTTTTTTTGCGTACCTGTAGAGAATACCCCTTCTGACAATTGTAATTGTAATGTAAATGTAGTGTCAGTATAATGTTAAATTAGTTTTTTTCTGTATTTGTAATATGTGTATGTGCAGCAATAAAAAAATAAAAAAAAACTGTGAAAAACTGCGGGCATTCCACGAGCGACAGGGGACCTTGGGTCTGCAGGCGGCCATTGAACGTAGAAAGAAAGTCTGTTTGGAGCGTGGATGGGTGGAGTCAGCTTGTGCCAATCGTGTGCGCGACGTCTATTCGCCACTACCTGTGATCGTCGACGCGTCCAATTTAAGCGGTTCCGACAGCGACAAGCCCATGCTCGCTCCAGGTACAAGTAAGGATGGTACCGATGAGGAAGATAACGCGTTGGTCGGCCCTCCAACGACTCCATCTTACGAGCGGTCTACGGAACCCTGCGTCATGTTCACTCCACCGTTTACTCCAAGTCAAGAAACTTTCGATTACGACGAAGAAGAAATGTTTGAGACACCCAAGACGCCTTCGTACACACCCAAGACGGATGAAAATTTCCGAATTCGCCGTTCACCACGGCGTCCTCCAAAGCGACCTCGATTATCGAAAAGTCAGTTATCTAGGGGACAGAAGAAGGTTACCAGCTTTTTTGGCTCACAGAAACGTCCCTAGGAATAGTGTAAAAACTGAGTGATTGAGTTCTGGAACATTTTTGTTTCGAAACGCAGGCTATGTTAAATAGTGCGAGTTTAAAGTAACAAAACGCGTGTTTAGTTTGAACGATAACGATTACAGTGATGTAACATTTGAGCAGTTTCTGACAAGTTATTTATTTCATGGCTTGTCAATGAGAGATCACGCCAGAAGAGTAATTATTCTAGTCGCAATTAAAGCAAATGTTTCTGTTGAAAATAGTATTTGATCTGTGTTTATTTCTTCGAAGTATTTTTAAGACGTTAGCGACATTTTCATTCCGGCCCTTTTCTTTAGAGAGTCCGCCGTTCTTCCGTCTTGAAATGTGAAATCGCAATCTCTCAAAATAGCCGTCCACTGTCCAAACCCGTGCTTAGTTATCCCTTCCTTTAGAAAATCATCCTCTTCTTTCGTGAATTTTAAAACATGACGAGTTTTCCTCTGAAGGTGCAAGTTTCTTTTAGGCAGGGCATCCTTTATGGGGGTCGAGCTGTTGACATTCTGAGCTGTTTCAACTGAAGGCCCGGAGCTGGACGTTGAACCGCCTAGTCTTGCGTGTACGTCATCGTCTACCTCGGAACCCTTGGTACCTTGAAGTTTTTTTTTTCTCGCGATCGTTGCTTTTGATAATGAACTTTGGCAACGGCAGAACTGTGTTTCTGGTCCTCAGACAAAAACCTTTGCTCTTCGCTAGTGAGCTGATTGAGGCTTTGCGTTTCGACGATTTGGCGATAACGTGTCGGATGAATGTATTTTCCAATTGCGTCAAAAACCAGTTTGCTCATAGTTTCGCCCAATTTGCCATGCTGACCTCCATTTCTGGTGACGAGAACGAAATCACACTGGGGTTTAAGCAACGGTCTAACGTTCGAGATGTAGCCGTTAAGAACGTGCATGTTTGCGTCGGTCAGAATCAAAGAATCGAAGCCATATTTTCCAGCCGTCTTGAATGTTTTCTGATCGATAAATCCACCGTTTTCCTTAGCTGTGGCAATCATGTCCACCGTCAAATATTGATAAGTCATGGGTCGCGATCCCTTCACCTTGATGAACAGATACATGGCTACAAATTTCGTGGCAATGTTAGGTCTGAGGGGTTAACTTGGGCTGGACTGGTTTTGCACATTTTCACTGTATTTTCGTAACGCGGCAGATGAAATTTCACCACCTCCAATAACTCCTCCATTGTTGCCCAGTGCCCTCTTGCTTCCAGAGTCTCGATGTCTAAATCTTGTGTCCACTGCAATCTCATCATCTTTGAGACTGTTTTTCGGGCTCTCTTGAGGTACAACTCTGTCGTAGAGAACTTTCTTAGAACTGCTTCTGATGCGCCATGAAGTTTTCTGAAGTCGATCAATTCAGAAATAGCATCTATGTAGCCCAAACGCCCACCATGGCCGAGCTTACATTCATCTTGTAAGTAGTCGATAAATTTAAACAACAGATTTGGAGAACACAAACTAAAATCGACCACTTCAAACGTTAACTCTTCTTCATCTTCACAGCAAAATCTAAGAAATTTGAAGCGCCTTGTCACTATCTGTTGAGCGGCACGATCTTTCTTACAACCGCCAGCACTTCCTGTCAACCATTTCGTGAATACTTCGCCAATGTTACATGATAATGGAAATGAAGAAAGTAACTTCACGTTGTGCTTTGTGGTTTCGCTTGTCTCATCTTCATTTCTTCCAATCGCCAGCGACTTTGTTACTTGTTTAGACTCGGGCCTTTCGTCGAAATAAAAGAACCAACTGTGCTTAGTGCTAACGTGTTTTCTACAGCCTCTCTGACTTTGAAATCCATCATGTTCACACTCCTGTATCGGGCAATGGTACAAGCTGTCTGCTTCATCTTTTTCCAAGTGAAGCCGCTTTGGTTTGGGTGATGCTCCTTGGACATCTGACCAATTGACTTTGCACTTCTTGCTCATTTTCCCTTTAAACAACATGTGGCTAACACAATCGCCTTTAAATCTTAGCCGAAACAAAGGACGTTTCAACTTGCCAAAACATGCCCTTGCTTGCCCACGCTCATTACTATTGTGAAAAATTCATGACAGTGAGATACAACCCAAACTTGCCCAAGCAGGTCTGTTAGCGCCTTTTTCAATTCGGGAACACAATACATAGTTAACGGATCGATAAATCGGAACAAAACAGTCCTAACTTTAATCCTGACCGATGAATTTGGGAACATTATGTTCCATACGCAAATGGGACCACGGAACAAAAAAGTCCGAAATACCACTTTTGGAACAATATGTTCCATTAGCAGATATAAAATCGGAACAATAGAGTCCAAAACTTGTTCCTTATGACCAATTTCGGAACAATATGTTCCATTCTCAGATAGCAAAATCGGAATAAAACAGTCTTTCTTTATTAATTTCGGAACAATGTGTTCCACGCACAAATAGGAACTCGGAACAAAACAGTCCTAATTTATCAAGTTAGGAACAATGTGTTCCATGCACAAATAGGAACTCGGAACAAAACAGTCCTAATTTATCAAGTTAGGAACAATGTGTTCCATGCACAAATAGGAACTCGGAACAATACAGTCCTAATTTATCAAGTTAGGAACAATGTGTTCCATGCACAAATAGGAACTCGGAACAAAACAGTCCTAAGTTATCAAGTTAGGAACAATGTGTTCCATACACAAATAGGAACTCGGAACGAAACAGTCCTAATTTATCAAGTTAGGAACAATTTGTTCCATGCACAAATAGGAACTCGGAACAAAACAGTCCTAATTTATCAAGTTAGGAACAATGTGTTCCATGCACAAATAGGAACTCGGAACAAAACAGTCCTAAATCACTCATTTGGGAACAATGTGTTCCACTTGCAGTTGACAACCCGGAACAAAATGTTCTTGTCTTACGTTACAGGGAACGCTATGTTCCTACTCTCTAAAAAGTTGGTCCTCTTAAGGTTAATAGGAACACAAAAATGAGGAACACTTGATCCTAGAGGAACGTTCCTTTACAAACATCGGAACAGCCGAAAAAACTTAAAATAAGTGAAAAATAAACCAACAAGTTCAACTTAAAAGCTAAAAAAGCATCTATTAAACGTTTAGGTAAAATAAAACTAAGCTTCAAAATCTAGAGCACTTTGATGTTCTCGAAGGCAGTAAAATAAACCCTGTAAAAATTTTGGGAAATGTAGAGGAGAGGAGAGGAGAGGAGAGGAGAGGAGAGGAGAGGAGAGGAGAGGAGAGGAGAGGAGAGGAGAGGAGAGGAGAGGAGAGGAGAGGAGAGGAGAGGAGAGGAGAGGAGAGGAGAGGAGAGGAGAGGAGAGGAGAGGAGAGGAGAGGAGAGGAGAGGAGAGGAGAGGAGAGGAGAGGAGAGGAGAGGAGAGGAGAGGAGAGGAGAGGAGAGGAGAGGAGAGGAGAGGAGAGGAGAGGAGAGGAGAGGAGAGAAGAGGAGAGGAGAGGAGATTATAGAATAGTGGATTACCCAAAAGTAGAGAGGCGAGGGGAGGATTCAAGAATAGACGAGAAGAGAAAAGAAAAGAAGAAAGGAGGGCACAACAGAACGGAACAAAAGTTAAGATTAGAAAAAAGATCTGTTGAAAGCGAACAGAGAACGGAGCAGAGAAAATGAGAGAATCTGAATTTCTCTTGGCCAGTAGTAAACATCGAAGAAGAGTAAGTGGATTTACTATCTAACTTAAAGGAACAGCCAGCGAACTTATCAGACTCAAATTACACCAGACAATCAAAAATTTGAAAGCGATCCAAGGAAATAAGATTTTCTGGTGATTTTCGTTTTAAAGTTGCAGGTCCGAGGTAGAACACAAAGAATGCAAATTCAAATACAACAAACATAATCGTACTTCGCTCTATTATATAAACATAACCAAAAATAGCGATTTTTAGAAGCCGAATGTTTACAATACCAATTCATTAATTACATTTAGTAATTAAGGTTCGCTGGCGCCCACACACTAAAACAGATCAAAGGTCTCTTTGGGAATACGACTATTTTGCATGATGAAGTATGAGCAGCAGTATAAGCAGAACGATGAAAATATTTGGACAAGAATGAGTGACAGTTGAGAAGAACATGTTCGTTTCTACAATGGGGAAGAAATACAATTATTTTCTTCAGGTTTTTCAGCATTTTCAATCTGCCTCACCAAAAAATACTTTGCGATTAAAGTGTAGTCAATTATAATAGTCTATTATTCCATAACCTGCAAGAAGGCCGTCTTTGGGGGCAACGCGCGAGTGGCGAAGCCGCGAGTTACGGCGAGCGGAGCGAGCGGAGCGAGCGCGCGACGAAAAATTGAGAGCCTGTACGAAAGCCATTGAATTTCGAATCCGGCCCCTCAAAATGTGACAACCTATTGACAGCTCGCCAGACAAAAGAGAATGAGCAAAAGATAAACAAATATTGCACGTGAGCATATGTTTTCGTATTTGCAAGTGCTGTTTCAATTTGAAATAAAAAAAGGAACTGATAGATCTGGTCGCATATCATATCATATCAACGGATAATTATTTGAAGCCGTCTTTAAGATAGATCATTTTGAATTTTGGAATTTCCCCCAACACAACATCAAGATGGCCGCCAGAAGGCTGTTACATATGCTTAAAACTAGGAATAGTTGACACTACAGCTGCCCCCGCTGTTAATCAGTTTTTTAATCGCATCCGTTACTACTGTCAATGCTTTCGCTTGATATTTTAGCTCTTCTATATGGAACTTTTATTACCTGGGGGGACGTTTACGAAGAAGACACCCGGTGGCGGCGCGCGTATTCTAAAACACTCTCATGTTGTGCTAACAATCTATGATATGGTTTTTGGCCTTCTCTTCTTCAAGGTGGGACGAGGACGTGTGATTTGAAAGAAACCTAACAAAGTGAAATTATGCAAAAAATAATAATAATGACGTAAACAAACCAGTGACTACAACAGCTTGTTTTGCTATTATGAGTAATCTCGGTGAGGATAAACTTAATATAGCAAAACGTTTTATACTACGATTTGAACCCAACTGTTTTCAATATATTTAGACTTGGAGTTATAAAGCAAGAATTACAAACTCGAGAGCTGAATAGGAAAGCATGCCGAAATATTATCTCACCTCTGTCGATGCAAACGCCTGCCGCGAGTTTTAATTATCTCGAGAAAGAACTATTTTAACTGCTCTCTTCTTCCTGTCAAGTCTCAGTTACAATCTTCGTTTTTTTTTTATCTCAAATGCCTCAAATGACCTATGGACTAATCGAGTCTTTTATCTGGTCAAGTAGTTTGTGTCTGGCAAATTGCGGCTTTGCATTGAGTCTTGCCTATTGTTTATCACGATCAAATTTGTGCATAACAAATAAGCTCTGTATCTTTCGTCTTACAGACCTTGTAAAATGACACTGAAATGCGAGCATGCGAGCGTGTCGTTGATCCTTTGCGAGCGTTTCGGATATCCTTTGCGAGCATTTGGGCAATCCTTTGCGAGCCGCTTTGACGAAAATCGAGATTTTTTCCGGTACCGTTCTCTGAATGCATGGTAATGCACACATTTTTAAGCGATGACGTCATTCCTATGACGTCATCGGTTAATGTTGGAAAGCGGAAAAGCGATGGCATTTTTGGAATTTTTGGTGTTACGATGTTACGATGTGATGATTACTCCCTGAATTCAACTGAAGAGCAATCGGAACAAGGTGCATTGTTTGTATTCTTTTTGAGATCCGCCATCTGAAATGAGAAAATGGATTTTTACGGCAGAATCTAAAATTTTACAACTTTCATCGCTTGATGTCGTCGTGCGAGTGGACGGGATCTGTTGTCTGTTGTCTGTTGCGATCGACCGATCTGTAGAACAGAATAAAACTGGGAAAAGAAATCAAGTCAACTCAACAAGAAATCATCGCGTAGAAAAGTGAAATACTTCTGGGCAGTTAGAAAAAACTAACTTAAAGTTTAAACGAAAGAGGCTTATTATATTTGCTGAGTTCTATAAGATTTAGTAAACAGAATTAAACAAAAGGTGTAAGGAATTTCAAGACAGCGTTTGACCTTGCATCGTATACCGTATACGGATGTCACGCCAAGATAACGCAACTTTTGTTGAACAATCACTCAGCACAGAAGTTGTCAGCTACTTTCATTTACCCTAATATTTTGACAAATGTCCTGAAAATTATTAAAGACCCCTTGTGAAACGTCATCGCTTCTGCATGCTTTGCGTACCGTTTATTCCTATCTACGCGGGGACTTCTAAGGTGCCTCCTCGAGTACGGAATACCGTACAAACCCGAGACTTGGCCAAACAGAATATCTGGTAATTTTCTACAACCTATAATATTCTTGAGTTTTTTCACTCAATAGTTTTGTGGCAGTGAACACCAGCAATTTAAACACAGACAGCCCAGGCCAATGATAAGAGCCAGAGTACTGTACTCTAGGAAGTCTCAATTTATAATGGTTTTAACTTTCGCTGTTGCTGCGTCGGGTTCTTTGTTGTTTGACAGCTCCTGAAGTGATTTCGGTGAGTTACTGTTTTGCGAACATTTCGAACGCGTGTTCTTTATTAAACATTCCAAGGCTGGAAACAATTATCGACTGCATCTCTCTCGATGCACGAAATCTTCCATGAAATTGGTCAAATCTCTACAGAATTTCCACCAGTGTAATCTATGGTAATTTTTTTTCCTTTCATCGTTCGTTGGCCTCAGTAGTGTAGCAGTTCTTGTAAGCTTGTAATTCTACTGGTCCTCTAGTGCAGCAGTTGCTACTGTTTTTGGAACAGGGGCATTGTTCCCGTTGTTTGATGTATTGTTTTGTCGAAGATGGCGAGCCATTCGTGTGACACCTTTCGGGAGCTGCTTCCCGGCCTTCGCTTTTATTCCCGGGGTATCCAATCGACGAAATCGATAATCGATGACAATCGATATCAATCGATACCAATCGATAACAATTAATCGATTGATATTGATAATCGATGACCAATCGATGGCGAAGATTCGTGTGGTTATCGATTGGTATCGATTTTCAATAGCAATCGATAGATTAATTGATATCGATTGGTTGCAGATTTCATCACGTTTCAAAAACTGAAAGCTGGTGGAATAGGCACATAAATATCACATCTTTGTACGCAGTAATTACAAACACATTTCATTTCAATGTTTTCAACGTTGTTTGTTACAGTTTTAATAAAAAAACGTTTCACTTACCCAGAAATATTTGCATGTACAAATGGCCAAAGAGGATCCACAAACTCGGATTGTAGATGGCCGAGCTGTCCACGATTGTTAACTACTTTAAACGCGTTTCCGCGTTCTCCCTCTTCTTGTTAGCAGTAAACACTTCACCTCAAAGCGGCAAAGATGATAGCCTTTGACGACGCATCTTATATTCAGTATAGCCTCTTCCTGGACTTCTGGCGTAGACATAATGAAACGGAAAGGCAACGACGGGCAAGTGTGTAATTCGAGTACATGTGCAGTGGTGTTTGTTCTTTGCGTTGAGAAGACTGGGTCGGAATTTGTTACCAACTTCGTTACCAGGGCTTCCTAAAAATGGCGGATGATCGGACAGGAAGCGCGCGTGACGTCTGTTCGAGTTTAATGTGCCAATCGATACCAATCGATGACCGGTTTTTGTGTGGTTATCAATTGATCATCGATTGACCGATACCAATCGATACCAATTAACTAATTTTATCGATTGAAATCGCTTGATCGATTGGTTTTCCGATCATCGATTTTCATCGATTGGATACCCCGGGTTTATTTAATGGCTCAAAAGTTCCCCGTATGAAATCCATACAAACTCATACACTATTAATGGCGCCATGTATATGCGGCCTTAATGTTTACTCGACAGCTGCATAAACGAGGACGAACATACATGGAAATGGCCAAGAATGAAATACACTACATCGACACTACACTATGAAAGTCACGCAGAACAGGGTCAATAAATCGCCATTTATTGGCGTGTTTACAGGAAATTAGCTACCGGGGGGTTCACCTGGCGATAAGTTTCAGTTTCGCATTTGTTCGCACTAACAGCATACTCACGAAGCTCATGGCGTACTCGACATGAGAATTGCCGCAGCGCCACGAGTAAAAGACAACCCTGGTCCCAGAGCTTTTCTCTTTTTCATCGAACTTCAACTTGAGCCATGAAGCGGCGTGAACGAGTCGCTAAGTGTCAAAAACAAGTCGAGCGAGAAATTATTCTTTCACCGCTTCGACCGCCGTGACAGCTTTTTCGCTTTTGCTCTAGTACAAGAAAGAAGAAAAGAAACCCTCTTGGACCAGCATAAGCGAGGACACGCAAACAAATAAAGCTGCATCTACCACTAGAACTGATGTGAGTTTTCTGGCATAACAGAGTCGATATATCGATCTTGTTTGACGTTATTTGTGTAAAATGAAAGTTTTCCGCTTTCCCCGTGTCGTTCGCGTGCACAGGATTGCGAACCAACAATTTCCGGAGCCGACTGGATAGATTGAAAATATTTGCCAACCTTCGCCTTAGATCACATGAAGTAAAGATAATAGACATGTACTAACCTGAACTATTTAATAGGCTGCTGCCTCTTCCCAAACGTGCAATCAATAACCAACCTTGAAATGCCCGAGACTGTTACGAGTGGTGCACTGGCAACAAGCAACCTCTGCCAGCTCTGAGCGTCATATCCTGTCGTTTGGGGTATTAGATATCACGTAAATAACGCAATCACTGCTCACGCATTCTCGCTTTGGGCCAATTTCATGTCTGTCGCCGCAAGACACAAGACAACTTTTTAAGCCGTCAAATTCTTCTAGGCACCATCTCTAATCGTTCGCCATTCAGCGACTCACAGCTTGGAAAAAGGAGGGCTGAATTCGGATACCTATTCATGTAGCCCGAACAAGATGGGGACTTCCTACAATGGGGAGTCCGGCATAGTCAATCGAACCCAATCGAACTAAATTTCAATCGAACTCAATCGAACTCAATCGAACTCAATTCATGGATTGAGTTCGATTGAGTTCGGCAATCGAACGAAATCGAACTCACCGAAAAGAAAAAAAATTAATAGAACCCAATCGAACGTTCGATTTTCGAACTCGTGATTTGTGTAAAACAGGCGTTGAAAATCCATAACCAGATCTTGGAAGCTCGAGTTACTTCAACCCGGAGTGTAGCGCAAGTGTTTTTCGTAAACGAAGAAATTCCGCAGAAATGGCTTCAGATGCGCTGTGGATTGTAAGCTTCAAATGTGTAGTAAAAGGCTACCAGAAATGCCGGTTTGACGTCAAGGATGGCGAAGTTTTCAAGGTTTTAAAGAAAATAGGCGAGACAGGCCGTGCATTCCGAATTGCAAACGAGCACGGACAATTAGGTCACCTTCGAAGTGTTCTGTTCTGTTCTCTTAAATGTCGTGGACAGTTTATAAATGAGGTTTCTGTTATAAGAATAAATTGTAAAAAGGCAGAAGAAAAACCTGTTTTGATGGGCTTGCTTTGGGGTTGCTTTGGGCTTGCTTTGTATAGGTTTACCAGAGCTAATCGAACGCAATCCATTTAATTGTGTTCGATTGAGTTCGGTTTCCGAACCCAATCGAACACAATCAGATGGATTGAGTTCGATTGAGTTCGATTTTTTCGATTGAATTCGATTTGTTCGGAAATCGAACTCACTGAAAGTCTGGTGTTCGATTTCGTTCGATTGCCGAACCCAATCGAACTCAATCTGTAAACTCAATCTACAGATTGAGTTCGATTGGGTTCGATTGAGTTCGATTTTCGAACGTTCGATTGACTATGCCGGGTACAATGGGGAGTCTCCGCCCGAAAGGGGTACCTTTTCCGTCTTTTTTACGCTGAGGGTATAAAAGAGGGTAGGGAGCTGGAGTAAACATTAGGGTAGCTAAAACTGTCCTTTATGAAATTAAAGGGGCATTTCAAAATGTATCGAAAAGACCCACCAAACGGTAGTCAAAGCTTAAGAGACACCTTTTTGCTCTTATTTAACTGAGATTTATTTGATGATCAACATAGAATATTCACTACACAATCTTAGTTTACTTTTGCTACGGGATTGAACAATTTTCATTGGGGGGAGGGGGCACTGGACGATTACCAAAAAAAATTCCTGCGCAGCAACAGTAGAGAGAAACATTGATACATCCCATCCACCAAAATATGGTCCATCCGTAAGGAAAGAAATTTTACAAATACAACTGAGCAATAAGAAATATCCTTACAAGGTAATGATATGTGATGCAATACGTTACACTTAGTAACGCAATACACTACAACAGCCTGTAAGTAACGCAAGTACTGTCCCCCGTTTGACACTTTTCGAAAGCCGTTAACGGTAGCCCAAGATTGATAGATTAAAAGTTACATGAGTTTTTAAGGGGGGTCCTTCTTAACTACAGATCTAGAGCAGTTGCTAGGGAATTCCTGAAGACCAGTTTTAGTGGCAAGCCATTTTGGACCGTTTTGTAACGCTTAATGGTAAATTTTGTGGGGCAGGAAATACCTGCTTGAAATATTGACATTGCGCCTGCATAACTAGTGCCAGTCCTAAACCGCGCGTTAGAATTTAAAATCCCTAAAACTTGGAGGAAAAAAGGAAGAGTTCTGAATTTTTTAAAGAATCGGAGATAACATAGCCTTCTTTATAATCCTACGTATGGGATTACCGTTTACAAGAAAGAAAAACGTGCTACTGAAGAAAGTCTGAAAATACGGGTGTTTATTATGTCATAACTTTTACAATAATGCAAATTTTGTAAAACCCATACGAAGCATTAAGCATGTGGACATTCTTTATCTATTGGCACCAATTTTAACTTTCAGTTTTATATGCCCTTTCAGTTTTAGGTTTTTTTCTATTCTGGCCACGCCACTTGTCAAATATGGCCGTGATTTGAAACTCTTGAAGGACTCTTCAATTGAACAAAGTTGCGAAAAAAGCTTATCCGTAGCAGGTCAAGTTTCCAAAATATGGCGGTTAGATACCTTCCTTAGCAACAACTTAGTAGTTAAGAAGGACCCCCCTTAACTTGTCTTATGGAAGAGTTATTTTCGATGCTACTGTTTTGCACGATTAGAACTTAGTCAAAGTCAAGGCTGAATGATAAATATAACCTTGTTGAAAAGTTTCAAAAGAAAATTTTGAAATGCCCGCAAACAAGACATGTCTTGAGCAAGCGAGCATAGAGATTCAAGCTAATGTTTGCTAGTTGTACCTGCCGACCAACAGTGGTCTAAACAAAAGCTCAAAATTTACAAATAATAAAAAAATCAAACTTTACTTGTGTGATTATTGCTCCGTGAAAAACACGAAAAGTAAACACTCGATCTAAAAATTAAAAGGTAAAACACGCATATAAAATCTAAAATTTAAGAACCTGTTAGGCTAAAATTTTCATTTATGCCGTCGTTTATGTAACACCTGTCTCAGCCTAAAATTTAAAACATAGAATTCATTTAAAACTTTGAATTCATAACTCAAATACATCATGCTCCACTTGGTAAATAAAATTGCGCCAAGTCCCTTGAAATGTCATCTCAATATATGTAGATGCTATATACGACTGTGAAGGCACAAATACAGCCGTTTCCTTTTTTTCAGTGGGTATTGCATGGTAATATCAACTTGGGTTTCCTACTGAGTTTTTGCTAACCTATATTTAAGAACCTTAATAGCGCCTAAATTTCCAGAAAACATAATTTACATAACAACCTGTTCAAGCTAACTTGGAAAATGCAGGTTCTTCTATGCGGGTTTTACTTTAGTTTTGTTTGCAGCTTGTGTTCAGAGATCCGAGAAGGGTCGACTGTTCTTCCAATGCAAAATGGTTCTTGATGCCATGGGATCAGGTGATAACAAACGTATTTCTGTTTTTATTACAACCACCTTTATTGCATGCGTTCCCGCTGCTAAAATCACTTCAACTGGACTCCCAGTGTTATAGCAATGAGGTTACGCACGACGTCCTCTAGTTCAATTTTGGTCCTGTATGAATGAAGAAAGTCAGAGCAGGTATTAGTCAAGGTAAAAAAGGTGATCGACGCTTACAATTTAAAAAAAAATACAAAAATATGATGATAATTGAAAATGCTGCTAATAAGAAATGATAATAAAACTCTAGCAGGAATAAAGAGACAAGGGGAGTTAGGAATTTCATTTGAAATGGTGACAGGTTGTTCTAACCTCTTCAGAGACTCCATAGACTCGATACTTCAAACATGAACAAGAAAAAAGAAATAAAGAATATTTGGGGCAGTTTTATTAAATACCAGTCAATTTCGGACAGAAGGCTTTTTGGAGCTCATTTCGGATGGGCCTTTTATCAGAAAGGAATTTTTTGTTAAAAAAATGGCTAGGCTTTTATTTGGAAGAGACTAAGCGTCTGAAAAAAATATTATTGAAACAATTTTGCCTCTAAGAACTGAGGGGGGGATTTCAGTGAGGGAGGGCTTATTTTCATATTCCTAGTTGCGGTAGAAAATATAATTAAGTTAGTCTCAGTTACTGCACTAGATGCCTGTATGATATCGTTCCTAGTTTACTCTTGTAAACTTCAACAAGGCAAGGTGGTAAACAAAAGCAGCTCAAGATTATCGAAGAGATGATGACAAATACATGAACTCAAAAAAGGTAATTTTCACTATAAAGTGCCCATAACGTCAAAAACATTTTATTTCTCAGCTGATTCCACGTTAAATTTTCAGCCGATGAACTTCTGCGAAAAAAAATTTTCGATTTGGATAAAACGCATCTTTTAATGAATTTTTATAGATGTTTAAATTTGCTGCCATTTTGGTCCACCATTCGCACCAGTCTTTCTCAGTTTGAAGTGAGTTATGACGTAGGTTTAGGAACACGTGGTTTGAAATCGTGACTTATCTGACTTGTAAACAAGTGGAAATTTTGCTTCAGTGTCTGCATTTAGTACAAAATGCCGGAAAGGTGCGTTACCGCTCTTTGTTACAACGTTAATGATCCAGAAAACAACAGTAGTCTTTGTGCAAATTCCTGAATCTACGTCATTTTCGCCATTCTTCTTGTGATCAGCGGCAGGGGTCGACCGCAAGAAAATAGAATTAATTTTTGAATTTTTTAAAAAATTCATAAAAAAAAAATTGCGTTTTATCCAAATCGAAAATTTTTTCGCAGAAGTTAATTGGGTGAGATGTAGAATCAGCTGAGAAATAAAAACTTTTTGACGTTATGGGCACTTTAAGTCAAAAGTCTGTAAGTGAATGCTTATATTTATCGCGAAGGTTACCGGGAAGTCCAAAACTGAGGATATAATCCCTATGTAAAGACAAATTGATGCCAAGACAAGAATACTATGTCATGTAATAAATGTACGAGGTTTACGTTTGAGACATATAAAAAATCGAAGGAAGGCTGCTACATTGATTTACCGTTCAAGATCCATGATGTCATCATCCTGCAACACCTTCTGCATGCTTGCACAATCTTCTAGGTATAATTTTGCTTCTTTGAATTCTTTTTTCCTTTTGTGCACCATACCAAGGTCAAACAGAGATTTGGCCGTGTCATAATGATCCTTCAGCAACTCACGCCGAATCTTCAAAGCTTCCTCGGAATACTGTTTTGCGTTGTCATATTCACCCAGGGCGTAATAGTTGTTCGACAAATTGTTGAGGATGGTTGCCGTGAAGGGGTGGTTACCCAGTTTTTCTCTGTAGATCGGAAGGGTCTGCTGTTCTCTTACCTCTATTGCTTGTCGATGTTCTTGATCAAGGGAGAGCGCGACTAGAAATAGAATTTACAAACTCTTTAAATGGTTAATTGAAAAGTATTTCTCTAGAGACACGATAATAGCCAATTCAGCGCTTTTCGCCTCGTTATTTATAATCATCGCATATCCAGCAAGAGCCATTGACTCCCATTTCTGTCCGAGATGGGATTCAGTAAGGCAATTACAGATAGCAAGAACCACACTACACTAGCTTCGCGTTATTTGAGGGAATTCTCCGCTCCGCGGTACTACTCAACTTGTGACCGCCACTGGAGTGTAATGTAGTGATAAGCTATGATATGTGGTGACTGTCTGCCCACAACCTGGGGCTTTGCTATGCTTTTGAATTCTTTAAGGACCAAACAGCCGTCCATGCCCGCTACTCCTCTGTAAGGCTGTGCGCACGCGTAAGGTACTGGCGACACCATAGAGCTTAACCATAGAGCAAGTGTAACGTGCTTGTTGCTGTCTAAATTGTGACCTGATTCAGTAAAAGAGTCCAAAAAGGAGCCATTGATCCCCTTCTATAGGATGTCTTTTTTAAAGAACCTGGAGAAGACAATACAAAGAAACTATACTATACGTACCTGCCAGATCATTGTATGTTGCACCCAGCATAACAATGTCATCGTGACCATGTGCCTTTCGCATGTGGATTGCCTGATGGATCTTGTCTTTCCCTTCAGTGAAGTTGTGTTCTTTTACCAAACACCGGCCGAGTTTGGCAAGACACTGAGCTCGACTGTTACCATCGTCAATGCCAAGAGAACTCTGAATTCTGTCGGCTTCCATCAGATATGTTTTGGCTCGTTTGGCTGCTTTATAACAAAGACCCGGTGAACAGCAGCAACTGAACACTTCTTTGATACCCAGGGAGGTGAGGCATTCACTCAATCTCTTTTGATCTTCCATATCTTCACACTTCTTTTTCAATATGGTAAATACCTTGTCAAACTTCTTCTTTCCCATCATCTTTGCGAGAAGCTCGCCCACTTCATTAAACACATCGATGCACCGTTGTTCTTGATCTTTAACCATGGCACCATTTTCCCCAAACCAATCAATTAGTTGCAAGATGTTTTCGTCTTCTTGACGAAATGTGAAGATAGCTTTCGACACTTCGGTGCTTAAGAAGGTCTTGAAGGTTTCTTCTAGAAAGGTGAGGTAGTAATTGATGAACAACTTACGAGCATCCTGAACCACTTTGCGGAATCGTGATTCCAGGGCCTTGTTCTGGCAATAGAGGCTAATTACTGTAAGGAGACTGTACTGGCAAGACGAATTAGAGTCAAAAATATTCTGTTCCAGGAACGATCGCTGTGCCAGTTCTGATATGGTACTTCTAATTTCAGCCGACTGGAAGACTTCAACAGCCCTTGAAATAGTGAAAAGCCCTCTGAAGAGAGCTAGGGACACGAGAGTGTCTTGCATATGTGCATCAAGTCTGTTAAAGCAGGCATCGAGACATACCTTTATCTTGTTATGTTCGGATGCAGTTGATATCCTTGTAAATAAATCAAATGCTTCCTTCGTCAACATCTCCACAAGGTCTGATGGGTGATCGTGCCAAGAAGCCAAGGAGTGAAGGACGAGTGGAATACCACCACAAAATTGGGCTATTTTGTAAGCGGTTTCTTTTTCAACCGGGATATCACCGTAGACCTTTTTCAAAAGTTGGAATGAGTCATCTTCATTGAAGGGAAGCAGTCTAATTCGCTCTTGACCTGTTTCGGGAAAATCGACATTCTCTGATGAAGTGACTAGCAAACTCACTTTTCTTGACTTCGACTTTGTTACGATCTCTGTGATGAAGTTCATGATCTCCGACTCCTCGTTCAGCCTTTCAGACTGCTTCTCGGCACTCCCACTGTCACTCAAGTGAAGTAAAAATTCGAAGTTGTCGAGAAACAATATGGTGTAGAACTCTTCCTCATTTATTAGGCGCTTTTTTATTGCCGAAATCGGCTCGTTGAAATGGAAATGGTAGAGCTCACTGCCAATCTTCACAGCGAGATCATCATGTGAAGCCACATATCTGCAGTTTACGTACACGATAGCGGTATTCGGATTGGTATCCAACAACTCGTTTGCCGCCTTGACAGCAGTGGTCGTTTTCCCTATTCCGATGGCACCATGTACCAGGACACACCTGCAGTCGCTTAGTGGATCTGGTATTAGAAATTTTTTAATTTCCTTAAGTTCTGTCGTGCGGTTTACGAAATGTTCAACGGGACGCGGGAGGCCTCTTCTGATAACGCCTGTAAAGTAATTAAAATACTCTTAAAGTTGACTGGACACGACAAACAATTTTCATAGCAATGATGCTTTCTTACAGTGAAGATTGGAATGGACTTCTAAAAAGTTTAATACAGAGGTAGGTTGTTGTGGAACAGAAGCTAGCTACGTTGATTGTATGAAATCTTAAAAGATTTCGTACAATTCGAATGGTAACACGATAGGTTGATATAACAGTTTACGGTTTTTTGTCACGCGGCCATGCGTAGTTAATCTTCGGCGTTTGCTCGATATTGCTGAAGTGTTTGAATTCCGTAAAACAGTTATGCACTGTGGATAGCCTGCGAAAAAGTTTTTTTTTTACACATGACGCCAACTACCAAATGTTGAGAAAGATATATTACCTGTTGTAGGGCCAGATGTTAAGCGCTCCAGCCTCTCATCTTCTTCTCCCACTCCTTCTTCTTCTTCTTCTTCTTCTTCTTCTTCTTCTTCTTCTTCTTCTTCTTCTTCTTCTTCTTCTTCTTCTTCTTCTTCTTCTTCAGCTTCAGCTTCTTCAGCTTCAGAGAACCTAGAACCTACAATTAGAAAGTTCAGTATGACAGTGAACTCTATAGGCACAAAGTGGTTTCTATGAAGAGCTTTATCCAATCGTATCTTGGGTTTCTGAAAAACCTATCGGATATATTTTTACGAAGTACCAATAGGTTTTCCTCTAGAATATCCATGCTGTTTATCATTGAGATAATGTTGTCGAAGGAGCAGGAAGAGTGAGGGGGAGGGGGAGGTTGGTGTATAGGAAAGACGAAAAACATGAAAAAAAGTGTATAGGCATTTATAGGAGAGTGGAAAATTAAAAGCTAAACTGAAAACGACATCAGCATCAACATGGCACCAGTAGTAAAACTCGCAATAGTATCTAAAACGAAATATAACTACTTCATCTCAAATTATCGTTTCAGAGCTTCTATATTTCATTTTTTTTTTTTGGGGGGGGGGGGGGGGGTGGGCATGTCTAGCATCCCGCACCTTCGGCACTTGAACACTTTTGCTTCGTCTATGCCGAAAGTCTGGTTACGGCCCTGAAAAGGCTGAATTACCGTGTGGCCGCTTTTGAACTCAGATTTGAACTCTCGGAAAAAATAAAGAAACCAGTGGAATGCTGAAGAGAGCTGGCATAGCTGACATGTAACCACCGGCTCTCTCGAGCACTTCAATGATTTCTTCGTCTTCCAATACCAACAACTCGGCAAGTGAAGGAATAAAATTTATTTAGAAAAAGGTTCATGGCGCAATTTCTCAAATTTCACTTGTATGTAAACAGTGTTGAAAAATTACCAGATATCTCTGTTCGGAATGTGTCCTATGCCGTGTAACATTTGCAAAACAAAACACAGTGAACCGGCAGATGAGTTTTTATTTTTTAATTTCAGAAAATTCAAATCACTCATGCTCGAGTAACAAGATTTTCCCTTAGTCGCTCTCGACTGGCATCACATACCGTTCCTTTGGTCACTGATACAATTATAACACGCGGCATGTATTTCAAACGGAGGTTCAGGAGTTCCAGGGTTTTGGTTCGCATTGCCCACGACAGCATTTTCTGATGCGGCCAAGCGTGTCGGAATTGGCAGGAAAACGGGGGAACAGGCAATTCAGGAACAGCGGCTTCAGGAGCAGCCTGAATATTTGCTGGAACTTCTTGTGCTCCGATTTGCAACGGTCGTTAAATTGACGGTGGCTTGGTCATGACGCAGTGTAACAGAGTAAATAACTTCGTTTACAAGACAAGTGATGTCGTAGGATAAAAGGGCACAAATGAAGGAACATTCATTTATTATTTCCAGTACTTGAAATAGCGTACATTCACGGTTGTAAACAGCGACTCGGAAGGTCTTTGGAAGCCTTAAAACCAGTAATTTTGTGTCCAAGTTTTCTCCGCTGATATAAAATTTCAGAACTTGATTCGCGAGGAACATGAACTGAATGTACTTTATTGTGTTGTGGCAAAAGCGAATTTTAAAACTCCTTTCAGTTTTTAAAAAGAAGATAACACGTTTCAAAGTTTAGATTTCACATTTCATTCTCATAGAAGCCAATAAACTCCAGCAATTTTTGAATTCGAGAATTTCATTCTTGCCAGAACACAAAAGAGGTTATGATTTATCACACGTTATATGGTCGTTTATTTCGGTGCGCTATTCCGGCTGAAGACTTGGACACAAAATCGCATTATCCGCAGTTTAACTTTAAGGTGATCTGCCAATAAAACGACAATCATCATGCAATTCCATCATTACCTAAGATCTTTGATAAATGTTTCAGGAATCGATGTTCAAACTTCAGAGAATTACAGCTTTGCAAGACAAAACCCCTTCAAGAAATTTTGCTAATGAATTTATTAATGATCAAGGGTCATGCACGACCTTACTAGAGGGCTGGGACTAGTACGCGCGAGAACGAGATCGGAAGAAGGAAAAATCGCCTGTCCGCAAAGCCTGTGAAATTACCAAACGCCCTCTAATTAGTCTCACTTGACCGGTTTTCTTGGATGCTTTTCAAGCAGCCAATAAAGTCAAGGAAGTCAAGAATTTACTTCCGTCAAAAGCATTGACACACATGGGCTTGTTAAGAAAAGCTTTTGAAGAAAATCGAGCGTGCGAGTATGCGAGCGAAGTCATGTCGGATTGACGTCCATAATTGTTGCATAAAAGATCGTGGGAGAGATCTCGGTATAGATTTGTTGACAATTAAAGCGCCACTCGGTTACAATTCAAAAGTGCGCGGTCTATTGCGTGTACGCGTCAGACGTGCAAAACATTTTCCTTTAAGCACTTTTCAAACTCGCTAAAAAAGATGAAACAACAAACACTTAATGACTGACCCTAAGGAGAACAGTGAGTTTTGTTTCCCCGAGACCCTCGATCCCTCGACCCGAGATCGATGGTCCAGAGACTGTCCCTACGGTCGAAAACTATGCAGTCTTGGCCGAAGCGTAAAGGCTCCCGCACACGAGGGAACATGTCGCAGGGACAAAATCACGTAATGTTCACACTGACGGGACATGTCGCGGGGACGTGTATCGGGGACATGAAGCAGCGGCGAAATCACAATATGTATACACACACAAAAATGTACCGGGTTCATGTCAAGATGGCTTGATATTGGCCAAGTTCAGTAAAGAAAAAAATACTCTAGAAAAACTACAATACATTGGAATACATTACAAATGTGAACAATAAAAAGTCGAAAGTATTCAAGAAGAGCGTGTGCCACAACGAGATTTTAACGCGGCAAATAAAATTGCCGCGTCCTGCAAGTAGCAAGTAGCAGCGTCCTGCTATGCTACTCTAACAACCCTAAGGAAGTTAAAGAACATCCTACCTTTCCACATCAAGAAGAATTTAGCACAGGCACTGGTTCTAAGCAAACTATATTATAATGACATAGTATACCACTCACTCCCGGATTATTTAATGAAACGTCTTCAGAGAGTGCAAAAGGCTACAGCTAGTTTTGTGCTTGGTAGATTTGTGTCATCCGAAGACATCCTTACGAAACTCAAATGGCTTCCTGTAAAGGAACAACGCGAATGGAACCTACTCAAGGCAACTCACAAAGCCCTTCATAACCCATATTGGCCAAGTTATCTGAAACTTATTGTGTTTCAACTCGAAAGACGCTTAAGATCTAGCAAAAGCATTCAGCTAGAGAGATCCTTAATTAATAATACTCTGCAGGACCAAACTGCAAGTTTATTTAACAAGTTGTCCAGCAGCGTGAGGTGCTGCCAAGACTATAGTACATTTTGTAAAGACACTAGAAACATTATTTTTAAGAGAGCTTTAGAACTTCTGGAATAATAATTTTAATTATTTATCCGTTCATTTATTTATTTTAGTATATCTTAAGTTATTCTTCTTATACATATATATTTTAATTCATATAATTAGTACATATAATGAAATCAGTTTATTTAAGTTAGTTTAATTAACATATAGATATAAATTCTTAGATATATTTTTATCCTTTTACAATTGTAAATTTAGTTAGCATCGGGCAGGCGAAGAGCCACTCTGTGGATATACTGTCCGAAATGCCATTATTATTATTAGTAGTAGTAGTATTATTGCAGCATTTCTCCGGAGAATTAAAGCCCCGTGTCTCTGGCTGAAACCCTCGAGTGCACTAATGGCTCTCTCTTTATCCAGCGCGATAGGCAGGGTCGAGCATTTTTTTGGCATGCAACAATAACTCTCGGCTCTTGCTTTGTTACATGCATACAGACAGAAGTACATAAGCTACAAGTCTACATCTAGTATTTGGGCACGTGCTATGTCTTGCGCGAGTAGGCTGTATTTAGAACAAACCTTGCGCGCGAGAAAATGACGTAGTTTGTGGCGTGCACGTGCAAGTGCAATGATGCAGTAAGACACAACCTCTCTAGAGCCTCTATTTTTATTCGTCCGCTGTAAACACTACCTCTATTGTTATTCAGGAATAGGGGCACTGTTATGACCTGTTATCTATTGTTTTAAAAGCCAGTGAAGTAACTCGTTCCGAGAGGTAGTGGGCGACCCCAACGATGGTGTGCCTCGCAATGAGGTTGTTACAAATTGCTAATAATACTGTAAATAATAATTGCGTTCGACGAAGGAGAACGCACCCTAATCGAGAAATACTCGAGCTTTTATGGACCGTACGACGTTGTCAATTTGCCCCCCCCCCCCCCCCCCCAGAAAATTTTTCAGGGGCGAATGACGTCATCTCCATGCCATGTGCTTCTGTTTTACTGTTTGGAGTGATTTCTCTCGACAAAATTGTCCGTCCTGTTATGGTCTGTTATCGCTGCTGTTTGGTGGGTTTTCATCCAAGGTAGAAGAGTTTTAATCAGCCACCGAACGTCGTAAAAGGAGTGGAAATCGAGTAACTCGATTCGTCGTTTTATAGGCAAGGTAAACCAGCGTGTTTACATGCAAAACGATTCACAAAACTAGCTAAAATTGCAAATCGTTAGCATTTCATGTAAAACGAGTGAGTAGAATAAGGATCAAAATTGTTTTATCGCTTCTTTGAATTTGTATTCTATAGTTATTCGCAGAATGTTTAGGCATTTTGATGAGGAAATCATTATTGAATATTATGAGTGTATTGAAAAGTTGATGTGCTGTGCCTCGATCTATTTTGAAATTGAAGTGAAAGTATTTGTAGAAGTCTGTGGAATTTTAGAAGTTGTGTAGTGCCAAAAGATATTAAACAACTAAAGTGAAATAAATAATTATTTGTCGTGTACATAATAATTCATTTCTATTCCATATGAATTTTTTAGTGTAAAAGAAATGAATGCAAATTGCCCATTCATTTATGACTTTGTACGTTTCTGCTTTGTGAATGCCACATGAAGTGCTTGGAGCGACTTCTATTCACGTTGTTTTACAATATTCTGACATCAATGAGAATTTGCCGTTCCATGCATTATTTGAAATTCTTTTTGACCTTTGGCAAACAATCACTGCTATGATGACAGATCATGTTTCCGTCCGGTTGAATGGTTTCTTCTGTAACACCCAATTTACGATAACAGCTTGCAAGCAAAGAAAAATTCTGCTTTAACATATCAAGAACTGCTACAGTGTCACAATTTTTTCACAGTTTATTGAACCCCTTCGAAAACAACACAACCCATTTCTTGATGCGACAAATTCCAGTTTATTTTGCAGAGAGATGTTCTTTTGGCTCGTCACGCAATCCTTCCTCCAAAATGTTGTGAGATGAGATTCCTCTCTCACTCATCCTCATCGCTCCATTTGAGGCATATTAAATGGCATAGTTTGCCAACAACCTTGCTCCTTTGCTACTACCTGACTCTCCATCTTAGGTCGAACGCACTCCCCTAATCGCTGATTACTACTAGTAATAATAATAATAATACCCTGCGGATGTACATCTGGCTCAAGGGAATCCACTTTGATTGACGCAGTACTTCCGCTGATGGGGTAAACCAGTCTAAGCCATAAATTAAAGGGACACTGTCATGGCCATTTTGTGACCTTTTTAGTAAAACGGCACCAAAATTATGTCTAAGTACTTTCAACCATGCAGGAAATGCTCCTAGAACGTAAAGGAAAGGATATCTAGCAAATTGTGTAAAGAAGAGGGTGACCGTAAATAGTTTTTATCAATTTTTCCAAACCACAAGGATAGAACTTGAAAAAGTCAGGCTGACTTTTTCAAGTTGAGATCAAAAGCTCCCGATGGTATCACAGTGATATCACTCTATATTTATCTTCAGTACACTGGTTTAGTAATTTTAATAAAACCTGACCACTGTTAATAGGTTTCTGATGGTGTAAACAGGTTTTTGGGCTGTTGAATTTTTGAAGTTATGCTCATGACAGTGCCCCTTTAACTTGGCAGCACGAACATGGATTTTTTCTCAATCACTAAACAGTGTTGAGCCACACGACCCCCCACAGTACCGTGAAATTACTTTAAATTGGTTTGCGAGGGCCCTTTATTTTGGCGGATTACGAAAAGAAATATAGAATAAACAAGCGAATTTTTTTCACCATGAGCCCGAGGAAGGTGATTGTCTACAGCAACGCTTCAAAGGTCATTAATTGCTTGGGGCCGAGCACAATTAAGGCCCGTCCACACTCATGCGGATAAATTTGAAAACGCATCTTTTTTTTTCTCCAGTTTGGCCAACCGTCCACACTAAAACGGGGTTTTCGGTCACCGAAAACATAGCTTTTTGAAAGCGATCTCCAGAGTGGTGAAATTTAAATATGCCGCCTATGTGGTGTAGTGTGAACGGCCGGAAACGGAGCTTTTCGAAAACGCTGTAAATTCCTTAGTCTAGTTAGATAGTGAGTTAATTTTATTACTGTCACATCGTATTTTTAAGAGAGAAGGAGTTTTATGTAATCTGCATGCATTATAAGATTTCATTTAAGGAGGCTCGCAACGGTTTCCAGCACTAGCTCTTAAACTTTGATGGGTCAGTACTACAAATCTTTATCAGTTGCTGCTACAATAATGATATCACACAAATTCCCAATCATTGCTAAACAAGTTGTGGTCATTTTCATGACGTCACTGGTTACTATAGCAACAGTTTTACCCGTTAAAAACACCCTTAATTTTGCCTTTAAGTGCTTATAACTCAAAAACGAGTCCAGTGACCCCCATTTTTTATTATTGAATAATGATTGGCATGTTAAGACGCAACTTTTTGCAAAGTTAAAAAAAATTCTCCGGAGCGGTTTCAGAGCCACCTTAAATTTACGGAAATTTAAGCAATGATTGGGAATTTGTTTGATATCATTGTTGTAGCATCAACTGATAATGATTTGTAGTACTGACCCATCAAAGTTTGAGAGCTCGAAATTGCTGGAAACCGTTGAGAGCCTCCTTAATATCCGACGAGCATCCCCGCCTGTTTCATATGGCAGTACCCCAGGGGGGGGGGGGGGGGGGGGTGAGGGGAGGAATAGGCGGCGTAGTAATTGAGTAGCAAAAAAGTGTGAGTTTGGAATATGTGTAGCAAAACTTCTTGTTTAACCCTAAGTCAGGTTTGAATTCAAGTTTTCTTACCAATTGTTGAGTAGCCGCTTGCCACAAATGTTTCTCCGCCACTACCAGAAGACTCGCCAACTTCCTCGACTACTTCCTCTTTCTTCCTTTCTTGTCTGAAAAAAAAGTGGGATATTTAAATAGTTTAGTACAGACAGAGATTAATAAGCCAGAACTCTACGTCTAGTATTTGGGCGCGTGCTATGTCTTTCGCGAGTAGGTTATTTTTAGAACAAACCTTGCGCGCGAGAAAATGACGTAGTTTATTGCGAACAAATGATGGCGTGCACGTGTAATGAGATTGTTGCCAATTATTGGAAATTACGGCTTTCGGTCGTGGTCGGTCGCGGAAGTAAATCGACCGGTCGGTTAATGTAGTCAGAGACAATAAACTGCAAGGCTGACACTACGTAGAAATGAAAAGCCTTAACGGGACAACGACATGATAGAGTCCAAACTGAAAGTCAAAAATGCAAACTCTGGACAGCTGTTTCGACCTGATTGGGTCTCGTCAGCAGAGTGTATGCCGCACAGAATAGAACAACTAGCGTGAAGACAGTTGTCTATAAAGTCCTCGCTGGTAATGACAACCGAGAGGGCTCAAATTCGATAGCCCGCCCATTGACAACAGCTGCGTGACTATTACTCAATAGGTCAAGAATTCGAAATATCATGTCGTTGTCGCGATAAGGGAAGTGAGGATAGCCAGAACTATCCGTACACTGAAAACATGGACAAAACCATGTGAAAACAACACTGCAAACATGGACAAAACCATGTGAAAACAGTGAAAATGTACAGCAGATCGGATCTGAAAAGATCTACGGTCCAAATAAAACTGAAAATGACAAATGAAAGCAAGGGACCGCGGACGAAAATGCGGCTGGTGTACGTAGGAGCTACTGACAGCTCTAATCAGCCAAAAATAAAATAAAAAGACAATAAACTGGAAGGCTGACACTACGTAGAAATGAAAAGCCTTAACGGGACAACGACATGATAGAGTCCAAAGTGAAAAAGGACAGTAGTGTCAGCCTTCCATTTTATTTTCTTTGTATTATATTTTTGGCTGATTAGAGCTGTCAGTAGCTCCTACGTACACCAGCAGCATTTTCGTCCGCGGTCCCTTGCTTTCATTTGTCAATGTATTCAGCACTGCTGTGTTAATTGAAGACACTTTAATTACACAAACAAGTAATAAAATAAATAAAATTAAATAATAGTATTCGTATAGCTCGAATACTAGACCTATTGAAGTGAAATTTAGTTTTAAGCCTCTAGGTGTGACTGGTATTAAGCGAAAATGTTTTCTGATTTGAATCATTAATAGCCGAGATATAAGCACTTATGTAGAATGCCCATACATTCTCTGTAAATATGTAAATCATTTCTGCCATTAAATAATTCTACAGCACGAATACTAAACCTTGTGACCTAAAATTTGAAGACAAGTATCTCTCTATTACTCTTATTAATCATACGTTTTTCGTTTGGTAAACATCATTTATGAACCGAGAAATTTGCAATTCAGTGAAACATGACCATACTTTCTCTGTAATAAGCATGGCCATACATTCTCTGTATGGATCGGTAACTAAAACGATTAAATAATTCTACAGCTCGACTATTTTACCTTTTGATCTGAGACACGGTGGAAAATATCTCTACATGTCTCTTATTAAGCCTCCAATTTTGTACCTGTGTAAATTATCGAGGAGACGAGAAATTTGCAATTCTTTGCAACTCGCCCATTCGATGCCCATACATTGCTCTGTAATTATACAAATCATATCTGCAATTAAATAATTCTACTGCCCGAATATTAAACCGTTTGACCTAAAATTTGCAGACAAGTAACTCTGTATGAATCTTATTAACCCTACAGTTTTGTTTTTAGTGAAAGTATTTCAATAACCGAGAAATTTGCAATTCGGTGTAAACAGCCCATACATTCTCTGTAAAAAGCGTGCCCATACATTCTCTGTATAGATCTGCAACTAAAACGATTAAATAATTCTACAGCTCGGCTATTGAACCTATCGATCTAAAACAAAGTGGAAAATATCTCTAGAAGACTGTTATTAGGCGTCCATCTTTGTAACGTGTGTGGATCATCTAGAAGCCGAGAAATGAGCAATTCTTTGCAACGTGCCCATTCGATGTCCATATATTGCTCTGTAATTACATAAATCATGTCTGCGATTAAATAATTCTGCAGCCCGAATATTAAACCTCTTGACCTAAAACGTGGTGAAAAGTGTCTCTGAATGAGTTTTATTTACACTGCATTTTTATTTTTGGTCAAAATCATTTAACAGCCGAGAAAAAAGCAAGTAAGCTTTACCTTACCTTATTTGGTTCACTTTCTCGTACACTTCTTTTTCATTTGTGATAGTCACTTCTAGCTCCTCTTTAAATCCAATTTTTTTAAACTCTTCTTCCAATCTTTGCTTTACTTTCTTTGTTTCAAATGCCTCCACAAATGACAGTAAACCCTTTTTTGTATCACAATGCAATTCGACAAGAATTGAACCGCGTATAATATTCTGGACATGAGCTCCAAGTACTTCCAATGCCCTATGTACTGCACCATAAACTAACTCCGGCTCTCTGGACCATAACGCCGTCACAGCGCAGACAACTAATGCACCAGCAGCCAATCGCTCACTGGAAATTTTGAGACTGAACGAGAATTTAATCTCTGAAGGACCAACTGAAGCTGAAGCTGACACGTCCAAAGCTGGGTCTTGTCCTAGAGGCCTGGCTACTGCCATCCGATTTTAAAGCAACTTCTGAGTGTAACCTAACCTGTTATTGGTAATAAAAAGATTTTTAAAAGCCTAAAAGCGACACACTACTTTTACATTTTTTGCTGGTTCTTAACAGTTTCTGAAAATACTGTCATCGAAGGTATTAAATACGCCTGTCGTTAACCAAGCCAACCTATTTCTGGAGGATGGCCGCCATCTTGGGCGCCATCGTCGTACGACGCACGTGCCCGCGAACCATGCTGCCAGCCTTGATGACGATGAAAATTCCATTAATGCATGGCTCTCCATTGGGCGCCCACTCGGTCAAAATGGCGGCGACAAAATTATAAAGATTTGTATGAAACTTTATAGTCAAAATTGATATCGAAAGAAAATGCAATAAACTGCCAGTAAAGATGGCATCTCGCATCATATGTTGTCTACGTGATATTTCTTAACTGTTCTAAAGCAATTAAACCGCATTTTAACTGATTTTTTAACTTGTATTTACTCTCACCTAACATATTGCAGTGAGGAACACTCGCAACGTGCGTAACACTCGACTGTCCGATTTTCTTGAGCTCTCGCCACTTGAATGGCGAGGAATAGAAGGGCGAATTAAGCGATTGTTCCTGCTTTTACATAGCAAACTCCGCCTTAAAATCTTATTGGTTGACTTCGTACCTGGTACGAATCCTCCCAACGGGTTATCAAATGAACATGCCTCGACATAAACAACATTATGTCTAGACATAATGTTTGGTTTTAATTTGTTCCACTCACTCCAAAACTTCGCTTGGGGGTAGTACGGAGACTACCTCCCCTTATGCGGTTAACGTAGAGAACATATGATGTGAAATGTAAACTGTTTTACAACTGCTGAGGCCCCATTAGGGGTTTTAGGGATACGGGATATTTGCGAAAAAAATTATAGGGATACGGGATATTTCGGGGAAAAATTATAGGGATACGGGATATTTAGAAAAGAGATTGAGGGATATCGAACGTCAACGTTTTCTTTTTTGACAGAATAAAACAGGTTAATTGATCAATATGAAAGACGCGAAAAGTAAAAAAAAGTACTTGGAAATGCGAATTAATGTATTTCCCCATGAAAAATTGACAATGTTACCACTCCCAACTCCCCCCTCCCCACCCTCGACATATTTTTACCCAGATAAACCCTCCCCCTCCCCCTCCCCCTCCCCCACCTGGCTTTCTTCAATTTCCCGCCACTTTTGACACTTTCATTCGTGGGCATCAACCTCACAGTAGGCCTTATCATTCGATCATGGCGGCGTTGAAAGTTCTTCACGAAGTAACTGCTTGTATTTACAAAGCAGACGAAAAGCCAGCAATGAAATGGTCATTTTTGACCAACATCGAAAATGATCTTAAGTCATTTCTTGACGTTTTAAGCGGATGCGGAGTAATTGAACGAGCAAAAGAACTTGGAATACGTGATTTCAAATTGAAGCTTCAGTGTAAGCGATTGACGCCTGAGCCTGACTTTCCACGCGGACGAGTCTTCGCAATTGATACGAATGAACAATTCGTTACGTGTTTGCCACTTCTCCAAGACAAGCATGAATTGATACGTTAGTATTTAATATTATTACAAGTGGAAAATTTATTGATTAGTGTAGCAGAAGATATTTACTGCGTTAAATTAAGTTACTGCGTTAAATAATTACCAACAGCCGGTCACGACCGGTCAAGGTCTTCCTATAAATCAAAAGAGCTTGGCCAATCCAAACTATCGTATCTTGATTAAGAAATGTTAAGAGATTCAGAAAATTGTTATAGATCTCACCAACCCTTGTTTTAATTTACAAGAAATCTAATAAAGAACGGTAAGAATGGATAAAACATTCTGACGGCCGCTCAGTTGTGTCATTGGAGTCATTTGAGACGTTAGTGTTTTGAAGACCTTGACCGCCTACTGGTCATTTAGCCAGAGGAGTCAGAGGACGAGAAAATAAATTTATACCGGGTCAGAGACGTCAGGGACATCTATGAGGCTAAGCAACCTTTGGCTGTTTGTTTGTGTGCGTCTCTTTCACGTCCATTACAGCGCTTCATGTAAAACGGTTGTGTAAAAACAAACAGTTGTCACTTTCACGCTCAGAAGGAAATTCCAGGATTACTTAATTGCAGTTAAATAAATTACCTTAAAGTTAATTCTTTACTTTCCAGCTTCTATTCGTCTTTGGTTGTTATTATTTCTTTAGTTGGCCTTTCTTATAGTGACAACGAGCACTGACACCAGATATAGTCGATAGATAATAGTGCAATTGAATTCTGTCAAAATATGATCAGATCTTGCTAGTCCTGGCTATGGCTCTAGGGTTGAAAATAAATTGCGAGTGCATTAAAAAGTATGTTGTATCGAACCAAATTTTAATGTTCTTTTAGCGTTTTATGAAGGAATGATCACGAATGTATATTTATGAATTGGACCAATATTCATCAGAGTGCTGAATCTATGTTCCTTTAAACGTGGTCAACGTGCGAAAGTAGTCGAAGTTCAGTGTGTCACGGTCAATGAGGCAATAAAGTTCGGTGCAAAGCGTAAACACGATGAAGTTAGTGGTAGAGATGACCAATCTGAAGGAATCAATTTGAGCAAGAAACTCAAACCGGTTGCAAAGGCTAAAGGAAGTGTTGGTAGTGGAAGACCGAATCAAGGCAAAAAGAAGGATGACAAGAATCTCTGGGAGGCACTGAAAGCAGGAATTCAGTTTGAACGTTCTGCTCACCAAAGCAAAAAACTGGAAAAGTTTAAAGCAGGTAAAATACAGTTTTTCTAAATATTTATTTCTTTAGGTCTCATAAGCAGTTACTGTAGTAGTTTCGACACGAAAGAGCAGAGTTTGAGTTGAATTTTAGGGACAGAGACAACTTAATTTACGCTTCTTAGGTACCTTTTTCAAATAATTTTAAAACCATCACTATTCTAGACAACACTGTTCAAACGACATAACACCTACCTTAAATACATATTTAACCGTAAAACACCATAAATAGTGATACAAACAGCCAATTACCTCGTTCGAACTATTTTCAGCCTTTAAACTTGTTCTCTCTTGTCATTTAATTTTTACAGATGTAGAGAAAAAGTTCCCTGGGGTAACTGTTACGAATGAACGTGTTCTGCGGTGCGTGTGCAAAGAAAATGTGATTCTCAATAAGCTGAGATCTCTGACAAATTACAGTGAACGTAAGTTTTATGGAAATACATGTACTTGCGATCTACAACATGAATGAGTGTGTCATATCTTTCAACGAGTAGGTTTCTGTGTGATATCGTTTGTGGTGATTGTTTCTCTAGAAAATTTTCAATAGTGTTGTTGCAACAAATATGTTAACATTAACTCCTTATTTTCGTCATTGCTTTCATTTTTGTCCAGATCATCTTAAATCTTGTCGTTCATCACACACGAAACAAAGGAAGGCTGCTGGTGACATTAAAAGCATGAAGGAGAGTATGGAATCTTTTCTGGGACGAGCAACAACTGCTCCGGTTATTGAAGGGATCTCGGACAATGCCACGGATGCTGAGAAGGACGGTGCTGAGGAGGACGATGCTGAGTCTATTGATTCACTGGCAAGTGGTGGAATTGACTGCGATGAAAATTTGATGTAAGAAAAACAAAGATCTTGGACAAATTGCAAACCTTCACATTGTAACCTTCGAAAAGGGGATCTCCAAGAAAAATTGAAAAGGTGGTTAGAATCAAATACCCCAAATGGTTACAAAGCAGATAAGCAAGGGCAAATGACAGCAGTACCAATATATGTGCAAAATGGGCCTGAGTGTGTAATCAAAAAGCCGACAGCACTGGAGTTCAACAGGGATCATCTCCTTTTTGTAGCTGACGAAGTGTTGCATGCCATATTTCAGATGAATGTGGAAAGTAATGGCATAACTATTACAGCATCAATACTTAGCAAAGTCAATTGCCCGAGCCAGACCTATGGAATTGCTCTGATGGATGATCGTGTTTACATATCATCATCGGATCCCCTTGAAGGCGGCATCCTATCGTTTGAGTACGATAGAGATCAACAATGCTTCGTCCAACCCCAAAATTCTCCCAAGTTACTTCTAAAGAACCGAACTCCTGAGTGTACAAAAGCTCATGGCTTGGCTATCATGCCTTCCAGTCAGATTGCTTTCACTGACGTGGCAGCAAGACAGGTTAAGCTCTTGTCAGTAGATGGAAACTCTACCACTGTAGAAGTTATTTCTGGTTCTGGGCTTGATGGACAGTCTGATGGCGCCACGGCTTCTTTTAGTCAACCAACTGCATGTTGCACAGAAGTAAATACCATATTCGTTTGCGACTCGGCCACTGGCATGATAAGGATGATTACTAGGGTGAATGGTTTGTTGGCGTATCTGGAGAAGTTACACAAGTTTTTGAGGGTATTTGGAGTACACCGACATGATGAGTCACGCAGGCAAGTCCCCAGAATCCCACCTCAAGAGGCCATTAAAACATTGAAAGAAGTGAATGATTTCTTTCTGCAATGTGAGAGAGAGGTGCGACAGCTGACAAATCTACAAAGAACTTTGCAAGGGCCAGATGGAGTGTGTTCACCGCAAACAATGCGTGACCTCGACCTTACCCTGAAGACTGTGGAGAATGTAGTTTCACATCTCCAAAACGTTTCGCCAGCATTCCTTAATGTCCTTGACTTGTCTTCTCTTACTACCCTTGTTGTGGAGAACCTTTTTGCTGAAATGCGAGAGGGAAATGACATGCCTTTGGTTCTTCAGTTCTCACACAGACTTTCTTCAACATTGAGAGAACATTTGAAGCGAAGTACCCAGTGTGGCTTCAACTACTTCACTAGCTCCTCGTCATATTACACCAAACAGAAGGGATTCCTTCCTTTTTCGAGGCTCCCTACAATGCCCAAGCCATCGACAAACAGTGCAGTCACCACGCAGCAGCTGGCAGAGATGAGGAAATGGCGGGAGGAATTTGGCCAGAGTGTACGACAAGTTACCGTGAGAAACAAGTCAACAAAGGATAACCCCGGCACCCTACCAATCAACTGTTATGTTGAAAAACCAACTCAGTCTCGACCTGTAGACTTTGCCCACTTAGAAACAACCAATCAACAAGGTCTGGCAGATTCTTCAGTTCCTCCATTATTTAAGAAGCAATCCTTTGTGATCATTAAGCCTGGTTATCAGCCAACGTTTCTACCCCAAGCCCCGTTTTACGTGGGTAGATGCACAAAGAACGTATCTCCTTCGGAAAGGCAGTTTGAAGTTGCTATTTACAGGAAAGAATTATTGTTACCCTTCCATTTTCATGATTCGCAAGTGCTTTACACAATAGATGTGACTGGCATTTTAGCAGAAGTCTCGAGTCCTACTCTTGAAGATGACCTCGTTGTATTCAGTGAAGAGGAATACTTCAATTATGTGGTTCAGTGCTTGGATTATGGAGATCCACTTACTGCCAGGGAGACTGCGGAAGAATTGTCTATTGAGGCTTCAGAAATGGAAGAGGGACAAATTCAGCAAGGAGCTAGGGCTTCAACCACAAGATCTGGGAGAAAGTCAAGGCGCCCAAAGGAAACAGCTTTCTTATTCTATGACTAAATAACAACACTGAACATAGTTAACCCCAGCAACTGCATACATTACTCTCCTCTGAATAGAATACAGATTAATACAAGTACATGACGTAAAAACTTGATCGCTGTGCATCTACCCAGCTTGTCAGGTCAGGGAAATAGTTGTAGTGATACACAATACAAAATTGTATTCTTGCTTCAGTGCGAAGACAATCCCACCTTAAACAGGATTCTGCGTAAAAACATTCCACCAAAAAAAAACATTGTAATCATCCTTCAAACCTTATTTGCACTCGATTTCTATTTTAAAGTATGAAACCGCACCGGAAAATGTGTTTTACATTATTTGGTAATCGGACTTCTCACATGCAGTGACGTCATCAGTATTCAATTGAATTATAGGGATACAAACTACAGGAATTAATGGGATACGGGATATTTGGGACAAAAATTAATGGGATACGGGATATTCAGACCCCCCCCTAATGGGGCCTCACTGCTTGCAACTTCATGGAGTCATTTTCTTTGCAACAATGAAATAGTTGTCAAAAAACTACAAAACATGGGTTACGGTAATGGTGTCAATTACTGTGACCAGCCTTGTGCAGCAGAGTGACTAGGCACTAATTTATTCCGCGTCTAGAAATTAACTTCAAAAAGAACTGTAGTCTTATAAGCCTGTTGCGCGCAAAGAACCGTGACCTTCAACAAGCTCTGATTCAAATATACTCAGCTGTGTGAAAACACCCACACTAGACACGGCTGCACCACCAGAATTTCGTCACCAAAATACGTCCACGATGTGCCATCAATACAGTGTTGTTACTGACTGCGCTGGTTTCGAATATCAATCACTTCGATGGCACTCAGTTTCGACAACGCAGGATGAATGCTACATTTTTGTATCGCAAGCATGGATCGACACTGATATGTTTCTAAGACAAAACAGAGTCAATAAATTACACTGGTTAACGCTTCATATGTTTGAAACGAGGATTTATGCAGCTGAACTGATACAGTTCACTGCTTCTGTTTTCTTTTAAATTCACTGCGTGAATTAACGTCTTTTAGTCGATTTTTCAAACGAAATGGGGCCGTTAATAAAGGAGCGAAGTGACGTGGAAAACAAAATTTGTCTTACCTTTGCAGCTCGCCTTCAGACTTGTACGCTATGTTATCATTTCGAATGACTCATCGTCGGAGACCCAGGGGCAATTAGTCGGGGCGAAACGAAATAACTGGGTCACCGAGGATGAGTGGCCCTGACACGACTGGATTCTTGTTTCCATGGAAAAGATTGCCCGAAAAGGGGCCTGACCAAATCAACTCCGGTGTCACTCCGGTTCATTCAGATTCATTTCGCTCCGTTCCCGGAATGAGCAGGAATGGAAAATAATCAATAAAACACAAAAATCAGTAGAAACAGTTGCAAGCTATAGTTAGAGGGGTACGATTGAAAATGGATAAAATCGTGGAAGAAATAACTTTGTTTTCTATCAGACAAAATAAAAAATCGACAAACTGGTCTGCAATTTAGCGTCTAATCGTATCATTTATCGCGAAAGGAACACATGCGAACTAGTGCGAAAAATATTAGAGAGTGGCATATATCTGTATTCAATTTCTTGGTGTGTTTCAGTACAAGTAGCTTGCGCCGCAGACAGTACAAAACCGCCAGTATAGAATTTTGTGTCAAGTCCGGCTACACCGCAGGATAACTACAAGAAGTCGGGTATTAAATTTCACAACCAGCTATCATTAATGTCTATTTTTTTGCATGCTTAGAAAAAATGAATTCCAGCTAAATAACGCACGAAAAAACTAAAAGCAACTGTTACCTGAACAGCTCCCTTTCAGACTATTATTTTCGACAGGTCGGCGATATAACATCGGTTTAAAACAGGGTGCGTCAGCGGTATCGTAATAGCGTCACTATTTCCCAGGGTTATCTCCGCTTTTAAAATGGCGGCCGGCCGCCCAGAAGCCATCTAAAAAGCGGACTTGACCATGGGAACGAGGTCGGTAATGGTGCTTAGCTTTGTCACACTGGTTATTTTGTAGGCGATTATGTCATGCAATCTGCTGTCGATCGAGATTTCTTGTTGTTTATTACATAACTTTTTGAAGTAAACTACAAACCTGTGACACCTTTTTTTATTACCAAAAGAAATAGTCATTCTAAGTTACAATATTCGTTCTACATGTTATACAGTTTCCATTAGAGATAAAGAACTACTCATTAGCATAATCTATTGGCTCACCGTTTGTTTTCTCGCAATCTGATTGGCTACACAGGCACCTCATATCGATCGCTATAGTTCATCACTAACATTTCCTTTGTCGCTATTGGCCCAAGCTGATCACGTGATACCATCGTGGACGGGCACGATGTAGCGAGACTGTACCTGTTGAAGACTACAATAATTTTATATGGAGTTTAGTTTGAAGAAAGTTAACTAAGAACAATTTGCGAGCCGCAGGTACAGTGAACAGAAAATGGAGTATAACATATATATCCAGAAAATGGGCTTATGGGCTGATAGTCGTCATTGGGCATTTTATGTTCTAAAATAAACTTGCATATATGCCCTCCAACTTCGTTCTCGTTTGTAGAAAAAATGTCCGCGAGAAATGTTTCATAGAACATGCTTAATAGATAAACCAGTGGGTTACGCTAACACCAACACACTGATAGCTCACGGTTTCTATCGACCTCGGTAGTGGGCTCAAGGCTTCGCTCCCCGCCAACTGTCAGACGACAGAAATCTCGAGCTTGAAGCTCAACTGTTAATGACCGACAAGGGAGCTAGAATGGCAAGAAAACCAAATACTTCTAACAATGCCTAGTCGAAGTGTAGATTCCTGTCGTTGTCTAAACATTCTGAACACAAACCAGCCGTCATGATTGCAATGCAACCGTGATAGAGAAAAGAATATTATTATACGTCTGCTAAGCATATACAGCTATTTCAATTAACGTTGTCGAATTGAAGGTTCAAACCTACGCGACAAGACCGAATGGTGGTCTGGTGTATTCATTGGATTTTTGTACATCGGTGTAGGCCCCTCCCTTCCCAGCCCCAACCTCCCAACCTACCTATTTCCGATCACATTTCACGTTCGTGCTGGATAGCAAAAGCATGTGACAGCCTCCAAAAAGGGCGACTTCAACCAGTCAAGCCTGATTCAGTCTATTTTAAAAAGTATTTACGTAGAGTGTGTACGAACTATCACAACCAGATGCCAACATTACCGAATTATTGAAATATTTTGTTTTTGTCGTATTATAAGTAAATGTTGTTGCAACGTTATTAATTGTTTTCAGTTTTCGGCTCGTGCACTGGAATGTTGCGAATTATCATAATTAAGTATTTGAACGTGCATGTTGTTTTCATACACGACCTTCCAAAGCGGAAAACCTTCAACCTGCAAAAGGTTTCCTTAAACTGTTTTACAACTGCCTGTAACTTCTTGGAGGATTTTTCTTTGCAACACAAAAAAATACAAAAGATAGGTTTCGGAGAAACAGCTCAAAACAATAACAGATCAATTACGTGACCAACCTTGTGCATCAGAGTGGCTAATCTGAGCACTAATTTATACCGCGACTAGAAATTCATTTCCAAAAGAACTGAAGTTTCATAAGCCTGTAACGCGCAAAGAACCTTCAACAAGCTCTGATTCAAATATGCTCAGCTGTGTGAAAAGACCCGCTACACTAGACACGATTGCACCACTACGATTGCGTCACGAAAACACCTCCACGTTATGCTATGAGTACCGTGTTGATACTGGCTGCGTTGGTGTCGAATTTTGGTCATTGCGATGGCTCTCGATTTAAACAACGAAGGATGAAAGCCACATTTATGTCTCAGAAGTATGGATTGACGCTGATATGTTTCTAAAGAGAAAACAGAGTCAATAAATCCCATTGGGTTACGTGTTTGGAACGAGAATTTACGCAGCTGAACGGATACAGTTCACTGCTTCCGTCTTCATTGCGTGAATTAACGTCTTTTAGTCCAATTTTCAAATAAAATGAACTCTGTGGGGCAATTAATTGAGGAGCGAAGTGAAGTGGAAAACAAAATTCCGTTTACCTTTGCAGCTCTGCTCTCCTATCTTGTCACTTCGAGTTGCCCCATGCGCGGAGACCCAGGGGCAATAAGTCGGGGAGAAACAAAGTAACTGAGTTTTCAAGGTTGAGTGGTCTTGACACGAACGTTTCCATGGAAGAAATTGCGGTCCGATATTAACACCGGAACGGAACGTAATGGACCAGAATAGACTCGTTCACAGGGTGTACTCCGCTTTCAAGATGGCGGCTGGAGTTGACCCTGGGAACAAGGTTGGTCGTAGTGGTGCTTAGCTTCGTCGCACTATTTATCTTGTAGGCGATTATGTCATGTTGATTGACATTTCTTTTCTTTTGCAGGACAAATATTAAATAGTTATTTCAAGTTACAATATTCGGTCTACAGTTTCCACTAAAACTAGTAGTAATCAGCGATTAGGGGAGTGCGTTCGACCTAAGATGGAGAGTGGGGTAGTTGCAAAGGAGCAAGGTTGTTGGCAAACTATGCCATTTAATATGCCTCAAATGGAGCGATGAGGATGAGTGAGAGAGGAATCTCATCACACAACATTTTGGAGGAAAGATTGCGTGACGAGCCAAAAGAACATCTCTCGGCAAAATAAACTGGCATTTGTCGCATCAAGAAATGGGTTGTGTTGTTTTCGAAGGGGTTCAATAAACTGTGGAAAAATTGTGACACTGTAGCAGTTCTTGATATGTTAAAGCAGAATTTTTCTTTGCTTGCAAGCTATGTTATCGTAAATTGGGTGTTACAGAAGAAGCCATTCAACCGGACGGAAACATGATCTGTCATCATAGCAGTGATTGTTTGCCAAAGGTCAAAAAGAACCTCAAATAATGAATGGAACGGCAAATTCTCATTGATGTCAGAATATTGTAAAACAACGTGAATAGAATTCGCTCCTAGCACTTCATGTGACATTCACAAAGCAGAAACGTACAAAGTCATAAATGAATGGGCAATTTGCATTCATTTCTTTTACACTAAAATTCATATGGAATAGAAATGAATTATCATGTACACGACAAATAATTATTTATTTCACTTTAGTTGTTCAATATCTTTTGGCACTACACAACTTCTAAAACTCCACAGACTTCTACAACTACTTTCACTTCAATTTGAAAATAGATCGAGGCACAGCACATCAACTTTTCGTTCATAGTCAAGACACTCATAATATTCAATAATGATTTCCTCATCAAAATGCCGAAACATTTTGCGAATACAAATTCAAAGAAGCGGAAAACAATTTTGATCCTTATTCTACTCACTCGTTTTTACATGAAATGCTAACGATTTGAAATTTTAGCTAGTTTTGTGAATCGTTTTGCATGCAAACACGCTGGTTTACCTTGCCTATAAAACAACGAATCGAGTTACTCGATTTCCACTCCTTTTACGACGTTCGGTGGCTGATTAAAACTCTTCTACCTTGGATGACAACCCTCCAAACAGCAGCGATAACAGACCATAACGCAGGACAATTTTGTCGAGAGAAATCACTCCAAACAGCAAAACAGAAGCACATGGCATGGAAATGACGTCATTCGCCCCTGAAAAATTTTCTGGGGGGGCCAAATTGACAACGTCGTATAGTCCATAAAAGCAAGAGTTTTTCTCGATTAGGGTGCGTTCTCCCTCGTCGAACGCAAATATAGAACTACTCATTAGCATAATTCATTGGCCCACAATTTTCTCGCATTCCAATTGGCTACACAGGCACCTGCTATCGATTGTTATAGTTCATCACTAATTTTTCCTTTGTCGTTATTGGCCCAAGCTAATCACGTGATCAATATTGGACGGGCACGATGTAGCGAAGATTCAGACTCCACCTGTTGAAGACTACAAAAATTTCAATGTCGAATTTCGTTCGAAGAAAGTTAACTAAGAACAATTTGCAAACCGCAAGTACAGTAAACGTATCCAGAAATTTTAACTTAAAAGCTTTTAATCCTCGGGTAGTTGTCCTTGGGCATTTAATGCTCTAAAATAAACTTGCATATATGCCCTCGAACTTCGTTCTCGTGCTAATATTCGTTGGTAGTTAAAATGTTCGCGTTTAATGAACATGCTTAATAGCGGAGCTCCAGCGGGCGCCGAAGGCGCCCGCGGGCGGAGCTCCATACCCATAGAAAATGGGAAATCCATCAAGCCAAGAAAATTTGGTGGTCGCCCGCGTCCGTTCGTACGTACGTACGCACGCACGGATTAGGCCTGGGACGAGTTTATCTTTGACCTTGATTTGGAGTCCTTCTTACCCAAAAAGTAACACAAAAACATTTTTTGTCTGTTGAGAGTTAACTTAAATGTCATGGAAACTTGTAAGAACACTTAATTGCTTCAGCGTTTTTTTTTTTTCATGATTTCTCATGATCTGGACATTTCATTTCAACTTAAACGAAGCGGTTGTATGAAAAGGCGGCAAATAGTTGGTACGTTGTTCACTTTTTAACCTGAATGAAAGACGCGAAGAAAGATCAAAGCATGCTGGAAAACATAGTTCTTCGTGAATATATCTCGCTCTAGTTACTCATCTACATCATGAAAACTCATGCCAAATGATTTAGGGCAACCTCTTAACGGGAAGATCCGAAATAATTACCGACTTGAACATGATATACATCGGACAACACCGAGAGTTAAGCGCTGCGGCTAACCAAGGCTGAAAAATTAATTGAGCTGACATTGAGCTAAGATAAAAGTGAGCTCAGAGCCGGTGAAGTTCACTAAGTGATGGATAAAAGACTCTTAAGACCAAATACCAGCATCGGTCAAACATTGGCCATGTTCTAAACGAGCAGGGGACTGGGTACGAAAATGTTTTTTTCCTTGGTGCGAATATTCAATATCGATTGAATTGAAAATGGGGCACGTCACCTGAAAGAGCATCCCAAAATTAGTAAATTCACCAAATTTGATGGTTATTGGTTTAAACGCAAAGGCATGGTACACTTTTAAAATAAGAGAGCTTAGCCTGTCCCTCCAATCCCCTGATACTAAATGTACCATGCCTTTGGGTTTAAACCAATAACCGTCAAATTTGGTGAATTTACTAATTTTTGGATGCTCTTTCAGATGACGTGCCCCATTTTTCAATTCAGTCGATATTGAATGTTTCTAACGAAGAGAAAATATGTTCGTACCCAGTCCCCTGCTCGTTTAGAACATGGCTAATTAGCCGGCAACAGTCGAAAAATCAATTCGGTTCATTTTCTCATGGTAGGCAGGCCTCTATGAGAAACAAATCACTGCATGGTTCGTTTGGCTCAATATCGATTTATTCCGGAGAAAATCGATAATAATCGAAATTCGTCAAAATGACGTTTTTGGACCTCAAAATTTAGGGCGAATTTTGAAGCTTCGCGTAATGAAATAAAACATTCTACGCCAATAAAAACTACAAAATATCGAAGAACAACACTAAAATAAATAGCAACAGCAATTTGGGCCTTTCGTGTCTATTTATTTACCCAAAATAATTTAATTTATCCGACCCATTTTTAACAAGATTAAATATAGGTCAAAATTAAAAGCATTATTTAAGTATGTGCAACATAAAATAATTGGCTGAAAAACTGGTTTTCGGAAGACGAAATGTTGTTCTTTTTAAATCTCCAAAGTGTTTTTTTGGGAAATGACTCAGCGTGAAAAGATTAAATTTCGAAGTTGGCAAAAATGCGCCATTTCGGCGGTGCCGAGCAATCCTTTAATCAAGTCAATATGTACATAAACACGCACAACTTGAAATGTTTCTCGCTTTACATTCAACACACAACAAAGAGATCTTACCTTGATGTTGCAGGACGAAAATTAAAGGCCTCAGTCCTTTATTTGAAGCACTGTTCGCGAAAAAGAAGTATGTCTTTAACATAGGATAATTCATCGCTCGTCATGTTTGTCGAAGCAAACTTTGGTGATGTTTGATGTGAGATTTCTTGTGTATTATTTCGTTAAAACCAGGCCAAATTGAAGAGATACTTGCTTGAAGGTCAGTTTTGAGTTGAACTGGGAGCCAAATGCAAGCGAATGCCGTTAAAAACATAAGCAACAATTTACAGTTGCAGGCCCGTAGCCAGGATTTTTGCTGGGGGGGGGGGGGGGGGGTGCGTGTGTGCGCCTCCGGCGCGAAATGTCGAGCGCCGCAGGCGCGAGCCCGAAGGGGGTCTGGGGGTATTCTCCCCCAGAAAATTTTGAAAAAATGGGTTATCTGAGGCCGCATTTCGTGCGTTTTGAAGACAGTTTGTTAGGAAACAAGCCATATAAAGGTTAGGTAATAATACTGGTACATTTTTAAATTCAAAACGTAGTTTTAGAAACGGAATCTTGTAAACATAATTTACAATTTATTTAACTAACAATGACGGTAGTTCTTTTAAAGGAAGACTGGAAAAAGATAGATATCTTTATTTCGGTGTCAAATGGTAATTACATAAATCAGCCAGAGTCGGTTTGCTGACTATGAACGGCATTAGTTAGAATGTATCGTTAAAATTAACCTAGAATCACACAATTTGGTCAAAAACATGCCACAAGAATCATCAAATGGTGGACCCATTAAATGTAAATAGACGAAGTACAGAAACACCATATTTATTTATTTATTTATTTTTATACGTTTTTCACAAGGAGCGGAGTTTCAAGGCTCGTGAGGGGGGGGGGGGGGGGGGGTGCGGACGCACCCGTCGCACCCCCCTTGGCTACGGGCCTGAGTTGATAACGACATCCCGACCTTTTCTTGTCTTGCTAATTTATGCAAAACGCGTTCCACTGAAATCGACAACTCCGCTTAAAATAACTTTAGACCGTGACACCGGCTTGCACAATCGGGATTTTAATGCCGAATATTAAATAATCAACAACGACACCAGAAACAGAAGGAATATTAGCCTGATTCCAATCGAATATTATATTATTGCATTTCAAAAGTCGTTGTGCTTTGTGGAAGGCATTTTCTTATTTTCAACTTAAAAAATACTGATTTTGTAAAGGAACTACAAATTACCAGAAAGTTTGATAGCACGGATTAAAACTGTTCGGTAAGTTAAATCACTGTACTCAAACGGTTCTTGCAAGAATTAGTGGACAAGTGTGGTTGCCAACCAGTCGACAATGCCTGAATTGGCCATCTAATCGTTTTCGGACGTGGTGATTAAGGGAAGTCACAAACGTTTCGAAACATCCTTACCATTTATCTCAGTTCGCAATTATAAATGTACAACAACTGACAGGATTTCGAGAAAAGTGTTCTGGCTGTGATAAGTAAATGCTTTTTATTTGACGTGAGGTGGTACATCCGCCATCGTAAGTCGCGGGGGACACGGGTAAATTTTGCTGGGTATATGCCGCTGGCATGTCAGAACCCCTACCCCGTTACAGTCTACTTCTGGTCTATTTTGTGGCCAATTATAGACCCCAACTTAGTTACTTTTGGGCAAATGGTTTTCCTAATCTCAAAGTCCCAAAATGCGTGAAAAGGGACCCCAGTCGTGGTCAGCCCAGTCGTGAAAATGCGACCCCATCCAGCAGCACATCCTCAGTAGCCTATTACTAGGAAGAGCCGCCGGGTCTTATGTCAGCTCTATTGCTGGCGCACTGATTGCTCTAGATGTCTAGTGACGCATTTTGCCGTGTGCACCGGAAAAGGACTAAATTCAAGAGAAGATTTTGTAAATAGTCGAAAATAGGCAAATACCGGCAAACTTCTTGATGTAATGTTACCTAGTGTGTCTGGTTATATTTGGCGGTGTTAAAGGGTTACAAGACGTTTTTAAATATTGTAAAATTTGTCACAGCCCGGTGAATATTCAGCGAAAATGAAATAACGTACTGAGAGTTTTTTTCCATTACATTTTAAAGTGCAGTTAGTTCATAAATTCATTTATTGAAAAATTTAATTGCCTGTTCCAAGAAGGCACCGTCCACATTAGCACAAGAAAGAGGCAAACGACCCTGGAATATAAAGCAAAAAAAATCTATTTCCCTCGCCTCGCTCGCCCACCCACCCCATCTCGCGCTTCGTGCTCGCTTTTCCTGCTTTGAAAAATTGAGAAACTGTGAACTGTCTACTCAGAATCTGTTGGCTGGATTTATAAACAGTCATACCAAACTGGACCACACTGGACTACGCTGGACTACACAGGACTACAGTGGACTACACTGGACCACATTGGACTACACAGGACTAACCTGGGCTACGCTACTACAAGGACCACACTGGACTACACTAGACTACACTGGACTACACTGGACTATAAAGGATGAATCTGGACTACACAGGACTACACTGGCCTTCTCTGGACTACAATGGACTAAACGGGGCTACAAGGGACTACACGGAATTACACTGGACTTCACTGGACTACAAAGGACCACACTTGACCGCACTGGACAACACAGGACTTCCCTTGACAAAACTGGACCACACTGGACTGCACTGAACTACCCTGGAATATAAAGCAAAAAAATCTATTTCCCTCGCCTCGCTCGCCCACCCACCCCATCTCGCGCTTCGTGCTCGCTTTTCCTGCTTTGAAAAATTGAGAAACTGTGAACTGTCTACTCAGAAAATGTTGGCTGGATTTATAAACAGTCATACCAAACTGGACCACACTGGACTACGCTGGACTACACAGGACTACAGTGGACTACACTGGACCACATTGGACTACACAGGACTAACCTGGGCTACGCTACTACAAGGACCACACTGGACTACACTAGACTACACTGGACTATAAAGGATGAATCTGGACTACACGGGACTACACTGGCCTTCTCTGGACTACAACGGACTAAACGGGGCTACAAGGGACTACACGGAATTACACTGGACTTCACTGGACTACAAAGGACCACACTTGACCGCACTGGACAACACAGGACTTCCCTTGACAAAACTGGACCACACTGGACTGCACTGAACTACCCGGGACTAACTGGACTACACTGGACTACACAGGACTTCAGTTGAATACACAGGACTACACTGGACTACCCTGGACTAAACTACTACACTGCACAACAAAGGACTACTCGGGACAACACTGGACTTCAGTGGACTACAATGGACATCATTGGGCTACACTGAACAACACTGGACTACAGAGAACTACACAGGACTACAGAGGACTACCATGGACTACACAGAACTACACTTGACTACACTGGACTACACATGACTACACTGGACTACACTGGACTAAAAAGGACTACATGGAACTAAAAAGGACTACACGGGACTAGACTGGACTACACTGGACTATACTAGACTAAAAAGGACTACACTTGACTGCACTATACTATACAGGACTTCCCTTGACTAAACTGGACCACACTGTTCTACACTGGGCTACACTGGACTGCCACGGACTAAACGGGACTGCACAGGAATGCAAAGGACTACACTAGACTACACAGTACTACAGAAGAATACACTGGATTACACTTTATTACTCTGCAGTACACTGGACTAAAGTTGACTACACTGACTACAATGCCTACACTGGACTAAACTGAACTAAAGCGGACTACACAGGACTAAACTTGACAACACTGGACTACACTAAAAACACTGGACTAACCTGGACTACACTTGACTACACCAAGCTACACTCGACAACACGGGACTACACTGGACTATACTGGACTACACCAGCAACACTGGGCTGCACTGGACTACAAAGGACTACTCTGGACTACACTGGACTACAGAGGAATACACTGGACTATACTTTATTACTCTGCAGTTCACTAGACTGCACTGGACTACAAGAACTACAGGGACTACACAGGACTACACAAGACTACACTAGACTACATTGGACTACACTGACTACAATGGACTACACTCGACACAACTAGACTACACTGGACTACGCGGACTACACCTGACTACACTGAACTACAGTAACTACAGAGCACTACACTAGAATACCCTGGACTACATCAGACCACACTGGACTACAGTGGACTGGATGGACTACACTGCGCTACACTGGACTTCATTGCCAAAACTTGCTACATTGGACTACACTGGACTACATTCGACTGCATTCTCGACTTCAAGGACTACACAGGATTGCACTGGACTACACTTGAGTACACGGACTACACTGGACTACACACGAATACACTGGACTTGACTGCCTAAACATGCTACACTGGACAACACTCTACTGCTCTGGAATACAGGGACTAAACAGGATTATACTGGACTACTCTGGACTATAAGTACTACACGAGACTACACTGGACTAAACTGGAATACTCTGGACTACAAAGAGATACACATGACTTCACGGGACTACACTGGACTAAACTGGACTACACAGGACTACACTTCAAAACACTAGACTACGCTAAAAAACACTGGACTACACAGGTCTACGCTGGACTACACAGGTCTACGCTGGACTACACAGGTCTACACTGGACTACACAGGTCTACACTGGACTACACTGGACTACACTGGACTACACAGGACTACACTGGACTACACTGGACTACACTGGACTACACTGGTCTATCTACAATGGGCTACACTGGACTACACTGGACTACACTGGACTACACTGGACTACACTGGACTACACTGGACTACACTGGACTACACTGGCGTACACTGGACTACACTGGACTATACTGGACTAGACGGACTACCCGGGACTTCACTGGACCACACTGGTCTACGCTGTACTACACAGCACTACACTGCACTACACCAGACTGCACTGGACTACACGGACTACAGGAACAACACGGAACTACACTTGACTACACTGTACTGCACTGCGCTAAACAGGACTACACTGGCCTACACTAACTACACTGGACTACGCAGGGCTACACAGGACTACACTGGTCTACACCCCATTACACAGGACTACACTGGACTACACTAAACTACACAGACTACACTGGACTACACAAAGTACACTGGACTACACAGGATTAGACAGGTCTACACTGGACTACACTAGACCACACAGGACTTTAATGGACTAAACTGGACTACAATGACCACACTGAACTACACTGAACTACATTGGACTACTCTGGACTACAGGGACTGCACTGAACTACACAGGAATACACTGGACTACACTAGACTACACTGGTCTACAAAAGACTACACTTGGCTACACTAGACTACACTTTACTACACTTGACTATGCTGGACCAGACGAACTACAAGCGACTACACCGGCCTAAAAAGGACTACACTGGACTACATTGGACTACACTGACTACTCCCGACTACACGTGACTACACCGACTACACTGGACTACACTGGACTACACTGATCTAAACTGGATTACACTGGCCTACACTGGACTACACTGGACTACACTGACTACACTGGACTACACTGGACTACACTGGACTACACTGGACTACACTGGCCTACACTGGACTACACTGGCATACACTGGACTACACTGGACTACACTGACTACACTGGACTACACTGGACTACACTGATCTAAACTGGATTACACTGGCCTACACCGGACTACACTGGGATACACTGGACTACACTGGTCTTCACTGGTTTATACTGCACTACACGGACTACACTGAGTACACTTGATTACACTGGACTACACTAGACAACACTGGACTGCACTGGGCTCTACAGCCCCAACAACAACAACAACAACAACAACAACGTTTATTTGTAATGCACTATGAAATGACTAAAAGTATAAATTAAAACTACAAACAGTAACTTGTCATCCAAAAAGTCCCAGAGTAGACCCCTGAAGTCTGTCTAGTCCAGTATAAATGAAAGTCAATAATAATGATTATCGAATATACTTAGTTTACTGATTGTACAATTTTATCGCCGCCCTATTTGTGCCTCCAAAGAGGGATGAACACAAACATGACGGCTGCATACTTTGTAATAACACCGTTGTGAAAAGCGCTAAAGGGCATTAACTTTAATTATCATTGGATGCATTTTTCTCTTTCTTTATATCTGCCGAGAGCCTACCACGTGACCAGCAAATAATTGCCTACAAATAATCGTCTAATCGTATCATCGAAGGCGAAGTTATGCTTTTCTTCTGTATTACTTCAGCAAGGAATGGTTCTCGGTTCCCGAAGGTAATTTTGCAAAACAAATTTAGTCATTGAATGATAAATCAATTATTGAACTTATCTTAGAAAGGACACGGATTTTTTTAGTTTTACAAACATGTTTCCGCAGATGCAGTCATTGAACTCAGTTTTCGCAAAAAATCGTGATTTTTCAATGCCTCGCAGGGCGGTTATTTGTCTCAGTTTTCGGCTTCGGCAAATAATGGATCTGCTCGCCATTGACAAATCACGATACTTTGCTCAACGTCGTCAATAATTTTAATTATTTTCCAATTTTTTTTTTGCAATACCACAGTTGTGGAAAACGCTACAGGGATGTAATTTTTATTATTTCTGCCAGCTCTATAATCTGATAGTTTTCTTATGCAGTCTTTTGTAACACTGCCTGAAATCCACCAATACAAACACCCCTCTTGGACAAGGCAAAAAAAATGCATTCCTTTTCCATTACATTCGAATAAATGAACAGCGCACCTCACCACCTCGTTTTCGAATAGTTGCGTTTTAGGTCACCGCTTTCAATGAACACGTGTGGACGGAAAACCAATCCTCAAAGAAGAAGTTGCGTTTTCAAACAGAGTCGGATACTTGTGGATGCAATGAAAGCAAGTTGAAATCAGTCGCTTCCGTCCTCATGCTTATAGAGCGTATTCACTCACGTGACCAGCGGCCATATTGGTTTACCTAAACAAAAGATTATTTTTGAAAAAAAATAGATTTTAATTCCCGGTGGGATGGCTTGGTACACCAATATGGCCGCCGTTTCTTTGTTTTGGAACACCAATATAGCTGCCGTGACGTCATGTGCCGTGTCCTTCTTGGTGTAAGTGGTCTAACTCTTAATGTATTTTACATTTCACGTGGATTGGGTTGGTAAAAATGAGATCAAAGTGAACTGGCAGCGGCTGCCAGATGCGCTGCCTATATATAGCTATAGTGTTTTCGACCTATCCAGTTTTCGGTTAATTAATGCATATGAAATTCGTGCAATATAAATCCATTAGCAATTTAGCTCGGAAAAAGCACGCCAATGGCGGGCTGGAGATGTCTTGCTGCCACACAGGAACGTTTTATATCAACTGCACCAAAGGTTTGCTTAGTAACATGGTGTTTAGTGGTGATTTTGACAAACTGCATGGCTTACAAGAACTTAAACTGTTACTGGAACCGGTTTGATGGTGTTGTAGCCAACACTATTCGTACACCAAAAACACGTCAGTAACAAAAATGCAAATATCTTTTGCTCAGCTTTCAAATTCATAAGTCATGAGTTGCTGCTTACTCAGTATTCCTAAGGTAGCCTGTGCAAAAGGAGAGTGCATTCGTTGCGAATCCTTTAACGCCTTTAGAGTTTGCAACCTAAATCTCACTTCTTCTTACCAGGAAGGCATTGTCCTAAACACAAGTGAATACACCTGTTCAACTAGCAGTACCCTTAAAGGACCCTGTCAGCCACGCCTTTGGTTTTGCTCACATTCGGAATTTTAGATATTTCATTTCACCCGGAGAGCGTCTAAACGAAAGAGATCACCATAACACTGCTAATAATATACATGAAAAAATTACTCGATTCTGATTGGCTGAGACTGAGTGCAGTTCAGAGGTAACACCAGTGCAAAAAGTGTAACACCAGTGCAAATTACAAAAAGACGCGGACGAAAACAACGACCGGGGTTTTCGCTAGGTAAACAACAGTAAAACACCTAAAAGATAGTTCTAAGAAACCAAATACAATTATTAGCACCTCATTCTGGCTAAATGTACGGAAAACGTCAAGCGAAGAGTAAAAAATATCGAAAAAAATAGAGGAAAACGAGCCGGCAAGCCGAACTAACAGTTCTGCCCTAAAGTAAAAGGACAAAACAGTGAAGACTTGTCTTGGAACCAGACCGCTTACAGAATGATAATAGCTACACTCGACAGGCATATAAATAAACAAGGATACAAATTTTTCAATCCGGCAAGTAAGTTCTTCGCCGACCAAGTTCTTCGCCGGTCTGTCATGGGAAAACGTCCAACTATAAAAGCGCGAAGTTCAACCGAAGAAGAAGTGGACGTGCTATGACAGTAGGAATTTTTTGGTGCCAAAACGCCTGCAGCACTTACATATCTGTAGTTTGTGGTGGCTTTTTGCATTTATCAACTGCCAGGTTCCTTTCATCTTTGGCCGCTCGAAGGTTACATCTCGGTTTCCAAAACGGCCGCCGTCCAATTCTTCAGTTTACGCCGAGCTTTCACAGTCTAATATGTACATTGTCTTTAGTCGGTCATTGTTAACCGAGTTTTGCTTCAAAAACGTTTGAAAAACCACAAATTCCCAAGTTTTCAGTACAACTGAATGAATCTGAATATTTCGCTCTTGTGAAAGTTTGAACTTGACATGTGTTTGCCGTGCTTCAACCAATCAATTGAATGAAAAATCAGAAAAGGCGCGCGGTGTCAAAATTCAACTGGTTTTCTTTTCCTCTCTGTCCCTTTTTTCATGTATATTATTAATAAGTAATCACATGATATTTCTCGTGCAATTAGGAATAAATAAGCACTTGTAAATTTTTCAAAGACTACAAATTGCACTCGCCCTACGGGGTCGTGCAATTTTGTTAGCCTTTGAAAAATTTACTCGTGCTTATTTATTCCTAATTGCACTCGAAATCATGTGATTACCTATACTAATAGACTTCCAGTAACACTTCCTTGAGTGAGGCAATAAGATTTCGCTTCACCGTACAATTTTCAAAATTTCGATGACATCAAAAATGACGGAGGTTGACAAGGTCCTTAAACTGAATTGTGCTTATTCTGAAGGATGACGAAAAGCGTCAATAAAGGTCATAAAGTAGCTCCCCTCTAAGGAAGAACTTTACAATCCACTTCATTGATGAGTTTACTCGAAGTGGAGAAACTACTAATATTAATATTACGAGTTTATATGAATATTGTTTACATCCTCAATTATGACATGGCGCTCTGCATGTCGTAGAAGCCGGACATCCAGGGAAGCCCAGAACTCAAAATGACGATTGAAAGGTAGTACTTCAGTTGTCAGTTTTCCGTGAACTAGACAATAGCTCAACATGGGCCAAAACAAAAACAAAAACACTCAAGCTATTTAACGTTATAGTAGTTCTAAACCAAATGAAATAGCTTCAACAACTTTTGCTATTTTTTTCTGTAAAACTGGTTGTTTTGCAACTCGTTGCGGTCACGTTGAGAACTACGTTGATTATTTATCTTTCTTTTCACTTGAACTATCAGCTTCACTGGGTGCTGCCGCCTTGACCAATTCAAATTTCAGTTGCACTTCTATGAGGATGCGCATAACGTCCTCCAGCTCATCTCTGGTTCTGTGTGAAAGAGGTAACACAAGACATTAGTCACGGTATGACAAGAGGCCAACAGCGTATTACAGGACAGTAACAAGATGGTGTTGATACCTAACAATACAAGTAGTGAGTTGCTTTGTCGAACTGTACAATAAAGATGAAAACTGAAATAAAGTTAAAAAAAACCCGCATACAAGACCCAGTTAGGTGGATTAAGAACCAACGGCCTCTAATTTGGCATTTAAATAACTAAAAACACAAGAACTGTTTAGCGTGGCAAAGAAAACAGGTTCTTATATGAAAGATTCAACTGAATTATGATGGTCACAACGTGTAAGAATAACTATGCATGCAGTCCTGGTAAGCATAATTTTGATTTAAGATATTGAAAGTAAAGGGCCATAGCTATGCTTGATTTTTTGGTCCACGTCAACTAAATTTCCCTTTTAAAAAATTAAGAGCCTAATTAGCTTGAATTGCCAATAACTACTCCGGAATATAAGAACCTGTTTAGTCTGACTCCATGAGGCGTAGCGACCATATACGCACGTACGCATGAGGGTACCTACGGAAATCTAAAAACGCCTTTTATTATTAAATCGGCTAGTTTGACAGAGTTTTTCTCATAAGGTTGCTGCAATTTTATGATATCATTTATTTAATACAAAATGAAAGCTTTGCGAATATTAGAAACGCTATTCAGTTCAATACGGAAGTTCTAAACCCAATCCTCACCACGACAATAACAAAATGAATTAAAACAAAAACAACATAGATCAAAATCCATCAATCGCAACACACAGACTTGACCTTTTTAACCCCTTGGAGTGTTTTCCCAAGAGGTTGGCAGCGTAAAATGCAATCATTTGGCTTTTGGTCTTCAGAGCTCACGTATCTTTGACCACTTTTGAAGGGCGCAGTGAGGTGTTTTGAAAGGCCTCAGACTTTGGTTGAGATCCTCGATTTCACAAGCCAGGCATATATAGAGCCATGATCACTCCGCTCCGCCATAATCTTGGGAAATACCTCCTGAAACTTTGGTTGTTTGCTTTTGTCTTTAGTTCCGCCTCCTCCCCCTCCCACCCCCCCCCCCCCCCCCAAAAAAAAAAAGAAAAAAAGCAGTGTTAATGAATAATCATGTTGATCGTACCAACTTAGGAACCAATATTTCAACTTTTCTTTGGGGGGGAGAGGGGTTTGTAAAACTGAATAGTGCTTTCACACTTAACGAGAACTTGTCACTAGTCGACATTTTGTCAAGTGTCCCAAGGACATTTGGCCAGGATAACAGATTATATATTGACCTGGACGGGTTAACAGAGAGCCCAATACTGAGGATTTCAACGCACTTTAGCATTCCATATTCAGAAAAAGTGGATTGTTGTGTTAAAAAACGTTCTTTTCACTATTTAATGCCTGTAATAATGTGACCTAAAATTTCATCAGACTCTTGTCAGAGTAAATTGCAGATTGCAGCCTGCTTGTTCGTTTGCGCAATAGCTCGGAAGGGCAAGGACTAACTGTTTTCCAACAAACAAGCCAATCATAACATTACGTTACTACAGTGATTTACCGTTCAAGATTCATGGTGTCGTCTTCCAACACCTTCTGCATGATCTCACACTCTCCCAGGTAAAATTTCGCTTCCTCAAATTCTTGCTTCTTTTTGTGCACCATACCAAGATCGAACAGGGACTTGGCCGTGTCATAATGATCCTTCAGCAACTCTCGCCGAATCTTCAACGCTTCCTCGGAATACTGTTTAGCGTTGTCATATTCACCCAGGGCGTAATAGTTGTTCGACAGGTTGTTGAGAATGGTTGCAGTGAAGGGGTGGTTACCCAGTATTTCTCTGTAGATAGGAAGAGTCTGTTGTTCTCTGACCTCTATGGCTTGTCGATGTTCTTCATCAATCGAGAACGCCACTAGAGATAGAATTTACAATAATTACTGAAACGATAATAGTCAACTCAGCCCAGTTCGCCTCGAGAGCCACTGAAACCCACCTCTGTCCACTTGGGATTAGCAAGGCAATTAAAGATAGCAAGAAACACGCTACACTAGCTTCGCGTTATTTGAGGGAATTCTCCACTCGGCGGTACTACTTTACTTGTGACCGCCACTGGAATGCAATGTAGTGATATGATATGTAGTGATTGTCTGTACTGTAAGCTATGTGTACTGTAAGCTATGCTGATGAATTATTCAAGGACGAAACAGCTGTCCATGGCTGCTACTCCTCTGTATGGCTGTACGCATGCGTAAGTTGCTGGCGACACAGCGGAGCTACCAGTGTAGCATGCTTCTTGCCGTCTTAAATTGTGATTCAGTAAAAAAGCCAAAAAAGGAGCCATTAATTCCCTTCTACAGGACGTCTTTTTAAAGAACCTGAAAAAGACAATAGAAGGGAACTGCACGCACCTGCCAGATCATTGTATGTTGCACCCAGCATTACAATGTCCTCGTCTCCATGTGCCTTTCGAATGAGGATTGCCCGCTGGATCTTGTTTTCTCCTTCAGTGAAGTTGTGTTCTTTTACCAGACATCGGCCGAGTTTGGCAAGACACTGAGCTCGACTGTTACCATCGCTGATGCCAAGAGAACTCTGGATTCTGTCGGCTTCCATCAGATATCTTTTGGCTCGTTCAGCGGCTTTATAGCACAGACCCGGGGAACAGCAGCAACTGAACACTTCATTGATACCCAGGGAGGTGAGGCATTGACTCAATCTCTTTTGATCCTTCGCTTTTTCGCTCTTCTTTTTCAACATGGTAAATACCTTGTCAAACTTCTTCTTTCCCATCATCTTTGAGAGTAGCTCGGCCACTTCATTGAACACATCGATGCACCGTTCTTCTTGATCTTCAACCATGGCACCATTTTCGCCAAACCAATCAATTAGTTGCAAGATGTTTTCGTCTTCTTGACGAAATGCGATGATAGCTTTCGACACATCGCTGCTTAAGAAGGTCTTGAAGGTTTCTTCAAGAAAGGTAAGGTAGTAATGGATGAACAACTTGCGAGCATTGCAAACCACTTCACGGAAACGTGATTCCAGGGCCTTGTTCTGGCAATAAAGGCTAATTACTGTAAGGAGACTGTACTGGCAAGGCGAATTAGGGTCAAAAATGTTCTGTTCCAGGAACGATCGCTGTGCCAGTTCTGATATGGTACTTCTTAGTTCAGTCGACTGGAAGACTTCAGCAGCCCTTGACATAGTGAAGAACCCTCTGAAGAGAGCCAGGGACACGAGAATGTCTTGCATATGTGCATCAAGTCTGTTGAAGCAAGCATCGAGACATACCTTTATCTTGTTATGTTTGGGTGCAGTTGAAATCCTTGTAAATAACTTTAATGCTTTCTTCGGGTCTTCTTCCGTCAACATTTCAACAAGGGCTGATGGGTGATCTTGCCAAGAAGCCAAGTAGTACAGGACGAGTGGAATACCACCACAAAATTGGGCTATTTTGTAGGCGGTTTCTTTTTCAACCGGAATATCACCGTAGACCTTTTTTAGCAGTTGGAATGAGTCATCTTCATTGAAGGGAAGCAGTCTTATTCGTTCTTGACCTGTTTCAGGAAAATCAACATTCTCTGATGAAGTGACCAGCAAACCCACTTTTCTTGACTTTGACTTTGTTACGATTTCTGTGACGCAGTTCATGATCTCCGACTCTTCGTTTAGCCTTTCAGACTGCTTCTCGTCATTCCCACTGTCACTCAGGTGAAGTAAAAATTCGAAGTTGTCGAGAAACAATATGGTGTAGAACTCTTCCTCATTTATTAGGCGCCTTTTTATTTCAGAAATCGGCTCGTTGAAAGAGGAATGGTAGAGCTCACTTCCAATCTTCACAGCGAGATCATCATGTGAAGCCACATATCTGCAGTTTACGTACACGATAGCGGTATTCGGATTGGCATCCAATATCTCGTTTGCCGCCTTGACAGCAGTGGTCGTTTTCCCTATTCCGATGGCACCATGTACCAGGACACACCTACAGTCATTTAGTGGATCTGTGGCTAGGAATTTTTTAATTTCCTTAAGAACGGCTGACTGTTAGGACCGAGAACTCTCCGTCACCGACCTATTTGGCCAATCGCTCATATTTTGCTCAAATATACCCTTTGGTGATATATATTTAAAAATCGTATTTAAAAGTTCCAGCGATTTTTTATTTTTCAGAAATTCACGAAAAATTGAAAACGCGGTCAAAGTGCGGTTTTCCTTCCGATCAAATGCCCGAAATATGGTGCACGGACGAAGCTACGGCAAACTCGTGAAATAGCTTCAATTACCGCCAAACTTTACACAAAGACGGAAAAACGACTAACAAGCATCCCTAACTTGTAAAAAATCCCAAATTTGTTGAAATTGTGATTTTGCGAGCCATTTTATCAACCTCTTTGACGAGCGATTAAAATGGCGGCAAAATATAGGTCATGTTCAACAGCATAAAAATACCCCTGGTACCTCATTTTTCGATAATTTTACTTTACAGCCCTGAAATATCATTATTAAACATTCACCATGCCAAGTTTCAGGGTCGAACTCGAAACGCTTCTCGCTGAGAAAATAAAAAATATCTGCGATACGATCAGCTCAAATGACAGAAGACTTATTGGCGAATTTGAGGCTACTCACCCTCAACTTGCCGATAAAATTCGAAAATTAATTTTATTTCCGTCGATTTATGTTTTAGACCTCAAGAAATATCCACTGGTATGTCAAAAAACACATTCAGAAGTTTTAGAAGCCATTAAAAGTCAAATTTGAGCTGAAACTGTCCTGCCATGTCTGATCTTATCGTCGCATTTTATACCCCTAATGTACACAAACGCTTTGACATGTCAAACGTGAGAGATTATTTCCCAAAACCTTTTTAAACATTTCACAACAACATTAAAGTCATTTTAAGATCGTTAGAAAAATAGCGGTATGGTGTTCTAGATTAGCAATTCAAAGGACTGTTTTATTAGCTGAAAGTAATTGAGATTTCAGTACGCCGTCACCATCTTTATTCATTATCGTTGCTCGAGAAGTCAAGATGTCGAGAGGTTAATTTGGTGTTGTAAACTGTCATACACTGGAAGAAAGCAACATCGAACTTTGGTGATAGCAAGTGTTAGTGTTTATACAGTGTAATAGCAAGTTTAAAACAAATTTCGCCTAAATAATTTGCGAACAAGAAGCGAAACTGTCCGACCCCAAGCACAAAATGCATTTGCAAAATAGTCTCGATCAAGAAATAGTCTTAAGAAACATACCATAACTGGGCGCACATCCATCTCAATGCCACATCATTATTGTTTACACCATCTCAAGCTTTCTGTTATTGGAATTTAGGGCCATTTAGTCGATTTTCCATACATTTTGCATAGCCATACTCAATACTTCAGCGTCGCGGGTTGACACTCGAAACTCCCATGAAATGTCACGCAACCAGATGAGCAGTCATGTCACGAACACGCTGCCCTTGCGAAATTCGCAAGTCTTGAAGACATGAAATAATATAGAGGGCTTTTAGATCATTCTTTGTCCTCAGCAACTGCATGTTTCTTGTTTTAAGTGGCTTTTTCCGTGGCTACAGTGCGCTATTCAAAACAAGCCTTATCTTTGAGTAAATACCTTTCCAGAAGCAAAACCATGCCTTTGCGAAGATGATTTCTGCTAAATTGTAAGAAATTATTTTTAGGGATTTTGTTAGTGGAGGAAAGATATCATGGCAGCTAAACCAAAAGATGGATGGGCTCTCAGAGCAGTCAAGACATTTTATGTGATATTAAAGCAAAAATTGATCACGGATTGATCACGCATTGGCTTAACAAGACACCCTCGTCACTTCCGGTCTGAGATTGGGTAAGTGACTTAGCCTGAGATAGGGTAGCAAATTTGAGCTTTTCAGGCGAGGAAGCTAAGGGTTCAGCCTCCTGTGCAGACGTTCCTTCCGCTTGTCACGCGTTTTGAAAAGAGTATCTGCGTAAAAGAACAAGTACCGTAATGATTCGATTTAGCGCCCTCCTTCCAATAAGCGCCCCCTTCCGAATAAGCGCCCCCCTTCGAATGTGTTTTCGTCAATAAGCGCCCCTATTCCAATAAGCGCCCTCATTCTAATAAACGTCCCCATTCTTATAAGCGCCCCTATGACACTGAAGTCATCGACGTCGAATAGATAAACTCATGAACATTCACCGTACCGTACATGTATATATTTACTGCTAAAATGAACAATTCTCTTAAAAGTAAATAAACTTTCAACAATTTGTTACTGCTACAGTTTCTGTTACTGTTAGTTATTTTAATATTTATTAAAATTTTGTTTTGAACATTTGGTTGTTTCTCAAAAAATTAAATAAGCGCCCTGTCCCGAATAAGCGCCCTGTCTCGAATAAGCGCCCTCTTTTGAGGTGCCAAAAGTAAATAAGCGCCCCGGGCCCTAAATCGAATCATTACGGTATGTGTTTTTAGACACCAGCGCAGCGCGGGAAATGTAATGGTCCCGAGGCGCTGATGGTGTACGTCTTTTCCAGACAACTGAATCTCAGGTCTCCTTCTTCCCTCGCCCAGATCAGGGAGTGGAGAGGGGGAAAGGACTCTCATATGAAACAGACTGATCGACATACAGCAGGATCAATGGTGTTACAAAGAAACAAAATGTTTGAATTAAGACCTAACTCATTAAAATATCAGACACTTTTCATAACTTGGGTCGGACAGTTTCGCGTCTTTAATGTAATATGAAAGCTACTTGTACACTATAACGCTACTACCGTAAAATTCCGGTTATAAGCCCTGGGCTTACACAACTTCGTAAGGAGTTTTGAGTGGGGCTATAACCGGAGGGGCTTATATCCGGGGGGCGGGGGCTTACAAGCGGAATAAAAAAAGCGCTTCGAAACGAACCACGGCAGTGTTGATCGAAATGCGCTTCTAAGTTAGAAAGTCATAATAAAGCAACATTTAGCCCTGTTCATTACTGGCACCCAGGAGAGGGGGGTTTATTTTAGGGGGGGTGGGGGGGGGGCTTATAACCGGATGTATTTTTTTCTGTTCCCAGGTACACGGGCCTATAATCGGGGGGAGGCTTGTAACCGGAATTTTACGGCATTTTGATCCCCTGCTAGGTACGTCTGTAGTAAAACGGGCTAAAACAATTCAAAAAACGCTGACATGGGATCGAAATAATCGTTCCATACAAAGGTTGTGTCAACAAGTACGGGCATTGTATAACTAAGTTCGCTGACTAGCTTTACATATACCCCTTCTCAGACCTCAAAAAGCTCAAATTTGCTACCTCATCTCTCGACAATGCTAAAATATCGCTATGTATTTGCGCACATTTCGAAACAATTTGATGTTGATGCGCAACAGAATATAAATATGACGGCATAATTTTCCTCCATTCATTAACCCCAAATTAGAGTAAAAGGCCAAAATTGGAACCCCGTCACATACCTAGAAGGTGAAAAATTGGAACACATCTAGCGGGACATATGAAGGTAGCAACCCCTCACCCCGCCCCCGCCTCTTCGCTGCGCCGTTTAGCCAATGCGAAATTGACCATTTTTGGTTATCACATAAGACGTCGTGGCTGCTCTGAGAGCCCATATTTCTTTTGGCATAGCTGTCATGATGCATCTCTTCCACTAACAAAACCCCTGAAAATGATTTGTTATAATTTAATACAAATCACCTAAACATGCAAATAGATTACGACGAGGATAATCAAAAGATGAGGTCATTAAAAGGCAATTCCTTTTAAATAGTGCACTATAGCCATAGCCTGCCGTGCAGCCGGATTTGACACAAAACCAGCTTGGTATAGTCCCGCGGAGGCTTCCACATGAAGATATCGGGGAACACCTAAAGGAGACTAATCTGAGCGTGGCTTAAGCTTTTTTGACCCCCAAAAGATACCAAAGTATTAAATATAGGATTTACATATTTTAATATTTTTTCGTGTGCAACCCTAAACGAGACTTGTTAAAATATTGGCGTTTTGCCAAGAAAACCCTAAGTAAGACCAAAAATTCGAAATTTACACCCCCGAAGCGAGACGACGAACATCCCCACCCTTTTCATATGGGAGACCCCAAGGTATATAGTCTATACCGGCTGTTTAGACTGTCTGCGATGAAGGCTATATACAAAAAGCCATTCAGGAACGGTAAACAATCGCTTAGGAATACAACTTATGAGAAAGCTCTCTATTATATTTCATTACTTCAAGACTTGCGAAATATAAAAAAAAAAGTTTCGCGAGGGAATTGTCCACGTGACATGACTGGTCATCTGGTTGCGTGACATTTCATTCGAGTTTCGAATGTCAATCCGCAATGCTGATACCGATAGCAAAATGTATGGCAAATCGACTAAATGGCCCTAAATTCCAATAACAGAAAGCTTGAGATGGTGTAAACAATAATGATGTGGCATTGAGATGGATGTGCGCCCAGTTATGGTATGTTTCTTAAGACTATTTCTTGATCGAGACTATTTTGCAAATGCATTTTGTGCTTGGGGTCGGACAGTTTCGCTTCTTGTTCGCAAATTATTTAGGCGAAATTTGTTTTAAACTTGCTATTACACTGTATAAAGACTAACACTTGCTATCACCAAAGTTCGATGTTGCTTTCTTCCAGTATATGACAGTTTACAACACCAAATTAACCTCTCGACATCTTGACCTCTCGAGCAACGATAATGAATAAAGATGGTGACGGCGCACTGAAATCTCAATTACTTTCAGCTGGATAAAACAGTCCTTTGAATTGCTAATCTAGAAAACCATACCGCTATTTTTCTAACGGTCTTAAAATGACTTTAATGTTGTTGTGAAATGTTTAAAAAGGTTTTGGGAAATAATCTCTCACGTTTGACATGTCAAAGCGTTTGTGTACATTAGGGGTATAAAATGCGACGATAAGATCAGACATGGCAGGACAGTTTCAGCTCAAATTTGACTTTTAATGGCTTCTAAAACTTCTGAATGTGTTTTTTGACATACCAGTGGATATTTCTTGAGGTCTAAAACATAAATCGACGGAAATAAAATTAATTTTCGAATTTTATCGGCAAGTTGAAAGTGAGTAGCCTCAAATTCGCCAATAAATCTTCTGTCATTTGAGCTGATCGTATCGCAGATATTTTTTATTTTCTCAGCGAGAAGCGTTTCGGGTTCGACCCTGAAACTTGGCATGGTGAATGTTTAATAATGATATTTCAGGGCTGTAAAGTAAAATTATCGAAAAATGAGGTACCAGGGGTATTTTTATGCTGTTGAACATGACCTATATTTTGCCGCCATTTTAATCGCTCGTCAAAGAGGTTGATAAAATGGCTCGCAAAATCACAATTTCAACAAATTTGGGATTTTTTACAAGTTAGGGATGCTTGTTAGTCGTTTTTCCGTCTTTGTGTAAAGTTTGGCGGTAATTGAAGCTATTTCACGAGTTTGCCGTAGCTTCGTCCGTGCACCATATTTCGGGCATTTGATCGGAAGGAAAACCGCACTTTGACCGCGTTTTCAATTTTTCGTGAATTTCTGAAAAATAAAAAATCGCTGGGTATCTTTGAGCAAAATATGAGCGATTGGCCAAATAGGTCGGTGACGGAGAGTTCTCGGTCCTAACAGTCAGCCGTTCTTAAGTTCTACCGTGCGGTTGACGAAATGTTTAATGGGACGCGGGAGGCCAGGCAATCTTCTGAAAACGCCTGTAAAGAAATTAAAATACTCTTAAAGTTGACTGGACACGACAAAAGCAACGATTCTTCCTTACAGCGAAGTTTGGAATAGAGTTCTGATACAGAGGTAAGTTGATGTGGCACAGAAGCTAGCTACATTGATTAATTGAAAATGACGTCTACTTAAGATCTTATACAATTCGAATATTTACACGATAACTTGACATAACAGTTTACGATTTTTTGTCACGCGACCATGGGTGGTTAATCTTCGATTTTTGCTTGGTATTGCTTGAGATCCCCAAATATTTGAATTGAATAAATCATTTATGCACAATGGGCAGCCTGCGAAAAAGACATTTCTAGCACATGACGCCAACTATAAATGTTGAGAAAGATATTATGGCCCCTATTATACCTGCTGTAGGCTCAGATGTTAAGCGCTCCAGCTTCTCATCTTCTTCTCCCACTCCTTCTTCTTCTTCTTCTTCTTCTTCTTCTTCTTCTTCTTCTTCTTCTTCTTCTTCTTCTTCTTCTTCTTCTTCTTCTTCTTCTTCTTTACCTACAATTGAAAATTCAGTATGAGAGTGATCTATGTAGCCGCAAGGTGGTTTTTATGAAGAGCTCTATCCTATGGTATCTTGGGTTTCCAGGGCTGTGCTCTAAGGGTGCCCGGGTGCCTCAGGCGATTAATTTTTGCCTTTGGGCGACCAGATAATCTTATTTCTTTAATATAACCTTTATGCTGGGCACCCTGGATCTCATAGTTTGGAACCTTTGGGCTCCTTGTAATTTTTCTTAGAGCACAGCCTTGGTTTCTATAAAACCGTCCATATTTGTACCGGAAATACGTAGATATGTTATTTGGTGTCAGAAATCTGCACCAATTTTACTTTATTTTTCATGGAAAATTTCCAAAAATATAGATATCAGTTAAAAGCCGTCAACAGTATAACCCCGAGTAAGGTTGGAATGGATGAGCAGTGATTCTCAATTAAATATCGCAATAGCACAACGTGATCACTCTTCCGTTAAGAAAAGCCACAACTTGGATTGGTGAATGTGGGTTTATTTAATGTTATGATGCTTTTTACAGTTTGTTCAGAAACGTTTAAATTTGTAAACAAACTTAACTTAAAGATGAGATTTCAAAAATGGGGAGAAACAAATCTTACCTGAAATCTTTATCAAGTACTTTTGACATGCCCGGAAGTCTTCTTCTAAAATGGTAGTTTTTAGTTTTAATTCGACGAGTCCAAGTTCTTCCAGAACCTTTTTGGTCACGAGAAACTTTTGTGCCAATTCACCGAGAAAACCGGTAGAGAAGTCTTTCCACAGTCCTTCGAGTATCTCCAATGAGTTGCACTTGACTGTAAGAACCAAACTGCCTTTATCGAGATCGACAATAAAAGCTCTTCTGATATCTTCGATGTGTTGTACAAACCCGTTTATTTCCTCGCTTGTTGACGGATCGAGATGTTGAAACATCCGTAAGGTAATAACGTTCATGACTTGCTGCTCTGTGGGGAGACATGGATTTAAACTGTTATCGCCCGTTGCAACAACTCCTGAACGAAGATCGCCAGACGCAGTTGGCTGTACCTCTAAGGCTGTTACCGTGGCTGGAACGCTGTCTCCAGAGCATGGTCCAGTCATCGATCCGGCCTCAATTCTGACAGGAAGATAAGCTGTAAAAAGGGCAAAATCATTACAAACAGGATTAAGATTAAGCCAAGAATTGTTAAGTCTACTACCTTGGAAGCATGTTCAACAGCAGCAGATTATTTCTCATTTGCATGAATTTAAGTTTGTTCATAGATCTTGTTCAAGACTCAGTGTTAGTGGCAGGTTTCTCAGTTAGGAGATAATATCTTTCACTGTTCACCTACTTCGTCGAATGATTGGTAATTATAATTCCGCTATTGGGTGACTTGATTATAAAAGTTTAAGATATAACATGCAGGTGACTATGGGAGCGTATTACACTTAGCCGTCCATGTTGTATCGTAGTATCCTTGATGTGGTACTAAATATAAAAATTGTACAGGATCCCTTCTTCTTTTTCGACGGTCATACATATAGTTCTCTTTGAAATTATGTTCTTTTCTCGCATGTTATTGTCGAATGAGTTGTCTGTAAAACCATCGACTCAGTTGTAGAAATTCTCCACAACTCGGTGCAATTTGGGGGTACGGGCTACTTTTCTGTCGTGTAATATAATAACATGTAACGTCTAATACAGCGTCTAGGAGGAAAAAGGCTTATGAAATATCGTGAGTGAGATCACCGTAGAAAAAAGCTCTATTATAAGCCTCCGCTTAAATTTAGATTTCATTTTAAGCCCTTTCAAAGAGGGGAGAGAGCTTTTATCATAGTACAGGAGTTGGAGTTTAAGAAAGGGGCGGCTTGATATTACTGACTAACCTCCTGGTACTCCTAATGAAGAGGCGGCCTGCATGGTCACAAGTTGACGGAGCTGTTCAACTTTATTTTTTACGTCTTGTAAAGCTTGTGGCACATTTCTTTCTAGCCGACCAACTCGTGCTTCAATTCTTTCCGTTCCTTCATGGACACCTCGTATCTCTCTATCTAAATGTTCTACTCCTTCATCAATTCTTTGCGCTGTTTCTTCCTTAACATCCTGTATCTCCCTCTCAAGCTGGTGCACTTTCTCATTGAGTCGTTGTGACTCTCCTTCGAAGGAAACTTGAACTCCCTGTAGTTGTTGCTCCACTCGTGCAATGCCTTCTTCCGATCTTTGGGATGACTCTTGTAGCTCAGTCTGTAGATTTTTTAATCCTTGTTCTGTACATTCTTTCACATCCATGTCCTTTAGATACCATTCATACAGTTCCCTGGCATTCGTTTCGGCCTCTGCAGTCAAAGGAGCATTACGCAACTCGTCAATTTCCTTCTCCCATTTCCTTCTTGTACTCAAGAAGCCAGCGATTCTTAATAGAGCCTTCTTTATTTCGTTCCAAAGGGTAAAAAACTCGTCGTCGCTAATCTCCATGTTGGGATACTGATGAGAGATCGCATTGCGGTATACTTTAATTCTAACAATGTCTGCAGACAAGCTGTGATCTGCAGCATTTGGAAGATCATCCCATCCGTCGAGCGGAGGAGGCAATGGACAAATTGTTTTTATCAACTTTGAGAGAAGACTTATATCGAAATCTTTCGATTCACCACAAACTCCTTGTGAAGGATAAACCACGTCACGTTGTGGTTTGATAAGAGTTTTCCACAACTTGTTCTTTGTGGCAGGATCTGTCAGTTTGTTGGGAAGGCTTCTTGGTGGAAAAAAACAGTTAAATAATTCTCTTATTAACTTTGTGCCAATGACAACTACTAGTTGTGCAATCCGCAGATAGTTTTCCCTCTCTGTTGTTGAATGGAGGTCGTGGCTAGCTGTAGGGGAGGCAGTCGCCATTTCTTTAAGTGCCGATTGTTTGGGTTCGGGGTGCACAGCGCTATACGGCGTCTTAGTGAAAGTACAGCAGTGATTCCTTTCCTGAAGAAAAATGCGAAGGACACAGTTGGAAGGCTCTTCTACAGCTCGGAGGCGTAGATGCGGAACCGCATAGTGTTAGATCTAAAATACCTAGCGTAAAAGCTCTATTAAGCCAGCGGGGGGCTTGTTTCTTTTCGTGGACTATTGAGCGGGGTGAAGCTTAATAGGGAGGGGACATATAAAAGAAATGAAGTAAATGTGGTGCATGACAAAATTAGCGTGTTTTCATGTTCGTTAAGTGTCCTGATCTATCTTAAGGGGGCCTTATTAAAACAGTTTCACTTCCACAGGGACTTAATATTCCTTCACACACTACACACTATTTACAATAAATATTCACAAAAAATAATTCTACGACACTTAATGACTTAAAGGAAAAAAAAACACAAACAAAAACAAAAAAACACAACAACAAGCTCACCTAGTTTACAACACTTTTTTCCTGTTCCATAATCTTAGGTGTAATACATAACAGCGAATAATAAAAACTACCCAGGACAAAAGCCGGCCCATTTTTTATTAAATTGATTTAAAGTATTATTCTTAGTGCAAATGTATTTTTCTGTTTCAAATTTGATTTTGATCTTTATCTTAAAGCCAGCAATGCGTTGAAGAATTTGAGATCTTCTGCAATCCCAGAGGTATAATTTGGCTATCAACAGGAGATAATTAAGTAGGGGACATTCTAAATCTACGATTCCCAGTAAAACATCCTTTAAAGTAAGGTGAACGAATTCGTTTGATAGCGAGTAGAAGTAAAATTCAAAATCTTTCCAGAAAAGCTTTGTGAATACACATTCGAAAAGAAGGTGTCTTAAGGTTTCCGGATTGAACTTACAAAAGGGACATTTGTCGTCTGTGATAAATCCTATCTTACATCATTTAGTATTAGTATAAAGTATAGAGTTTAGAACCTTATATTGAAAAGCCTTAACATATGCCTCAGAGCAGATAATGTGCGGCAGGAGAAACGCTTTTTCAAGTTTTTTCAAGTTGATCATCACTTAAGTTGAAATCACGTTTAAGAACTAATGAATAATTAGAAAATTGTGCTTTTTTACTTATAATCAGTGCATAATAGTCTTTCGATTTTTTCGTTAAAATAGTAAAATTATTGTTTTTAATAATCAAAGAGGGTGTCGTTTCCCTGAAG